>CP139505.1:115222766-115566604 GCA_021014915.2 Artemisia tridentata subsp. tridentata
CAAGTCATGCCCGCCCATCGGGCGGGCTTTGAAGTCTAGTATATATATATATATATATATATATATATATATATATATATATATATATATATATATATATATATATATATGCAAGAAGAAGCAATGTATAACACCAAGTAACACATAATATCATTTTTAGGAAATAAGCTAGTTAATTAATCCTAATGAGTGTCTATGTGCTAAGGATTGAGAAGTTGTGATAGCATGGACTTTTAGACTTATACCAATTAAGATCTTAATGGGTAAACAATGGTTTTTCAGATTCGATTTAGTTCTCTTATAAATGTCATATACATAAATATAGATGACAAATATGAGATCACCATGCATGATTTAAATAAGTGTTTTTAGCATTATTCAACAATGTTTGAGAGTAGGTTTTTATGTGGGTGTGAAAAGAAATTTTAATGAAATAGATTTGGTTTTATTTCAAAATGTTTTTATGAGGAAAGAAAACATATTTTTCCAATCTTTGACTTTGATAAACACGTAACTATGAACAAAAGTTTGGAAGAAAGGTGGGATGTTAAATACAAAGGTGTCATAATCTTTTGAAAAATCATTTTTCCAAAATGTGAAGTTTTTGCATATTTAAAAACAAGTATCATTAATTATAGGTTTAAAAAGAGTGGTTAAAAAGATCTCATGCTCAAGGAAATTGGTTAAGGCTATTGACACATGCTACCCCTTTCTAAATATTTTGTGATCATACGAAAGTGATGACTAAATTCTATTTGATGCGAGAGTGGGATATATGCTAATATGGCTCATTTGATTACGCACATTTTCTAACTTAATGCCATAGTCTATAAGAGTTTACTTCATCCATGGGTTATATTGTGATATATCTAATCCTACTTCCATGTTGACAATTAATCCACTTTACATGCTTTATCTAAATGAGTTCTCTAAAGTGGACATGGAAGATTTCCATATTCAATTTGCGAACGCAAAATGAGTTTGACAGTGAATACTTCATTTAATGCTTAGGGGGCTAACTAAAGAGTTTCTAATTAAATCGTAAATAGGATATAACTAAAAGTGTAAAGGCAAGGCAACCTATCAAACTAAGCATATCCTAAGGCAATTATTAACATAACTATATGTATGAAGTAACTATTCATGAAATTTAAAAAGAGAACGTACCTTATGTCCAGCTTATCTTCATAATATCCAGGATGGTAAATGAGGTAGTGAATGGTAGATGAGTCTTCAATATAACCATGGCATGAAAGTATATCACAGCATGCTTCTAACGCCTTATAAGACCAAAGGGGCTTGACCCGAACATGTCTTGTACTTGACTTATTTGATGTCTTAGCCTTGATGTATGTGACGTCTTTTTGTTGAGACATTCACGTCTCAATTGCAACCACATCATGCTCTTTCAACAAATACCATTAATATTTTACTACGCCATTAGCTATTTCTTGAGATGGATTATCACGTGAGATATTGAGTATGGTTCAGGATTTGATGATTTATTAGTCTTCACACGCACGTTTCGAATGTGATTAGGTTGACGTAAGATTAAGTTTCATTCCTTTGTGCGTTCATCACCTAATCAAGTAAAACAGCTTGGTACCCAGATTCTAATGGGTCCGAAATGGTTAGTTGAGGACACCCATTGCATTTGTATGCACATGGTGAGGATGTCGCCAAGAAGTACAAGAATTTCTTAATAGTTTGTATTAATGTACAAACAATGGATTTCTTGACTTATATTAGTTATAATCATTGTAAAAAAAAACTTTATTTCTAAATTTCTCTACTAGGTTTTATAATTCTAATTTGTTTTGATTTACTTGTTGATGAGTTATCCGAACAAAATCCTAAACCGATTTTATCTTTGAATGGCTTTTGACAACTTAGTAGGTATTTAAGAGATTTGGAACTTTCTTCAAATTTAGCTAATATTTTTGCTCTTTCATTTAATATTTTAATTTCATGCTTATATTCTTGACATGTTTTGCATTCTAGATCAATTTCAATATTACTTTCAAGTCTAGACATTTTATCTTTTAAAATTATTTCTTTTTCAAAATTACTTTCAAAAGTTTTTGATGATTCATGTTTAGAAATAGTTTTTAGATCTATGTTGCAAAAATATTTAAACTCATTTTCTAATTTTGAAAATTCTAAAATGAATTGATCATAGCAAAAATGTTTGGTTTCGGATTGTACCTTATTTGGAGTTTTATCTAATTTAGATTCTTCACATACCGGATAGTAATCTTCTTCTTCGTCTGTTTCATTCCATGATTTTGAATTGAGTTTACTTTGGAGTTCATCCATGTAGTCTTCGTCATTAATACCTTCATTAAAAACATTTGAACTAGTAGCACATGTATCTATTTTATCTAAATGATTATCTATCAAATTTTCTAGGACAACTAATTCATGTACAAAATCAAAATTCTCGTCTTTGGCTTGACATTCTTCTTGATGAAGGTTTAAGAGATTTTTCCAAATATCATTAGCCGTTTGACAGAAGAATATTCTTTCATATTCAACTCTCGGCAAGGCTTTATAAATAATTATTTTAGCTTTATTATTTTTGTCATTCTTTGTTTTGAAACAATCATTTTGACTTTCAAAATCCGTTTTTGTTTGTTGAAAATCACCAATCGAAATGACATGCCAAAGATCTAGATCAATTGATTTCACATAATTTTCAAATTTATTTTTCCATTCAAGAAAAGTATAGTTTTCAAATAGCGGTGGTTTTTGCATAAATTCCCCTTCAAAATATTTTTCGGATTCCATAGATCGATTCAAGTTTTAAAATACAGTATATTTTAAAAATCTTGTTTGACGTGGCTCCTGATACCAATTGTGGAAAACTAGAAGGGGGGTTGAATAGTTTTACGTCGTTTTTCTTTTATTTTGAAAACTTTATTTACTTTAAAAACTTAACTTCAAGTTGTTTGTGAAAACAAATACTTGAACAAAATTATTAATTATATGTGTATCCTTTTTAGATTAGTTATAAAGGTTTTGTTTTTATGAATGGAGTTCTAAATTGATCTTTATGTGAAATCAACTTCTAAGTAATACTAACAATTATATATGCCTATGTGTATGAAAGTAATTACGATATAAATAAGGAAATAAGTAAGAGATGGAAAGATCAAACCGAGACACGAGGGATTTATAGTGGTTCGGCTACAAGGACACCTTCCTTTCCCTACTCCACTCCCCGAGCACCTAGCTCGAGAGTTTTCTTCACTACTTCAACAAGCTCCCTTATAGCGGAGAAAACCTTACACAACTTTTGCTTACACCGGTTTAACGACACAAAGCTAAATGTCGAGTTCTAATAGTAGCTAGAACTAATCTCACGACTTCAATCACAAATTCTTCACGACTTACTCACAACTTCTTCACGATTGCTTCACGACTTTTTCACGACGGCTTCACGACTTCTTCACGACGGCTTCACGACGGCTTCACAATTTCTTCGCAACTACTCACAAATACTACACACCACAACTACTTCACAACTACAATCTAATTTACAACTATACACTACTTCTTCACTTCCTAGTACTTCTCCTTCGCGTCTCTACTTCTTCACACCTTTGCTAAGCTTCTTACACACCTTGTATTTCTTCACTCCTTAGCTACTTCTATTTCTTCACTATCTTACGGCTTCTTTATGATGGCTTCACCACTTCTTCAAACCACAACTTCTTCACCACTTTACAACACTTCTACACTACTACTTTACAACACCACTACTTATACAACTTCTTCTCTACTTACACACTACACAAATCTAATCACTTATGTACACACCTAATATACACACCTTATACACAAATGAATGAATGATTTACAAAGTTTACTAAACAAGCAACTTAGGTACCAAGATGATACTTAAGTTGTAATACTTCTAGTCTTGATTGATAGAAGTATTATTCTCTTTGCACTTGGATGATTGAAGCTTGAATCACTTGGAAACAAAAGCTTAAGATTATATGATCAAAGAATTTAGGAAGATATAAGGAGAGAATTAGAACAGAAAGTTTGGGGTGCAAGAGGTGAGGTAAAAGTCCAGAGATGAACCAGTATTTATAGGCAAATCTGAGGGGCTAGAGGAGCGGGGCGGTCCCCTTAAAATTAAGGGGGCCGCCTAGTAAAATTAAGGGGGCCGCCCAACTGGAACGTTGCTCAGATTTGTCTTTTTGTGGGGAAGGTTTTTCTGGAACATTTTTACCATTTTTGGTTGAAAATTTGAATTCATAAATTTATAAAGGATTAAACATTTTTATTTAATACCAAAAATGATTTTCTAAAAGATATAAAATGTTTTGGTCATTTTATAAAAAATCTAGTGATTAAGAAAATGTTCCTTTGATCATACAATGCATTAGGCATTTGTTTATTCATACCTTAAGTGATTAAGTTGTAGAAATGAATATGTCCAACTAAATACTTGTTTACTTAATAAGTTTATGTTTAATGAGTTTACATTTTGTGATCATCAAAACATAGAGATATGAATAAGTATTGATAATGTTTTTAGGCATTATTTATATCAACAAGGTTCAAGACCAACTGCAATGGAGCATCAGTTTGAGTTCACTGCAAATGAAGAGTTCCAATTTCAACAACACCAAGATCAACCAGATTCTCCTCCGAAGACAAAAACAACAACTTCTAAGTCTGGAAAGAAGACAACATCCAAAAGACCAAATGTTGTCTCATGGCTGGACGAAGGCACAACAAAAGGGAATGAATGGTTCGATCAACTTGTCAGTGCTCAACCTTACATAGACGATGACTCCATGATCGAAGGTCGCACACTTGAGTTCACGCAAAAACTCAAACGTGACCAACGCATCAAAAAGCTCACGAATGGAGAACTTCGTCGAATCAAGAATGATGCTTTCAATCTGCTTAAAGACAGGTCTTCCAGTGCAGCTGAGCTTGAATATCACCTGGAAAACATTGCACGAGCAATGTCTAGTGAGTTCAGCTGGACAAATCCAGATGTGCATGTGGTTGATAGCACTTCTCAACCAAATCAACCATACATTACGGGTTGGACAAAGCCACTGCCGGTAATTGGAGCTTCAGACCAACCTGCTGTCCCGTATAAATTCTTCTTCAACAACGACCTTGAACTCCTTGTGCACGGCATCAAGTGTCAACCCAAATATACAACTTCCATAACCTTGATTCCTGCAACAAGCTATCCACAACCTGCCATCGAAGAAACTGCTACAAGACTCTTCGTTACAAACAGAGTGCAGTATGATCAAGATGCACAACTGGGAATTTATCACTGGTTTGAGAAGAGGAAAACATGGTACAAAAGTAAACTCACAAAGAAGTCTCCAACTCCAGTGATGAGTGATCTCATGATACTTGTTGTGGTTAGTCTTGAAGCAGAAAAGAGGTATGATTATACATTTCTAACTAAAATCAAGGTTAGAAGACAAGATCAGCAGATGTACACATTTTCAGAAGCAGATTTCCCAGACTTGAACCTCAATGATCTTGAAGATATGTATCTCGTCAAGGTTCAAGGGAAAATGCAACACTTCTTCACTAATTTGAACTACGCGTTCAACACTTCACTACTATACTTCATCAGAAGGAAGAATATTCAAGAACATGTAGAAGACTTGCAACTTGGGGTCGAGAGCTATCAAAGGAAGATTAACTTAACCGCACCAGTTCTATATCTTCCTGAGATCAACCAAGAGCCCCAGTATACCATGAAAAAAGAACCAACCTTCGAGTTTGTTTACAAGAGTGATCTCTCAATCAACTGCTTCATGGGATACAAAGAGGTTCACAAGTTCTGTGACCATACGCTCAAGAAAGTTCGTGATGGGTTGGTGATTCGAGTTAGAGATTGAGAACTATACAAGACCAGCAGGTGGACAGCTTCTCAACTAAGAGAAGTTCGTCAATTCATTCTGAAGATCGAGAGAAGGCTTGTTCATAGAGATCAGATGAGGAGACTTGAAAGTTATGTTGGAGGAAGACCATCGTTCCCGATCAGGAATTTTCAAAGACCTAATCCAGTTTTCACTGTCTTCAGAAGCACAGAATGATGTAAGAGTTGGATAATTTCTTGATTCATAATACTTGCTTGTGTTATTTATTATGGCTTGTGTACACATAATAGTACACAACCCGTA
The DNA here is from genome assembly GCA_021014915.2 of Artemisia tridentata subsp. tridentata. Taxonomy (NCBI): domain Eukaryota; kingdom Viridiplantae; phylum Streptophyta; class Magnoliopsida; order Asterales; family Asteraceae; genus Artemisia; species Artemisia tridentata. The sequence continues at coordinate 115,228,943 of CP139505.1, forward strand.
CTTGTAAAGAAAGGACCCTGAGGTATGCTTCAGTGCCTCAATCCTAATATAAAGAGCGAAAGCTTCTTACTTTTGAGTAGAATTAATCAAAATTTTGATAAGTTTTTTCAAAATTCTGCTCAAAAGAACAAGTATTCCCTTGTTGAGGGGGAGTACTTGAAACTAATCTTTGTTCAAACACAAAAGTTCTTGTTGAAATTCTTCCCGTAAACCTCAAAATGCATATTTTAATCAAAAGTTTTTCAAAAACAACATGAATATGCTATTTTTGAGGAGGAAAATAAGTATGTGATTAAAATATGGTAACTTAAAGTATGAAATCTCGCATGAGCTCGACTCAGATTGTACTCTCGAATTGACGAAAGTTAAATGTCATTAATCGAAAAGACTTGTCTTGGACGGGTAATAATTTCAAGCTGGTTTATCCAGTGATGTAAAGGTGTCTCGCAAAGGACTTGTCTGAGTAGAGTGTACCGCTTTCGAGAGATATTTCTTTGAATATGACCTGGACGGGTAATAATTTCAAGCTAGTGTAACTAGTGATGTAAACGTGTCTCGCAATGGTCATATTCACTGAAAATCAATCAATTCAAAAGTGCTAACTCCACCCAACATGTGCAAATTTATATTAAAAACTTATGAGCACATGTGAAGGGGAGTATTTCTAAAAAAGCAAAACTCTCAAAGTGTTAACAAAATATGTTTTTATAATCATAAACACTTTGATAGATTTTTCAAATAATTGGTATATGGCAACATATGATAGTGATGGAGATATAAGGTGACTAAGTATAGGAATTACGTCCTATGATCCGCCAGAGCCGGAGGGATCTACCCATGGACAATACAAATAGTTTAGAACTAGAAAGTCCTTAGGTATGATTGAAAAAAAAAGGAGTAAAGAAATGAAAGGAGAAAGAAGGGGTTGAAGAATTAAAAAGAAAAAGTAAAAGAAATGGTGAAAATAAATAGCCCTCCATATGTTCAACCTTAGGGCAGAAACCGGGTTCAATTCATATTCTATTGGATGTCACTGCAAGTGACACCGGTATTGAAGACAAAGCCGTCATGGACCAAGTGACGCACTGCACTAAACCTTCTAGCCATTAAAGTGTCTCTCAAAAGATACTTGTTTCATTTCTCACGGAGAACCATTCATAATCTATCGACCTCTCATTCCGAGATGAGCTGATATTAAAAAGGAGGCCCTCTGCTCTATGCCTCCGACGACTAAAAACCAATAAGCACTAAATCGAGTCTAGAGCCGCGAGATACATCAAAGATCTCTTAGGAACACTTAATATTTCTACACTGGTTGTTCAACATTATAGACACAAGTTGTAAATTACAAGAGTCCTATGCAGATCTTAGTAATCTGCCAAGAACATTCATGAGGGAACTCACAATTTGTGATTCTCAGTGATTGAATGGAAATTCCTGCCAGGGTCAACATCAAACAGCCCTGACAGCAGGTCACTTCGGTAACCCCTTGTGGATTACGCTTAGTGTTCGAGGTGGATCCAAAACGGTCTACAGTCGTGGAGTGATACTTCGGTATACTTCAGCGGCTCACCTGAATCGTTGATACACTTTCAGTGTATCTGAGTTAGCTCTCTTGGGGGAATCCGATTCAGGAACGGCCTTGGCAAGGATTAGAGAAAGTTTTCACACTATGCTGATTAACGATCTCGAAGTCCGAACCTGTAAGTGCCGGATACTTTATTGCTAACTGTTTACTTACAGGTATTTATGGAGACTAGGAGTTCCACCATCACCATTTCCATCATGCTCATGCTAATATCACAAAGACTAAGGCAACACAAACATTCAAAGAAGTCAAAGAAATTCAAATGCCAAGGCAAAAACAAACGTTCAAAAGTCAAAGATTGAAGCTAAAGAAGTAAGAACTACTTGAAGTATGAAGATCAAAAGTCAAAAGAAGTATGAGCATGGTGGAAAAGACGTAAAGACACCGGGATTAAAGAACGTTGGTGGAAGGCAGATCAGGATATTACCATATCACTCACAACAAGAACAAAGAACAAAGATACTAAAGACGTCGAAGCCTAAGAAGCAAAGAAGACGTCAAGCAACCTTGATGACCAATCCTTAGGGGGAGATTGTTGGGAACACATTTCATATGTAATCAAGTCTTGGTCAATATTATGTACAAGGTTACTTAGTTTATAAGGGCTTTAAGTTAGATTTCATGTCACGACCCTATTAGAAGCCCTATGGGCCGTAACTTAGTCATTAGTCTTCTAGCAGCATTAGGCAAAGTGTTGCTCTAATACTTCCCTATAAATAGACATGTATACAACTCTTATAATTGTTGGTTTTTATTCACTTATGCTAATGAACCTTTGTTACTCTATTGTGTGAATTAATCCGACCTCTCTTCTCTATCTCTTCTCTCTTTCTCTCATCTCATACGTGATATATTACTTGTGTTGTGATTAATTTAGGACCTAACAATAACTATACTTGTAATGATCTTACTTAAGATCAAATCTCAACCAAGACAAGTGTCCTTGTGACTCCTCATAAACGCCACCTATGGCTCAAATGAGGAGGTTAGTTTGTTTAGGATATTTCTACATAACTTGGTGACTAAGTTTGAGGTTATCAAATAAAAAATGATAAGTTCTATGTATAAGTGAACACATGTATAAAAATTAATGCATAAGTAAACTTACAAATGTCCTAGAAGTTGATTACCAAGACACATGTTTTGTTGATGAATTTAAAACCGAATACCTCATATGATGAGGTGTTGGATTGATATTTTGATGCCTTAATGATTAAGTGTTGATGTTTAGTGTATAATTTGGTCCCGGTAATCGTTAATGTTTTTAGTATAAATAACGAGCATTGATTTTATCGTCAAAGGAGGAGGGAAATGTGTTGACTTTTCCAAAAATGTAAGAGTGTTTAAATGTCTTAGGAAAAGTGGTGCGGTTATTGGTTAAGCTTGCATATAATTAAAAATACTTAAAAACACGAGTTTAGATTTGTAAAACACAGGGTCTATTTGGTAACATTGAAATTAAATTTTAAAATTTTATATAATGATTATAAAAATTAATCTGGTGTAATAAAAATATTCAGAGTCGATTTTCGTTACGCGCAAGATAACCTAAACAATTATATTTAAAGTTCAAAATTGTACGCGATTTTGGATAAAATGTTTATGTTTCAAATAAATATTAACGTGAAATTTTTTGAGTTGTTACAGAAATGTGGTTGGACTATTATGCCCTTGAAAATATAACACAAAACGTGCGTTGACCTCACGATTACGGGTCAAGGGACGCAATCGGCCTTAAAAACTGAACTGAAGTATGAATGAACGCCATCATCTTTGGGTGACTCTCGTTTAGAGGAAATTGGAACCTACCCACTTCTTTAGGCTCCCCACCTTAAATGGGCTGGGCTCTACTTCGCAAATGAAATTCATAAAAGCCCGTTGCAAGCACCTTTCGAGGAAAGGCAACCCAACTTTTGGACTTGCGGCGACGATTTTCTCAAGTTTGGGGCCCAGGTGATGTTTTTGAGAAAGTTTAGGGACCAACGGTGTATTTTTGTCTTATGTTTAGGTATTCTTCCAAATTTTAGTGTCACGTTTTACCTTTTTCATGATATGAGATTAGGGCTGATCATCGCAGACCTTAAAACTGACCAGACCGGCACAAACCCGACCGAACCAAAGGACCAGCGGTCTGGCCTCGGTTTTAACTTTTTTCTTATTTCGGTCTCGAGTCGGTTCGGTCCGATCTTACGTACAAACCGACCATTATGCCTTCTTGGACCGAACTGACCGAAAAAAGGGACCGGACCGGACAAACCCGGACCGGACCGAACATATTCGGTCTGGTCCTCAGTCTGGGGTTTTTGGCTAAATCAGTCTCGGTCCGGTCCGGGTTTGGCCGGTCTGGTTTGGTCTTATCCCGATGCTCACTCCTATAAGATAGTATTATTGTTGGCTTCTTTCCAATATATGATAGACCAACAGAACAATGCATACAGTGATTTGGAGCATTGTATAAGAGTGGAACGTGCAGTTGTATCATATACGTATTATATGCGTCGTCACGTCAATATGACTCTATAAAACTTCTATAACATAAAATCCTACCCAATAAAAAATTTATAACACATCACAAAAATACCATCTCACTAAAAAAAAGGATAACGAATGCAATATAACATGTTAGGACGGTGCATTATAATGGTGATAGTGGCGGCATAGGGTGCAAAGTGGACCTATAAAATGGCTATAACACGACTACACCGTGCTCTCTAAAGACCTGCGGTTTTTTGAAGATAAGCGATGAGATAATACGTTAACAAAGGGTTATGTTCACGTCTAAGGGACGTACCCAATAATTTAATTAGAAATGCATAGGCTGGCCCTAGTGTTTGTTACTTTTAAAATTGTTGTAAGCTTGTACCATAGTTTTCGAGTTGAGCTCAAGCACGCCTCATTCTTATACAGCCCATAGACATACGTATATACTACGGCTTCAATTGAGGATTTTGGCTAAAATAGACGTAAGATTAAAAAACCATCAAAACACAAAAAACTTTCCTGAAAATTACTTTTCACAACTTTGGTATATAACTTTAAGTTTAAAAGAAATACAATAGCTCCAAAGATCTAAACAAGAAAGCAACTAGAAAAGTTTGATTATCATCATATACGAGCAGCCAGCGGGATACTCTAAGCATTGCCAAATCACTATACTTACAATAATTGGCAAGCATTTCCGAAGTTTAATACGAGTACGTTGATACAATCACACATATTTTGCTATAAAAAAAAGTACCAATCATGTATTGTTTATTTTTATTCCAAAAACTAAAACACCGAAAACTTAGAAAAGCGACAGAAAATACAAAATCTGACACCACAAAAACTCAAAGTCGACAACCTACCTTTCTAACAAAGTCAAAATCAATGACAACACCAAATTACATACCACAACATCACAAAGCTATAGAAACACCACAAAAAGAAAAAAAAGACGAGAAGATTGTAAACAACATTATGGACCCAGAAGACACATTGAAAATGACCCACGAAAGGCAATTCCAAAATCAAGACCCCACTATTTTACTCAAAACATTAAGGGCGTGTTTGGTTGAGGTGTATGTGAATGAGACTATGACTTTGAAAGTCATTAAAAGTGTTTGTTTTGTGGACCCAGAAATGAAATAGGTATATCATAGCTATAGATTCATTACCCACCAATTTGATGTATATGAAATCCATTCCGTGGGTCTCCCTCTTTTCCACTACAAAATTCAAATATCTATACATTTTTTCAAACTATATTTTGTCATCCAAACATAAACAATCGTAATGATTCACTTTTTCATATCCATTGTCATTCTACCTCATACCAAATTTGATACCCATTATAATTTCTAGCAACAAACCAAACGGCCCCTAAGCTTTTAGCATGTAAGAAATTTATGTTAAAAACAAATTATCATAAGATAACATTTTACAAAAATAGACTTATTTTCTTCATTTTACGAAAATGAATCATGGCGTGTTCACATGTGACGCGCACACGCGCCGCTCAACGAAACCAATAATCCGACTACATTTGTCTCACAACTAAAAAGACAATAACTAAGGACGAAGGAACTTCCAAATATGAATATGTTAAAAGCATAGCATTTATTTTGCATTAAGTCGTGAATATAGGGTCCTCAAGTTAAATCACCTACAATATTATCAATGTATATTAAAACTAATAGGAAACTACGTCGTTTTACTAAGCAAGTATCAATATATATTATCAATATGACAATATCAATATAATTAAAACCAATAGGAAACTACGTCGTTTTACTAAGCAAGTTTCCCGCCAAAATTCTGCAAGAGCGCTGGGCCTGCTTTAGCCCAAAATCCACCTTCTCCGGCCTGTTTTTCCGGCCTCTTCTTGACAGACCCGGCCCACTTATGCAAGGATAATACTCCCGAATCTTCTCCACTCTTCCCAGAAAATAAAAATCTTTAGATAAGTGTAGAATCTTCACCGAAACACCGTCACTTTCAAGTCTCCGGCGAAATACTCCGTCCGTACATCCGCCATTAGCGGCGATGATTCCGGTACATTATTTCCCTCATCTTTTAACTTTTTATAAATTATTGTTAGTTAGTTAATTTATTTGTATTGAATGTGTAGCAGTGACTTTGTTTGATTATGGAGCTGGTAATGTTCAAAGTATTCAAAATGCTATTCGATATCTCGGTCTCGATATTAAAGACGTAACTTCTCACCTCCTCTTTCTTTTTTTTTCTTTTTTTTGTAATGTTGTTGTTATTAGTATTATAACTTAATTATGCTATTGCGTGTGCGGCTTAATTTGACGATTATCATTGCTTAGCAGACTATTTTTTGTCTGTAAGAAAAACATAGGGGGTGTTTGTTTAAGCTTATATAGCTAGCTTATGGCTTATTTAGAAACTTTTTGGCTTATTCTAACTTATGGTGTCATAATAAGCTTATATAATCTTAAAAAGTTCAAAATAAGCCACATTAAGTGAGCTTATGAAACATAAGCCGAAAATCTCATAAGCCATAAGCCTGCTATATAAGCTTAAACAAACACCCCCATAGATATGTATATGCTTTTGGTTATATTTGCTGTTAAGTCTATGTTTTTGGGCTATAGGTAACATAATTATTTGTGGAAAAATTAATTTGTAGGTGTCGATTTGTGTTCTTCTCTTTGATTTCGGGTGAGCTTGGTTTATATTTCCTTTTTGATTTTTAGAAAAAATTACTACAGCTTACAATGTGATGTCATTTGTATACAGACTATAGACGAGTTGAACATTCCAGTTGCTTTATTGATTGCAGCTTGCGGGTAATTTTTTGTTTTAATTTTATTTAGGCTTTATTGATTTTACTGTGTGGTTAACAGTTTGCTGTAGTGCGGGTTTTTGTTTCGCCTTATGTGGCCGTGGTTACGGCTTATTTGGTTTTCGCCTTATTGTTATAAAAGTAGTAAACAAATTTACCATCATGCTACTTGGTAGTGTTTGCTTACTGATTATATTAGCTTCAGGTATTTGTGCACTCATAATAATGAGTTTCAATAATTTTTTGTGATGGTTTGGAGCTAACTTTTAATTATATGCAGGTATTTGTGCACCTCTTTATGATGTATCTGCTGCATCGGCTTCAGGTACGTGTTGGTCGATTTTTAATGTTTAATACTGAACCAAAAGTACTATTAGAGGGATGAAAGGGGTATGTACATGTTATGCTAGCGATCGTAGCTTTCCGGGCTCAGCGACTGTCATCGGAAAAGGGAAAGAGAAGGTGGATGATGTCCTACCGTTGCCATCGACTGGTAGTGTATATTTTCTAATTGCGGTTTATCATATGTGTATTTTATTCATGCCTATAATCTTTCTCATGCATATTTCGTTTGCAGGTTTGTGTCCTCTGGATAGATATGTTCCAACTAATTCGGGAGCCGGTTAATCTTCCGGTAATGTTGTGTATATTGTCTTCAGTTTTCTTCTTTTTTGTGTGTCAATGTTTTCTTCGCTTTTTATAGTAACTGGGTATTCGATGCTGTTTATCCTGTACAGTCCCACTTTGTGACACCACAGAAAGTGCCGAATATGTTGCCAAATTTGACTGCCCAATTGTTGTTTGCCTATAGAATTTTGCCGTGAAATTTGCTTAAGCACATGTTCATTTAAGTGGGAAGCAGATAAAAGATTAGATTGGTGTTACAGCTGCTGTTGTATGTGCTGAACCGGCGATGAAAATTTTCAAGGTATATATTATTTTATATATCATTCATTGATGATTGTCTGATTATTTGATATCCATTAGACTATAACTCTGCTTCTCACAGAAAATTTCTTGCTTGCAGCTTTCAGTGATGAAATAGGGGATGACATGGTTCTATTCGCGGGCTAAAATGAGTCGGTTTGGAGACCAGAACCAGAATGGTCAATAGTGGATTGTCTGATGATGGTATGTAGAAGTCACCCTGCTTATGTTTTCAATTATATGTAATATATTCGGTTATGTTTTTTGGGGGTGCTGTCAGATACGAGCATAGTAGAAAAAAGCTATTGCAGCTCTCTCTTGCAGCTCTCATATGCCACAACATGGAGTTTGCGAACCAGAATACTGGCCATAATTGTTGAACAGGGAGATACCACAACCTGGAGATGGCAAAATATAAAAGTGCCATTCCAACTTCATGTATCGGTATCCAACTTTAGCTTGAATCGTTGCAGATAAGCTTACAACCTTGGTAGTTAGTCATAAAAGTAGCTTATCTTTGGCTTACTTGGTGCTACACCTGCACAATTTATATGATGCATTTTTGTCACAGATTCTTAACTCTCCTTCTAAGATGATACCAACAAGCGTTCCATCATGGACCAAGGTTATATCTGCTATTTATTTAAGCATTATTCATATTACATGAACACGTTGTGGTATGTTAATTTTCTTTATATGAACATCGGCTGCAGGTGTGTCGTATTCTTACACTGATATCGGTGACTGTCACTGAACATGTGAACATTAGAAGGCAGAATCTGGTCGTGTAACAGGAGGTACGCGCTTGCTTTAGAACTTTTTTGTTGTTTTATGATGCATCTAATTGAAATTCTGATTTCGACGAGCCGAAGAGATTGTAAATTGAGCATGAGTAAAACAAGCCATTGTCACTTTGATTAGCTGTTACCGTAGTCAGTGTGGTTTAAACAATTTAGATCACATTTGCTCTTGAGCTAGCTAGCTAGCCTATTACACATACTTATTAGTCATGACGAGTGAAAATTCTGAAATCAAGCGTCACAATTTTCCGGATGGCTTCCTTTGGGGAGTAGGAACATCGGCGTACCAGGTGTGTAACTGTCCATACACCCACTCATGTTTACAAGAAAAATAGCGTAATTAATTATCACAGTGTTTGATTGTTATATCATGATCATGATAATTGACATTGTTTCAAATCTTTTAGTAATTATTCATTTTCTTGCATTATAGGTTGAGGGGGCTTGGAGAGCGGGCGGTAAAGGTTTTAGTATTTGGGATTGTTTTTGTTTGTGACACCTTGGTATGTCTCCCTTCCGCTTAGTTCCTCAGTTTTCGCAGTATTTTAGTCAAGTAGTTTGATATATGAATTGTGATGGTTTCAGATAAGATTGAAGGGGGTGCAAATGAATGTCATAGTGTGGAAAATTATTCGAGAATCAAGGTAACGTTTTTCATGATTTCGTATTTGTCTAAAATAAATATGCATAATTACACATAAGCTGCTTATCTTTAAGTTATGTACGTAGTTTAGGGATTGTCATTTGATGACAAAATTTCGTAGGACACTAACAAGAAAAACTTGATTTTTTAAAACCTAAAAGACTTGATGTTTTTTGGCAAGGCTTTAGTGATTGTTTTCATGAATTTTGTATAGGTGACTTTCATTCAAAGGAAAACCATGCTTAACCAAGTACCCGACATCGAGAATGGATGATTGTGCAGTTATCTGCTTATTCTTAGATGGTAAAATGGATTCTGAATTGACTGTGAAGACCAAGGTTTCTCTTCTGCAACCCTCCAAATCAATCATTCTGGTAACGCAGGCGAATCAGATAATGGGCCACAATTCTGAGCCATTGTTGCAGAAAAACTGTACGGTCAGATCATCTGAAGAGAACAATGACGGGTTAGAAAGAGTTGGGGACGAGGAAACGGTTGTCGGTTGGTCAGGCCTTGAAGGTGTCACCAGAGTTAATTCGTTAGTACTTAATTTTGATGTTTATTTTGGGACGCAAAGCTTCTTTTCACTTTCTTTTTGCACAACCTCTTCGGTTATAGACATTTTTTGTTTTAATATATCGTTTTAGACTTGGCTACCGAATCGCTATATTCTTTGATAAACAACATTATAACCAAATACAACGGGGAAAAACCCCGCCAGGCCGCAACGCGGCCGGCCGCCGCCATGTTATATGTTACTTGACAAACACGTATGCCGTCTACAATATTAAATGTTCTTTGACCAACAGGTATCATGCGCACCTGTGTTTAATTGTTATAGTGCGCCTAGCTATTCATTTGTGGGTTCAAGCACATGCCTATTGTTGCGTGCAATTGTACTATGCACGCGGTCTTTGACAAGTGGAGTATGTTGAGCACATGGGCTTATTCCCACTTGATAAACGTGCGCACATGTTTACATGGCTAGCATGTTTTAAAAAGAATATGAAAATATAAAGCGCGCCAAGTAACTCGGGCGTCTAAAATGCACGTGATTTGGACACGTGCTCTCCCCAGAGTTGTTGATGAAGAATGTTTCGTGCATCTAATGAAAGCGCTTGGTTAGCCGCGAAAGACCATTTTTGTAAACTATAAATGTGCATTTCATTTTGGTAATATAATCTTATAAAGGGTCCATTTTAAAAGATTTATCTTATGTTATTGGTCAACACAATAGACAACTACTCTGTAATAAGTAAAAAATAATATATGTATCGAATCTTGAGCTAGTTGAGCCTTAGAGCAACGAGTACGATGACATGAAAAAATGATATCGATTTGCACACATATGTTTTTTATTGGGACACTTTACTCTGTGCAATATATAATTGTACAATGTTTACATTGTGCTCTAGCTGCTTATACATTTATGTGTCAAGATCAAGATAAAGAGTATGCAAATCACCTCAAAAAAAAATATATAAAAAAAAAAAAAAAAAGTATCATCCACTATTCCACTTCAATGTTAGCACGACATCTAAATATCATGAAACCAAAATTTACTTGCATGCATAACGCTACAAAAAGAATTCACTCAAACACACTCCACACACACATTTCCACACACACTATAAAGGAGCTTCGTCAAAATGACGCTGCCAGGTGGGACGTAGAATGACATGCTGGTGTCATCTAATGATCGACATTGTGATACTGCGTGTTATTATGCAACATACATATACCTTTCTACACGTGTACAACGTATATACTTTTTGAGCTACTCGAGTAAAAGTCGAGCCTAAATATATATTTTAGAGTAAACTACAAAATACATCCATGTGGTTTGGTCAATTTCACACGATACATCCCTCTCAAAAAAGTTGCGCCATACACATCCCTCCGTTAGTAAAAGTCAAACACAATACATCCACGAGGACGAACGGTGCAAAGATTGTCTCGTTAACTTTGACACGTGGCAGTTAAGTAAGTTAAGTGAGGGTATTTCTGTCATTTTATTACCCTCTTCTTCTTCATCCAGACACAAACACAAATCCATATCCAGACACAAACACAAACACAAACACAAATCCAAATCCACAAACACAAATCCAAATCCACAAATCCAAAAACACAAACATCAATACCCAGAAACATGTTTCCATCATCGAATCATACCCAGAAACATCAATTGATTGTTTTTTTGATTTAGGGTTTATGCGTTCGAATTAGGGATTTTTGATTGATCGTATTTGTGGTTGATTAAGTGCTTTGGTTTGTTTTATAACATGTATTAGAACATATGTAAGTGCTTTAATCGAACCAGAAATATGTTGTGATTGAGAATCAAAGGTTTAGGGTTTTACGACACTAGCAGTTTTGATTTTTCATGTTTGTGGTTAAAATATGTTATAAATTGGTCTGGATGCTTAGAATAACATTTAGAACACTCGCCCATAATTATTTTCATCAATTAACCACATGAATTGGTTAACGTGATTTGTTGTTCATATGTTGTTTCGCATAAGTTGTTGTTAGCTTAGTTTCTGGGCAGACAAAAACCAACCCCGCATGTGATGCTTTTTTTGTCATCCAAGTATCTACAACATTTTCAGTGTCACAAAGTCAATAGAATTGACAAAAAAAGCATCACAGGGGTGCGTTTATCTTGGTTTGGACTTTGGCGCAACGAGAGACCCACAAGGGGTGCGTCTGGTTTGATTCGCGACCAGCAAAAGAACCCGTGATGGGTGTTCTTTACTCGCTTCTTTTTCCAGTTTATTGTAAAGCTTATATGGGTACTAGTTTTAATTTCAGTTTGTGTTGGGAAAATCATAATTGTGTTTGTGGTTTGTGGTTTGGATTTGTGTTTGTGTTTGTGTTTTTGGATTTGTGGATTTGTGGATTTGTGTTTGTGGATTTGTGTTTGTGTTTGTGGGTTTGTGGATTTGTGTTTGTGTTTGTGGGTTTGTGTCTGGATATGGATTTGTGTTTGTGTCTGGATGAGAGAAGAAGAGGGTAATAAAATGACAGAAATACCCTCACTTAACTTACTTAACTGCCACGTGTCCAAGTTAACGAGACAATCTTTGCACCGTTCGTCCTCGTGGATGTATCGTGTTTGACTTTTACTAACGGAGGGATGTGTATGGCGCAACTTTTTTTGGAGGGATGTATCGTGTGAAATTGACCAAACCACAGGGATGTATTTTGTAGTCGAGCCTTACTCTATATTTTAATGAGTTTAGTTATCAAAATTAGTTCATATTTGACCATCCAAGCATAAGAAAATGGTGGCGGTATTGGTTTTTAAATTAAAATGTATTTTTTGAAGAATTCTGATATTTTTGTTATATGCATCAACATTACAATAAAATCCTGAATCTCAAGTATGCAACAAAAACTATTTCACGGTACTAAAAAGAACAAACAGATTTAAGAAAAACACACAAAATAAGCCAAACGTATATTGTCAAAAAAAAAAAAAAAAAAAAAAAAAAAAAAAAAAAAAAAAAAATAAAAAACCGCCCTGGTATTGCGCAATTAGTCAACCATATTCGGTAAAATAAAGAAAATGCAAAACCATTTAAAAGTGACCTAGTGGCAAAAAAAAAAAACCGTTAACCATTTAATTTAGTCCGGTCCAACAAAGTATAATTGTTAGGCTAGTCACAATGGGTCGTATTTTATCGATTGATCACGTAAGGTGACCGATTTGTAGATCGGTCGAGCCCATTGTGTATGCATGGTCAATCGGTCGCCAAAGAAAAAAAAAAAAAACTATCGGTCGAAATTTCGACCGACTTTTATACTTCACAAAACTAGAACCGCATGCATTCATTTTTTCTTGTTCAGCAGTATCAATGGAACCAATGGAAAACCCTACCACAATTACCTGTCACATTAATTTTGCAGATAGACGTTGTTGGTTTCTTCCTGTTTTTTATTGTGTTTGCATGATTTGATGATGAAAGCAGGGTTTTTGGATTTCAGAGGAGGAGGTGATATGAAGAAAAAGAAGAAAGGTAATGGTTTGATTGGTGCTAGCATGAAATATGTGGTAATGGAATCCAACTTTCATTCGTTGAGTGAGTTGGCATCTAAATGTGATAATGATAATATTTAAAGCTGTGGTTCGAAGTTAAATGACCAAACCGCTTCGAAATTAGATGATAGATATATTTGCATGCATGTACACGTATATATATATATATATATATATATATATATATATATATATATATATATTTTAAATGTTTGAATTAAAAAAAAAAAATTGGTCACCACTATGGCACATTGGTCATATCTGATCACCGGAGAGAGAAAACTGACGTGCCAGCTGGTGACTAGCCTTAGTTGTGAGTAAGATTGAACCAAACAAACTAGACCGATGACCGAATATAAGAAAAATAATGGACCAAAGACTGGACCGAATATGATCGGCATGGTTTGTTCGATCCGGTCCCCAATCTATTATGCTCGGCCCTAAGCTATTCTAGTAAAATACGTAAAAGACACGAGCACCACAATTTATTCACGTGAAAAAATAAAACCAAACGAAAGGCATTTAAGCCACCACATGATTTTTTTTTCGAACATTCAGTTGGGATACGATATTTGAAAAACCTCACTGAATAATAGTGAAACCTTGCACGTACCCTAGACAACGAGATATTGACCATGGGCCGTTACAAGTATTCGAAAGGAAAAAATCCCAAGGCTTGCCATTCCTAAGGATCAAACTCAAGATCTTGGATAAAACCGAGAATGCCTCTAACCGGCTAGGCTAATCATTATAGGCAAGCCACCACATGAGGGTGGGAGGAGCAATGCGGGTTGAGGGTTGAGGGTTCACATGCGGGTTCGAGGGTTCTATTCCCTGTATTGCGGGTTGGCAATTTGGGCTCCATCTACGAGCTTCTAACTCGAAGCGAGTTGAAGAAATAAGGTGAAAAGCTGTGATTTGATTGGTTGTTTGGTAAAAAGGGTGTTGGGAGGGTTGAGAGTGATGGTTGCCAGTAAAAAAGGTTGGATTGAGGTTGGAGGGTTGAAATGAGGTGGAGGGATTTGATTGGGTAATTTTGAAGGGTTGAAGAGTATCACTCCCTCCACCCTGATATTCCATCAAAAAATCATTATTATTCCCAAATAATAGTGTAACACTTCACTTCACCACAACAACATATTCTTTCCTCCCAATATATTCGGGCCAGAGTCGGTAGGGCCCAGTCAAAGTCTGTTTACTTAACATTCACAAACCAAACCTTTCACTCTTTCAACCTGCCGTACAACAACTCCACCACTCGCGTTCACACCACGCGCCGTTAACCTGCAATGGCTACAATCAATTTACAAACTACTGCAATCTCACCGGCGTTTAAATCAGATTCTGATCGTCGTTATTTATCGTCGTCGTTACAATTTGGTTGTGAGTTTGGTCGACGGTCACGTGTACGGGGTTTAACGGTTAAGGCGATGAAGATTGCTGAACAGAGTCAGAATCAGGAGCCTCTGTTTTCGTCTAATGGTCCTATTATTCCTGTAAAACTTTTTTACCTTTTATAGTTTTAATTGTTACTATTTGACTAGTGTATGTGTTTTTTTGAAGTTAGTTTTGTAGAGGAATAAATGACTAGTGTATGTGCTTTTTCGCTTATGTGTTTTTTTAAATACGGGGTATTGTAAGTGGCAGAGTGGCCTTACTGCCACCATACATGGATTGTCCATATTAACGTTGTATGCATGTTTATTGCGAATGTAGGGTTTTTAATTTGCTATGGAAATATGAAATGTATATTCATGATGTCACTGTTGGGTATACGGAGCATTTAGAGCACACGGCGTGGCAACAGTGTAACACTGAACTTCTTAAAAAATATTGATCCGTTTTTATGTGGTAACTCTGAAAATAGGGACCCACTAACACACACAACACAGCACAGGCAACAACGCAAAAAGTTGCCGTGCCCTGTGCTCTTACTTTGCCTGATTCATGTATTTAGCTGATCAATGTCGTGGATTGATGTAAGACAACGCCTGCAAGTCTAACAGGAATTGTATCTATATGAACTGGATTAGTATAAGTTCTTTAACCTCGCTGAAGCGATAGGGTGATCTCAGACTTCTGCTCTGTAGCGGTGGTTATGACGACTTGTTTTTCAAGTCACCCAATGTGTCTCACATCGATTATGTTGCAACAAATCTGATCTGACTCTACTCTTAACAGCTGTATAATTATTACATGTGTTTGAATTCTTGGTTTAGGTTAGTTGGGTCTTAAAAGATTACAAGTATTTTATTAGACTGTTCGCTACCCACTTATGTTTGTAGGTTAGGATACAAGAAAGAGATATTGAGTTATTTCACAATGGTTCGCCCGTAGTTTCTTTATATGGAACATAGGCAGTTGTGTATGGCTCTGAGAATTTTTGTTAATCTGCAGTGTATGATTTTAGAGATATGTAAAGTAAGCAGCGTACTATTTTTTTCAGCTGTCTTCTTCTTTGGCAGGCATAATGCTTGACATGTCTGTTTTTACAACTAATTAGGATGATATGGGTTCATCTTTTGTGTTTCAGTCTAGCGATGGCAGTTATAGGCCGCCTCAAATCTCTCCGGATGCTCAAAGGAAAACTAAGATAGTGTGTACGATTGGTCCTTCAACAAGCTCACGTGAAATGATATGGAAGTTGGCTGAAACAGGGATGAATGTGGCACGTCTGAATATGTCACATGGGGATCATGCATCACATCAGAAAACTATTGATATTGTCAAAGAATACAATGCTCAGTTTGAGGAAAAAGTTATATCGATAATGTTGGATACTAAGGTATGATCATGTTTTTCAAAAAACCGAACACCATTATCATCTATAACCTGGTTTTTCACTTTAGTTTAAGGTGAAATAGAATCACTACACTTCCATAATTAGCTCCATAGTTATAGCAGTTGAGTATTTTTGCTTTGTTTGAAAATCTCAAGCATTATGTGGTGTCCATGTTGTCAGTTATTGGTTTTCTAACTTTAAAGTTCAAATCTTATATGATAACAAAGTTTTCGTGGTTGTTTGTGCAATGACCAAGAGTAACCTTGGGACTTATTTTCGTTTTATCATTAATGAACATCCACTTTAACTTAGTCGTTCTGTTACTATCCTTATGATATAGTATATAACTATATATGATAATGCAGCCTCAAGCCATACCATTCCTTATCAGTGACCGATAGGCCATTAGCCATACACTTAATTGTAGTTGAGGCATATAATTCAATCAAAGGTGCCAAAAACACCACTCTCGGTCATAATAGCAATATCAGACCAATGCTTTTGGATGAAACATACCCATAGAGGATCTTGTAGGATTTGTGACAATATCCCTCTTCATCCCTATTATTCATCTGCGCATCTTCATTTCAAATATTAGAAACAAAAATTATCAAATTGAAAATAAAAATTTAACAATAGAAAAGGATATCGGTTGTATATTTTCTCTCGAAAATTTGTATGAAGTAGGTAGATCCAACAGCCGAAAATACTCAAGAAGAAAAAGAAAGCGTTGGATCGAGTCAACTGACCCTGATGCCTTGATTTAGATTAAAAAAATTAGAAATTAAAAAGATTCAAGGCAAACTGTGGACTCAAGACTCAAGACTCAAGACTCAAGAAGGGAATTTAAACTATACCATGGCTTCCATAGTTACTTTACAGTCTAAGAGATGAAAAGAACAAGTAGCTTCTCATTTTCTATTAGTTTTTTTATGAGTATACTGTATCATCATTTTCATATATATATATAAATCTTGTTGCTACAGGGACCGGAGGTCAGAAGTGGCGATGTACCTAAACCAATTTTTCTCGAGGAAGGACAAGAATTCAATTTCACTATTAAAAGAGGAGTCAGCACAAATGACACCGTTAGTGTAAATTATGATGACTTTATAAATGATGTGGCGCCTGGAGATATACTACTGGTTGATGGTAAGAGTTGCTTCATCACACTTGACCAGGCCTATGCATTGATTAGCTTTAAACATACATTTTACATTGCTTTTTCTCGTAGGGGGTATGATGTCATTGGCTGTTAAATCCAAGTCCAAAGATATAGTCAAATGTGAAGTAGTTGACGGTGGAGAACTGAAATCGAGGAGACATCTCAATGTGCGTGGGAAAAGTGCCACTTTGCCTTCAATAACAGGTTTACGTACATTGTATTCTGTGATTAGCTGTCACAAATCAATTTGCTTTACTTTTATTGTATGCTAAATTGGTTTTATTCTTTCATTCACAGATAAAGACTGGGAAGATATAAAGTTTGGAGTGGACAATGAGGTTGATTTTTATGCTGTCTCATTTGTAAAAAATGCTGAAGTCGTTCATGAGCTGAAAGACTATCTCAAAAGTAAGGTTTTTGTATTTAGCTATTGCATAAATGTATAATTAATAATTTGTATATCTCATAATTCTTCTTTCATTTTTTTATTCACTTGTATGTATTCTAAATTGCTTAAATTATATCTGTAGGCTGCAATGCTGACATCCATGTGATTGTAAAAATTGAAAGTGCGGACTCCATCGTGAACCTTCCTTCTATCCTTGCTGCATCTGACGGGGTTAGCCTTTTATTCTATCTTTCTTCTCCTTCCTCTTTCCCCCATTATCACATATCTCTTTTAGTCAGAACAAAAACATGGTGAGATTTTTTTTCAACCTGTCGCTAGGGTATTCCATAAGCAAAATTTTGGACTAGTTCACCAGGAATATCAACTAGTTCAAAGTTCAAACATTTTCCCCCCTTTTTATGAGTTGGAAGATTTTAACTTCATGAATATCATGTCTAACCTATAACATTCCTTTTCTTAAGGCAATGGTTGCACGTGGTGATCTCGGTGCAGAACTTCCAATTGAAGAAGTCCCTTTATTGCAGGTACTTGATTTAAAAATTCGAGGGTTGACCACACATGTTCTTTGTTAAAATTACATAATCAACATTGTGAAAATAGCTTATATGTCAATCCACAAATAATCCTAAGATTGGACCAGCAAGCAAAGGTGCTCACAGTGTCAATGCAATTACTTCCCTTGTTTTGGACCTTTTAAACCATTAGAACCTGGTTTAATTATTATATTTGTCTGTTGTTTAATCAGGAAGAGATCATTCGAAGGTGTCAGAACTTGCAGAAACCAGTTATAGTAGCTACAAACATGTTAGAAAGCATGATTGATCACCCAACCCCTACAAGAGCTGAAGTTTCTGACATTGCAATAGCTGTAAAACAAGGTGCTGATGCTATCATGCTTTCTGGAGAAACGGCTCATGGCAAGTAAGTTTAATGGATCAGAATCTTTTATTATCTGCTTTCCTTATATAGTATTCATGCTGTCATTAGTTATTCTATTAGCCACTTAAAATTCACATTTTTTGCAATAACCGTTACATGTTAATAATTCAGGTTTCCGCTGAAAGCTGTGAAAGTAATGCACACTGTGGCATTGAGGACCGAGTCAAGCTCAATCGATGCAGTCCCACCTGTTCGGAAATCTGCATACAAGGTGTGTGGTAATCTAGACCATTGCGGGAGGTGGCAATTTCAATCCTTTTTTTACCTATAAATGGGTCGATTTAAGTCATGTTTATCTTAAACCGGTAAAAAAATAAGCTAAAAGATGCAACTAAAATGGAAACAGGTTGTAAGTCATCCGAAGTGTATTTAAATGCTTAATACCCCTAAAATTGCTATATTAAATAGTTCGATAGTTTTATAACAATACATCTCCTTTAACAAAGATATCACTTTATTGGTAATAGATTTGAATATAAGAAAACCACTCGCCCCATATTTCCACATCTACTATTTTTACATTGCCATCTAATGTTAAGGCATGGCAGTCTATCTTGTTGAGACAACTGTAATTATGCGTTAACATTTTATACTTCTGTGCATATATTTGATTAACCTTGACAACGTTTTCCAGAGTCATATGGGTGAAATATTTGGCTACCATGCTGCAACAATAGCCAACACTCTCGCTACTCCTATCATTGTCTTCACAAGAACGGGATCAATGGCAATAATTTTAAGCCACTACCGGCCATGTTCAACTATCTTTGCCTTCACAAATGAGTGAGTACAACCATTTCATGCTCATCCATAATTCATTTTGTTTTCATCTCATACTTAACTGTAGTACGTGTATCATTCCTACCGTTATTGGTCATTAATCTTGTCTCATTCTTACCATTATAGCATTATTGGTCATTAATGTATGTCATGAACTGATGCTTTGTGCAGAAAACGAGTTAAGCAAAGACTCATGCTTTACCATGGTGTGATGCCCATCTATATGGAGTTTTCTGATGATGCTGAGGAGACCTTTTCAAGAGCTCTTAAGATCTTATTGGTTAGTATTTACTAATCTTTCTGGTTTTGTTTTTCGCTTGTCTTCAGTGTCACAAACATTGAACCATGGTATTAGACACTTAGTTTGAAAGAATCGTTACTGTTAACCGAATGAAAGAAACGAAATAAATTTGTGTCATCAATTCTTTTTGATGATTATAATGGGCAGATAAGTAACCTATAATAAATAAATGACCAGAAATAAAATATTGATTATAATGTGATACCGTATTTGGAATTATGTTCCTGATTTGTAATTTTTGTATATTTCTTAATTGTCTCTATCACCAGGATAAGAATTTAGTAAAGGAAGGGCAGTATGTCACTCTTGTTCAAAGTGGAGCGCAACCAATTTGGCGTCAAGAGTCTACTCACCACATCCAAGGGCGTATGGTTCAAGGTTGACTCACGTATACAAAGTAATTCTCTACGCAAATTCTGTCTTAATTTCTTTTCTGTTTGATCATTCACGAGCTATTAGCATAAACAAAAAACGCATTTTTACACACTTGTCACTTGAGCAGCCTTTCTGAAAATGCCAGAGTATTTTGCGATAACTTTTCAACTCTGGTAAGGTTTTGTTGTATATTATTTATTTGAAAGGTATGAAGACAGGAAAGACAAGATACTGAGATAGGGTGTTTTATTTTTTGAAGTATACTTGATAAAACCCGTGTATTTTCGATTATATGTTGATCTTTTTTTAATTGTTAAGAGAATGTAGATGTTGATTTTTAATTTTTATTCTTTTTGGTTTAGAGTTTATATGTATACATGTCTTGTTCCTCTATTGTGGCCTTGTGGGTATTTATTTGGACATTTCTCTTTTCTGAATGATATATTTCGATCATATTTTTCACGACAGATCCCTATGATAAATAACGTGTGAAAAACTATTTGTTTCGAGTTGTGAATGATGTTTAACAACAAATTAAGCATATTGAAAAATTTACGGGATGGTTTTACTCATTTCATATCCGGGACAGATTTGATACGAAATAATCTTAAATTAAGTAACGGCAAACCTAGGTATCCTCTTCTATGGTTCATTCACCCCAACTTCAGATGATATCACATGTTACGAACAAAAAACTCTTCTAAACAACACAACCGTCACCACATTAGAGTTCAAGACGTTTGTGTTATTTATCTATATATTCAATCTTTGCCTTGGTATCGCATAGACACATAAAGGCATTCGCTTCTGTTTAGATGGATTAAAATAGTTGCCATCAAAGTAAAATAAGATTGATTCTAGATTTTTAGTAAGGTGAAGTCAATAATGTACACAATCATATAATAGAATTTAAGATACCTAACTTTAACATAAAAATTGGACACCACTTGCATTAATAATGTAGTGCAGCTCAGCTCCTTTTGCCAAACATAGACGTAATCTCAAAGGTGGAAAACTTGATAACAATATTCTCCCTGTATTTTTGTTTTCTTTTTAAACCTTTTTCTTTTTGCAAGTGTTCATAAAATTGATAGTTATGGCGGAGAAAGGGGGTGGCCAAGTAAAAAAAAAATTTGTAACGTAGTTTTTCGAAATTATATGACTTCTTCTGTAATTTGTAAAAATATTTATAATGCGGCTTTTAATATAATTATCAAAGTTTGTCTTTTCGATTATAAATTTCTGGATCAACCTTAACCTTGAATTAATGCTTGAAATTAAATTGAAATTACAGCAAGACATGATCTATTAAAGTACCATCAACTTGTTTTTTCTGAATAGTTTTCTTGGGAAAGCCCGATGTGACAATGTACATCTGGGAAGTCCGCGGTTTATTGTCATGACAAATTATTCTCTACAAGGTTCTTTTTTTGAAAGGCAACAAACAATACAATAAATAAAAAGGCAGTAGCTATAAAACTACATCTCACAATACCAAGTCTACAAGATATACGGAGTATAACACAAGGAATATATGGGGTGACGAGATTAACAAGTGGCCCAAAACAAACAAACGACCCTAAGGCTGCACACAGTAAAGACTACCGGCGACATTCATTTTACTCGCCACATCGAGTGTTGTAATGGCTACAACAAACCTAGATACTAGTGCGGAATATATCGCGATCGAACAAAGAACACACACGAGCAATCTATATATGTCGACAGGAAAAGTAAAGAATAAGCACAAGAATAACCCTAACCAAACGATTAGTTATTGAAAGAATGAACGTACATAAACCCTCACCCCCTCATCTCTATTTATAGAGAATGAGGGGGGAAGAAACCGACTCCCAAACCTCCTAGGAATCTAGTCGGTTGATACAATGAAAAGGAAAGAAACGTTGGTCTTGGGCTTGGGACACAAGCCAAACAAACCGACACATACATGGCTAATGAAGTTTAAACTTAACACTTAACACCCTAGACATTCATATAAGCTAAATAAAGACTAAATATAACAATTTCCACCTTAGGCTTTATATTAGCCTATACCAACGCTTAACAACTCCAAGCAGTGTTGAAACTTGTTTCCAGGTACCACCTTCATCAAGGCATCCGCAACATTGTGTTGAGTACCCACCTTCAGAACTTCAACCGTTTTTGCTTCCAAGACCTCTCTGATAAAGTGATAACGCACATTGATGTGCTTTGTCCTTTCATGAAAAACATGATTTCGCGATAAGTGAATCGCGCCCTGATTATCACAATTAATTGCCACGGTGTTAAGCTCCACACCAAACTCTTCCAAGAGTCCCCTTAGCCAAATAGCTTCCTTCACAGCCTCCGTAAGGGCCATATACTCCGCCTCTGTAGTTGAAAGAGCCACCACGTGTTGTAGCGTTTCCTTCCAGCTTACAACACATCCTTGTACTAAAAACGTTGATAACGCTCAAATTGTACATGTTTTTAGGAGCGTTATTGTGGATTTTATGCATATATTTTTGTCACTTTTATGAACTTATGGTACTTAGTGAAGTATATTTTCTATCTTAGGTTCATGGAAGCTCACAAGGAGGGAAACGAGGAAAAAGTGAAGAAAACAAGCTAAAACGAAAAAATAATGGAAGACTCGTTGTTCCCGACACACCTCCACCATTTTGGCCATAATTTGAGCATACGAACTCCGATTTAGTTGATTCAAGCGGCCACGGAAAGCCAAGAGAAAGATCTACAACTTTGGTGTTTGTCATTCTCTGCTAAAATGGTCCATCCGATTGGTATGAGCCCGCATTCGATTCGGATGGAGCCAACTTTTCAGCCAAAATCATCCAGCTGATCGGCATGGCTCCGCAGCCGATCGGCTGCTCCAAACTGACCTCCCCAAGTCAATTTTAATTGTTATTTAAGTGCCATTAAGCCCCAAGTCCGATCATATGGCCCTAATAACTCACAAACCTGCACTTTTATGACACTTAGTGCCCAAGTTTCATACTTAGAGGCTAAGGGCTGATTTATACTATATATATGAGTGCTTATGCTTGGTTTTCAGTGTGAAATTCTACCCTCCACCCTCAAGGACGAATTTTCACCAACCTATCTCTCCCAAAAGACCACAAACTTCTGCCAAATTCGTGTAGTGTGCTCAAGGGCTGTTGAAGGCGTTTGGATATAATTTTTCAGCTTGGTAGAACTATTGTAATCAATAGGATGTTTGGATATTTGTAGTGTTTGTTTGGATTATGATGATAACATCATATTTGGTTAAATTGGAACTTGTCTTGTTTATTGTTTTGATTAATCATTGTTGAGTCTATAGTCGAAAGGATTCTCAATAGTGGTTGATTTTAATTCATTAGTCGACGAATGTTTTGGTCTTGTACTTTGTGACGATTGTATAAGAAACTTAATAAACTAAACAAGTAAAGATTTAGTTTAAATAAAGGTCGAAAGACAACTTTTGGATATGGGTTCTAATCATCTTTCAAGTAAATGAAACTTCACGAATTAATAACATCAAAGTCTATAGTTCAAAATGATTCTTTGTTGTTGTTGTTGTTGTTGTTGTTGTTGTTGGTTTAGGCATAAGGCTCATGACATAACCATTTGATTGAGGCTTATGCATATTTGATTTATAAAACACTAAACTATTATTATTGGTTCTATAGGTCGTAAGGATTACCTTTGATAATATGTTTTCCAAACTAAACATCCTAATATCCATGTAATCATTTGTCCAAACATGTATGTTCTTTGTGTGATTGTTCTTATATTGTTTTTCTTGTTTGTTTGATCCGTGACAATCATAACCATTAACTTGTTACTTGCTTAAATAAACAAACAACACTTGAGTGCAACCAAGTCTCTTGTGACGACCTTGACTTACCAACCCCTAACTACACATGACTAGGGTATACTTGCCCGAATGTGTTCCTAGTTAACCGGTAATTCTTGTTTATAAATTTAAAGCTTCGTTGTAGCACATCAAGTTTTTGGCGCCGCTGCCAGGGATTTGGTTTTTGTTCTTAGGTGTTTGTTTGCTTGTTGATCTTGCGTGTTTCTTTGATTGTTTGTTTGAATTGATTGCTTGTTTGCTCGTTTCTTTTAATGCTATATTGTTCTTGCTCTTGAATACTTGTCTCTTTACTCTTGTTTGATTGCTCTTGATTGCTTTCTTGTTACTCATGATATTGCTTAATTTCCTCTCTTGCGTTTTGTTTTAAAAATATCATTTTCTTATAATTGCTTAAATGATCTTGGCATCAAAATCAAGTTTTTGATGTTGGAATTTCGTTTTATGTGTTCTAATACGAATTTCAATGTTTGCTACCTAATTGTGCTCAAAAGTGTTTGCGAAAAACCACCAAAACTGACCAGAAATGTCTAGCCGCTCGGCTAACAACTCCAACCGAATGGCTGGACCACCCAAACCACTCCAACCGATCGGTCACCACCTGTAACCGATTCGGTTGGAGAC
The DNA here is from genome assembly GCA_021014915.2 of Artemisia tridentata subsp. tridentata. NCBI lineage: Eukaryota > Viridiplantae > Streptophyta > Magnoliopsida > Asterales > Asteraceae > Artemisia > Artemisia tridentata. The sequence goes on from CP139505.1 coordinate 115,253,461, forward strand.
TTCTGACCCATTTTTTTTTAGTTTTCATTTTTCTTGTTTCGTGAGTTTGTGTTTTATCTGTTCTGTGATTTCTTGCGTGTTTTTGTGTTTCATTTTGTTCGTGTTATTTTTGTTTTGATTAGTTTCGTATTAATTTTTAATAATACTATCTTGTTTTAGATTGTCTTGTTTTGATTTGTGTTACGTGACTAATTGTGTTTGCTTGCGTTTATGTGCTTGTCATTTTCTGTGATCGTGCTTTTATTTGTTTATGCTTTTATTTTTGTTTTTAGTGTCATTTTATGTTGTTGATGTTATTCTAGTATATATGTGTTTATGTGTTTTATTTACTAGTGTTTATTTTTGTGTTCGTTACCTTCTTCGTTCTTGTTTCATTTTATCAATAAAAAGTTTTAAGTAAAACTTGTTTTCATAAATTTATTAAAAAAAAAAGAAATCTAAAAATCGCCTTCAGCCGATCGGTAACCCTCCGTAACCGGTTCGGCTAGAAGGTGGGTCGCATTTTGGTTCGTCCCAACCGATCGGTTGGATCCCCTGACCGATCAGGTGGACTAATCGGTAAAAAAATAAAAAAGTTATTTTTCGTATTTTGTTTTTATGTGTTTGTGTTTAGATCTAATATATTTTAGTGTCCTCTGGGATCATTTCTAAGATATTTGATTATTATTATCTAACCTAAACATGATTTTTCCATTTTTTAGTTTTAGTACGTTGTGAATAAATAAGTAATTGTTTTAAAAATAAATATGTATTGAACTTTGTGGGTATGTTCACTGGAAACGGTCATGAGACTTCACTCGTCCACTCGGGCCATCGAGGGGTTTAAAAGGCATGTTGCATACGCTAAATGCAACCGTGATGCCTACGAAAGTGAGTTTTAGGATTTTACGCAATTTTGTAGTTTAGTTTATGTTTGCAGATTTAATAAGCTCTTGAATTATGGAATTGGTTGGCTTGTATCTTACACTTTGGAGTGTACACGTTTGGTTGAATGAGAAATCGATTGATCACACATGCTTAACAATTTTTCATATGGAGTTCGATCGCGATTTCTCCGGCCCGGGAAGTTTCGTTTCTCTAGGACTATCTACTGTATATTTTTTTTTCCCTATTTTAGAAAATTGAGATGTGTCTCGATTAACATTACAATCCATTTTTAGGATTGATGACATTTGCTATGTTGATCCCAGTTAAGAACTTGATCGAATTCCTTAGCTTGTAAGGGTTAGCTATCTTAGATAAATCTAAAACAACTAGGTATAGAAACTGCCTTGAAGTTTATCAAATACAATGCTGAATCTTGTATTTGATTTTAAGAAGAACTTTGTATACAGTAAACAAGAACACAATTGTATCAAACTAAACACTTCAATATTATTGATATAATACGAATACTGAAAAGTATTAGGGTTTACAACTTGAAGTTCTATAAAAAATCGTGTTAATATGTATCTGATGTATCTATCTCCATGCCCGAGGACCTCCTTTTATAGACTAAGGAGTCCTAGTCGGCTTACAATAACTTTCTATATAAGATAAATATCTTTTCTATATTTATTTATTACTAAACTTTCGTTACAAAATATTCTATAAACATAAACCGACTATAATACTCCAGCAACACTAATAATGAATCAGCAGCACTAACCTTTTGTTCTGGCAACATTAAGTCTCTAGCAGCATTAACTTAGTACTAGCAACACCAAATTTCCTTCTAGCAGTATTAACTATTAGAATATTTTTCCTTGAAGTCTGTCAGCAGTCTTAATGTACTCTAGCAGTCTTAACTTCCATAAGCAGCATTAACCTTTATAACTAGCAGCAGTAACGACTTAGAGCATTTCCTGTGTAAACCATGAGCAGTTGCAATTACATGAGCATCATTAACACCTTGGAAGCTTTAATTCCCAACAATCCTCCCATAAACTTGATATTTTCTTCTAAAATCATCAAGTTTCCTTCAAAGCTTTAACCATCACTAGGAGGATGCTTCCAAACACTTCATTGTTCATTTCTCAGTCTTATAATAAACCAAATAAGCTCATTCGCCATACTTTCATTCATTCTATATTCCATTTGAAGCCTACTTTCAAGCATCTTTCCTAATGTAGTCTTTGTGAGTGGATACTTCTTTTCAACCAACATGTAGATATGCATAGCATCCATTATCAACTCACGAAGTCCATATGTATCTATCAACCTCCAGCTTATCACCTTCTGGTTATAGAAAGGTCTTCTCTATACTTCATCTTCTACATGAGGTTCAAAGATATTCTTCAAATCACCAGACAAAATATAATCTTGATCAGACACTGGTTGCTTCAATGGTCTTGTTGGTCCATACTTCTCCTTAACAAGTTTCCAAAGAGTCTCCAAATCCTCTCTGTTAAAACTTCTTAACATTTTATTAAACTTGAAGAATATATAAAACTTTCCATCAGCTCTTTTGATTTCATATACTACTTTCTTTATGCCCTCTTTATATATTCTCCAACCAACAATATCTAGAAGTTTTGTAGCCAGAGGTACAACATCAATAGTTAGCTCTTCATCATCATCAGAAACCACTATTATATACTACTTAGTATCTTTTTCTGTACCTTTGTCTTCATCAGCCTTTTGTTTATTATCAACTGATTGCTTTTTCTCTGTCTGCTCATCAATTTTCTGCTTCTTTCTGCTATCAGGTTCTATTTCATCTCCTGCTCTCTTTGAACCTCCTACCACCTCTTCTACATTCATAGCAATGAAAGTGTTAACCCTTTTGAAAACTATGTAAAACTCTTTTTTAATTCTGTTGTAGCTCATTCCCTTGAATTGAGCTTGTTTCCATCCACCCAGATAGGTCTGCATAATTTGCTTTTGAGGTGCTATGGTAGGCGGTTTATTCCTCTTTGCTTCAGTCCTCTTTTGAGCAAAGAACTTATTCTGCTTGGCTAAGAATTCCATGAAGAGCTTTGATTTTTCTTCTAAGGATAGCTCTTCCTGTTCATCTTGCCACATTCTCTGGGCTAACATGTGATCTGCTTCACATTTTGCTTGTATGTCATCCCATGAGTTTATTAGTGCAAGACTTGCTTCTTCTGCTTTCCGAGCTTGCTCTCTTCTTGCCTCTTCTTCTTCAGCAAGAAGCTCAGCTTGCACCTGTCTTGCAAGTTCTTCATCTTCAATGAGTTGTTGTTATTGCTGTTTTAGTGATAAGGATTTCTTTTTAGGTTCTTCAATCAGGATGCCTTTGCCTTTATCAGTTGAAGTAGTTGTTGGTTTTATTGTTGATGCTGGTGTTGGCTCTTTAATCAAAACTCCTTTTGCCTTAGGTCTTGTGCTGTTTAACTTTGTAAGTGCTTGAGCTATATTTAATTCTTCATCAATTTTAGTAGCAGCAGCACTAACTTCAGGCTCAGCAGCACTAACTTTTTCACTAGCAGCACTAACTGAAATTTCAACACTAGCAGCATTAACCTTATCAACAGAAGCTTTAAGATCAGCAGCATTAACAACAAACACATCACTTTCAACCTGCTCATCCATCTGAGTCTCCTCCCCTGAACCCATGCTATCACTCCTCCCCTGTTTTGAGGCATCCTCCCCCAAACTAGCATCTTCAGAAGGATCAACCCTTTGAGCAGTATCCACCTTGTGTATTCTTTTAAGCTTGTGGGTTCTTGACCTCTGTACCCCTTCTATAAACCTGACTCTTCTCTTCAACATTTTAATTTCATCACCTTGAGAAGCAGCTGTTTGTTGAAGGTCAAGAACTTGTTGTGACAAGTTGGTACAAGTAACCATCAATTCAGTAATGAGTTCAAGACTACCCTCAGCACTTCAGAGTGTGTTACCTCTCCCGAGTGGTGCATCATTGGGTTAGTTAAGAATAGCCTCAGACCTAGCCTGAGCATCTACACCCCCCATGTTTTCCATTTGGCTGGGACCTTCACCTGAATCAGTTCCATGGGAACTTGATTCAGTAGAAGTTGCCTTAGATTGGGTCTTACTTATGTTGCCACTGTCCTGCTCTGCATCTAAGCTAGCAGCAGTAGTGGCAGCCCTTTCTAAACTGTGACCCCTCTCCTTATGCACAGCCTCATCTGCATCCATACTAGCACTAGCCTGAGGTAGCTGAGTGCCCTTTTTTGTGAACCTACGGGTTTAGGTCTTTTGAGTTGTTGATGTGGATGGTAAAATTGTGGGTGTGTGATGGGTATCAGCTGGGATTGCTGAACCTTCACCCTGAATTTGACCTAGTTCCAACATTGTTTGAAACAATGGTGTAACTATGCCTAAAAAGTCCTTTCCCTCTCTTTTCATGTTAGCAAAAATCTTTTTAGTATGAGAGAGAGCAGGATAAACCTTGTTATGAACCTTTTTATTTGTAAATTGTTTGTCCATAAGAAGTTGCAAAAACCTTGGATATAAGTAATATTTGTTTGAAGAACTATCCAAGCCCTTAAGCACACTATCAAAAATTAATTTTGAAAAATTGAATCTTTGATTTTAGCTAAGCAGATAATGGCAGAAGCCATATTACTACTGAACTCATTCCAACCAGTAGACTTTGGACTAAGACACTGTAAGATAGTGTGTATTAAGAATTTCCACTGTGGAGAGAAGACACATTTTGAAAATTTTAAAGAATTACTTTGCCTTTCATACCCCATCAGTGCAAGGTTTTCAAAAATTGTAGAGTTTGGAAGATTCTCAATGCCATTAACATATGCTAGATGAAGAACTTCTCTAACAAATGCCTCAGTAATAAGAATCTTCTGCCCATCCACAAGGGCATGAATTTGTACTTGCTCATCAATAGTTTTGACCTTAGCAGTAGCCCAAAACTGTTTGATGTTGGAAATATATATGGTAGGTTTTACTGTTAATGCATACTTAATATGAGTAGCATTAAGAAAATAAATGATTTCAGAAAAATCTTCACTTTCTTTGGTTTTTTGCAAAAATGCAATCATGTTATGTTGATCTGCAAAAGACAGAGTCGAAACTGTGAATTATGAAAAATTGTGTAGGGTTTTGCTGGATTTTGCAATTAATGGATAAAAACGAGTTAGGTTTTATGTTTGAGAGAGTTTTGATCGGATAAAAACACTTGTGTGAATGATTAAAGGATATAAACCCCTAATCGTTCATATTTCTAAAACAGTACCCTGTACTCTCAAACATAGCAGCAGAAACCTAGCAGCACTAAGTTAGGCTTAGCAACACTAACTTATGCTTAGCAGCATGAACTCAATTTCCACTCCTAACAGCTTATTAATCAGCACTCTAGCACTTTTCTTAGCTTATCCTGCAAAAGATTAGTCCCAAAAACACAAAACCACAAACATAACACAATTTACAATAATCACATCATCATTTATACTTAGCAGTACTAAGTATAACTGGCAGCATTAACACAACAGTTTTAAGTAAACTAGCAACACTAAGTATACTTAGCAGCAGAAACAATTTATTGACCTAATAACAGTACTAATCCTTACAAAACTTTACAAAACCACAAAGAGATAAGAATTTTCAAAGATTTATCATTCCAATACTGACAACCAAAAATTGAAATCTACCCACATTGTTAGACTTAATGAAGCGATTGTCATTCTTAGATTAGTGACTCGTGAATTATATTTATCTTTTATCGATTGTAAACGGTTTATTTAAGTTGTAAAAAAACCGTAAGTTAGTCTCTTTTATCTTCTAAGCTATCCTATCCCACATCGGTCTAGAAGGGAAACCATGTAAGGGTTCCTTATCTATAAAAGGAACCCATATCCTCCCATTTGTTGTGTGGAAAACTAAGGGTAAGGATATAGTTTTTCCTCCATTCTCTTGTATCTTATTCTCTCTTTCATCTTAATCTAATATCTTCTTTTCTCTTCTACATCTTATCTAATCTATTCTTTAATCTTATTACGTGTGAAATGATATGTTATTAAGGGTCTTACAATTGGTATCAGAGCAATTGTAAACAACTTGATCAAAAAACCGAGGAATGCAAGTGTGACAAAATGTCGTATGAGCGTGCCTACAAGGACATGAAAGAGCAAAATGATCTTTTGAGGGCTCAGTTGCAAAGTCTAAAAGGGAAGGGTGTGGATACTAAGCTTACAAAACCATCGACTCCGGAGAAACCAAATGCTTCAAAACCGGTTGAAAAACCACAAATGTCTATTTCTCAGGTTATTCCAAAAGTCGATGAGAAAAATGATTTGTCAAAATCAGTCACTCTACATTCCTTGCCCATCAAGAAAAGAATTTTAAAGATTGATGAAAAAGGTGTTGAAAAAGAAAAAGTGTTTGTCGAGGAACCACAAGTCATTACACCTCATCTTTCTAGGAATAGCTCACCGAATGTGACCACAAAAACTGTTAAAGAATCTGTTGGTTCTAATGACATGGTATACACTCACTATCTAGAAAAAGCTAGGAAAAAGGCACAACTTCAAAAAGACAGAATTTTAGGTACAAAACCTAGGGTGATGAATTCTACAACATTACAAGGCACTGCTAGTAGTAGTAAACCATTACCTAGGAACACTCAACAAAAGACTAGGGATTGGCTTGCATCTAAGAGTAGTTGCTCAACAGAAAATGTTATGCACGTAGAATGCAACACTAAGAATTCAAATTCCTCTTCGAACAAGAAACAATTTCCAAATGACAGTAGTGACAAAATTAAGGTTGCCGTCTTAAACAAAAATGTTGAATTTGTCTGTCATACCTGTCAAAAATGTGTCTTTTCAGCTAATCATAATGCATATGTTGCACAATATATCAAGAAAGAAAATTTACGTGCTAAGGCACAATCCACTAAGACACCAAATAGAAACAAACCCATTGATAAGAAGCAAGAGGCTAAGAAACCTAATAGGTGGATCTCTACAGGACGTAGTTTTTCTCAAAATGAGACTTCCGCTGCATCTGAAAAGAAAACAACTCCTAGATCTTGCCTTAGGTGGACTCCCACGGGAAAAGTTTTTAACACAGTTGGTCTTAGATGGATTCCCACAGGGAAGATTCTTGATAATTGCACCAAGACAAATAACAGTGAAAATCATCAGGATAAGGAAGAAGACACCACTACAACCGTTGATAGTGAACACCCTCAATGTGAGGAAACATGTACTTCTAACACTGTTATTTGTGCAAATTCTTCTTCTGTGGATGCAGGTTCTTATGAAAGTATTGAGGGTTCATACACTCGATGTGGAAAATAAGAACTTTATGCCAACATCGCATGTGGAAATCCTTATCTCATTCCACTCTTAACTCCACTTCTAATTGTTCAAACTTAATTCTTCTTTGTGAATATTATTTAAAAAAAAAAAATACAAAATTTGAAAAACAAACAAAAACAAAATACAAAATTATAAAATTTCAAAAAAAAAAAAAAAAAATAATAATAAAAAATAAAAAATAAAAAATTAGAAAATTTTCAAAAATACAAAAACAATATAAAATCAAAAAACAAAAATATTCTTCTCACGACATGTCTCTCGTATAATCGATATTCTGTACGTATCTAGAAATGTCATTCAACAATGATACAGACATGTACAGATGCTTGAGCGAGAGTTCACTAAAATTATTTTCAAAACATGTCGTTTCTCAAAATTTTCTTAATGTAATGGCTTCGGAACAACTCAGTTTCGGACCCGAGCTTAATGTAATGGCTTCTGGACACATCAGTTCAGGACCCGCGCTTCAAAGAAAGGAAAGTGCTTAATCAAAACAAAGGTTTTAAATATTTTTTGAGCACTTATCCTAAAAATCTCTATATGGATTTCGTATTCTTCCGTACGAAACCCGAGCTGAAACTGATGGCTTGTAAGTATTTCAGCTTACAACCCGAACTTCAAATCAAGGAAAGTGTTGTGCAAAACCAATATCTTTTTCAAACACTTATCCTAAAACAAATGAAGATAATTCTTCTACCACATCTTCAAAGATTTTCAAAATCTTCTCTATCTTGAGCACATTTCCATTGATGGATCGTGTTTTGGTGATGTTATTGTGAATCGGGAGGTCTTGGATGATGAAAGAACATCATCTTCTTTGAAAGAGTTTAGAGAGAGAAAGAGTAGATAAAGAGATGGAAACCTGGATGTTTTATTGATTAAAGAAATGTGAAAATTACACACACAAGCTCACCCTCCTAGTGAAGTCTAGGAGGGTATTTATAGCTAACAAACACATGACTTTACAATAATGACGGTTTCAGTCCATGTGTTTGAGTCTAATAAGATAACTAATGTAATCCCGAATATGTTGTCACATTTTCATGTGAGAAGCATACCCAACAATCTTCCCCCAATGTGGCAACATATGGGATTACTTACATCATTTCCTACAAGCAAAAATACAAATAAAGAAAGGTCTTCATTAGCTCTTCATGTGCTGAGGATGACTACAGTTGACGCTCTTTGTCTTTATCTTGTACCTCGACTTGAGAAATTTTCTTCACTCGTAGTCAAATGATGTAATATACATGAACTGGATTAACTTCCCCTCCCAATTCATGCTGCATGTCTTTAACGGCTTCTTCATATACTTCTTTTTGGTGAAGTTTCTGAATCAGCTTCCCCCCAAACTGACAACCATCTTCAGCAGATTCGAAACTTTGATGTAGTTAACATGTCTTCTATCTTTTGAAAGTTATAAGTACGCAGCGGAATTTGTAGATGACATCGTAAACCACACCAAGCAAATCTGACTAGTACTCAGTAACGATTATGCTTAATGCGGAAACTCTGTTCGGGGGTAACATGCAAGAAATTAGCAAGATCTTCTCACATAAGTAGGCTACTTCACACTTCACAACCTGCAAGAGTTGAAACGAGTACACCAAAATCACAAAACTAAACCACTGATCATCTTTGCGGACGTCTTTCGGTAGTAATAAAATTGTAAGCTCGATCATGTGAGTCTGTTATGCGTCCCCGATGTGCACATTTCTTCCCCTTGAATGCAGATCCATCTGGAAAAAGAGTGTTTTTGCAAAGAATGCAAGAAAAGTCAAAGAACATCCACTCTCTCTTCCCCCACGATGTCTTCGCGGAATCGAAAGCATACACACTACGGTTACGATGGAAACGGAGGCAGCGTAAACCCTGTATGTCCAATTAGTCGAAGATGTGTGAAGTACCAAAAATAGCCCGTGAGAATCAACTGCAGATAAAATCTCTACCCTTCTATACTCTCCTCATCTAACTCTTTACCGACCCCATTATCATTCTGACGGCTTTTTGTAATGACCACTGATGGAGAAAAACCCAGTATTACGAACTTGAGACTGAAGTAAAATAACCCAAGCTTGTGACTTAAACTTGCACTATTGTCTGACTAAGTACCTATACTGAGCACTACAACGTAACTCCTTAAAGCATAGGTCGTTTCATATACCCATCGAACCATCCTTTTCTGTATATGAACTCATCTTGAATTATCCACATCTTTGTGTGACACTTGAGCACTACAACGTAACTCCTTTAAAGTGATAGCTATACTCTGTGAGCACAACAACGTAACTCCTTACATCAGGTATAACTAGATAACTCAAGTCTTAATCATTTTGAAGGTTATAAGCTCGAACAAGGATCTCGAAGAATCATGCATCCAACCAACCCCGATATCTTCAAGATACTAAGTACACGCACCCGTGATATCCCACTTCAACATCAAATAAATAATAAAGAATTAACCCCGTAGTCACATCTTGCGGTTCAATACCCAACACAAGCCTTTTGACGGTTTAAGTGAACTATGATAATGGTTTTATCCTGATCTTGTCAAAAACGTATCCCCGTGAAAATATGTAATACCCATAGTACCAACCCTTTTTCACCAAATATTATATCAAAAATTAACTCAATGTATTAAAAAAAATACATTTGAATAATCACATTTCAGCCCATAATTTTGATATAACTTTCGGATTCAATAACAATTTCAACACAGTCCACGCATGAATACAGTCCAGTCCATTATCACATTTCAGCTCGTGAGTAGTCCACAACCAATACCCAGTCCAGTCCATACATAATTGATATAAAAGTAGTTGATAAGTACTCCTAACCCTAAACTCAAAATATAACCGCCCCCTTTTATATTCCATTTCTCCCAACACAAATAGATCTGGAAAAAAAAAAAAAAAACTTCATCTTATCTCAACATAGACAAATCCGCCCTCTTCATCTCCTTCTCTCATCAAACAACTTAACCCTAATTTCTCTATCATGAACCTATCATCATTAAAACCTGGTCAATCTGAATTAAACACGAACGCAGGCAAGACCATACCGTAACCTTGATGAAAATTTTCAGCACAATACGAATCAAGAAAGCAATTAAAGGTTTCAAGACCCTTTGGAGGGTCACGGTAGGTTTGACTTGTTTAGTTTTTCATTTTGTACTTGGTTAATGAACGAATCAAGAACAGAAAATAACATACTTGTTATCTTTCTTATCTTTTGATTCGGATAATGAAATGAAGTTTTAGACTTCAAAATATCTATGATGACACGGTTCAACAAAAAAACTTATATAAAGATTGTGGAAATGTTGAACCATCTGAGATCGATTGTTAGATATTCCAGTTTAAGTTCTAGTTGTTGTTTGAGAAGGATTGGAGGTGATGGATTAGGATAGATTAGGAGTGTATGTTGGAATTGGATTTTGGGTCTAGGTTCAACAGTGGTGGCTGCGTTCACAATATCTTCTTCATCTTTTTCATTTTAACTTTTAATTTTGACTTTCGAACAGTGTGACCTGTTTGACCGTTGACCGATTGACCGTTGACCGGTTTGACCGTTAACCCGATTTGCGATAAGTGGTTTTATGTCATTTGCGATAAAAACGCATTTGCGATAAAGCATTTGCGATAACGCATTTGCGATAAAGCATTTGCGATAACGCATTTGCGATAACTTAGGGTTTGTCGAAATTGCTTATACAAGTAATTTCGATAATCGTCTGCAGATGAGTTTTCCGGTAACTTTTTCGGCCATCTCATTTTTTCCAGTTTCCGACCACTTATCGAACCCTTTTTCTGACCACATAACAACCACTTTTTCTGACCAGTAATCGATCTTGTTTCAGACCACTATATTCGGACCATAAACTCTTCACCGGATGATTAATGAAACAGTCATACAAATGATATTGATGTTGTAGACAGTAAAACCCAAGAAAAATAATAACAGTTAAGGATTTGTATCAAATTGACTGTATTAAACTATTGACCCAAAAGAAATAATAAAAAAAACAGTGAAATGGTACAACAGATTCAACCATACGTATTTTGACAAGAAAAAAAAATACAACAAAAATCAACCAAAACTAATACCATGGCTCTTGATACCAATTGATGGATCGTGTTTTGGTTGAATATATTGTGAATCGGGAGGTCTTGGAAGATAAAAGAACATCATCTTCATGGTAAAGGTTTTAGAGAGAGAAAGTGTAGAGAGATAAAGATGGATACTATGTGTTTTATTGATAATAATGAAATATGAAAAACACACACAAAGCTCACCCTCCTAGTGAAGTCTAGGAGGGTATTTATAGCGGCCAAACACATGACTTTACAATAATGACGATTTCAGTCCATGTGTTTGAGTCTAATAAGATAACTAATGTAATCCCGAATATGTTGTCACATTTTCGTGTGAGAAGCATACCCAACATCCTTAAAGATTTTTCATTACGATTTTTCAAAATCTTTCATAAAGTGCTCAAGATAACTCCCTCCAAACCCTTAATTGATTTTAACATTCCTGTATGAAATATGCTTTTTATTAAGGGGGAGTTTAAAAACAAAAAATGTTCCAATTTCATGCTAAACCAAATCCGTCTATCTCTCCAAAAGCTTTCTCTTAATCAGTTGATATAAAAAATATCATGACATGCTATTTTTGAGGGGGAGAAGACGTGATTATAATGTGATCAAAATGTGTAAAGATCATAGCTGAATCTCAAAAGAGCTTGACTCAGATAGTACCAACGAATTGACGAAGCTTAAATGTCAGTAATCGAAAAGACTTGTCCAGGCCGGGTAATAATTTCAAGCTGGTTCATCCAGTTATGTAAGCGTGTCTCGCAAAGGACTTGTCTGAGTAGAGTGTACCAATTTGAGAGTTTCTCTTAGAATATGACCTGGATAGGTAATAATTTCAAGCTAGTCTAACTAGTGATGTAAACGTGTCTCGCAAAGGTCATGTTCACTGAAAATCGATCAATTCAAATGTGAGAACTCTACCCACCATGTGCAAACTTATCTTAAAACATATGAGCACATGTGAAGGGGAGTATTTCTGATAAATGGAAAACTCTCGAAGTGCTAACAAAAATGTGTTTTTTTTAATCATAAACACTTTGAGAGATTTTCACAAAAGGTTTTATGGCATATGATCAATAAATCTAGGATAATCATGGAGTAATAAGGTGATTATGGTTAGGTTTATGTCCTATGATCCACCAGAGCCAAAGGGATCTACCCAAGGACAATTCCAACAGATTAGTATTAGAAGTCCTTAAGTAAGATTGAAAAAAAGGAGTAAATGAGAAAGGAGAAGGAAGGGGTTGAAGAATGAAAAAGAAAAGTTTTTGAAAGGGTGAAAAGAAATAGCCCTCCATGAAAACTTAGGGCAGAAACCGGGTCAATACATCTGCTATCGGTAATCACAAAGATGATACTGATATTGAAGACAAGATGTCATTGACCCAGTGACGCGCTGCACAACCCCTCCTAGCCACTCAGATATCTCTTAAAAGATATTTGTTTCATTTCTCACGGAGAACCTTGCATAATCTATCGGCCTCTCACTCCGAGATGTGTTGATATTGAAAAGGTGGCACTCTGCTCCATGCCTTCGACTACTAAAACCAAAACACACATAATCGAGTCTAGAGCCATGAGATTCATTAAAAGATCTCTTAGGACGCACTTTCCAAAATATACACTTGTGTTCGCCTAAAAGGAACACAAGTTGTAAGAGTCTTTATGAGATCTACGAATCTTGACTTACATATTATGGTGGTTACTTGCTTCAAATGGTCTACAGTCATGGAGTGATACTTCGGTATACTTGAGCGGCTCACCTGAATTGTGGGTATACTTAGGTATATCTGTTTTAAGCCTTCTTGAGGGCATCCAATTCAGGAACAACCTTTGTAAGGATTAGAGAGGGTTTTCACATTATGCTGTTGATTCTCTCAAAGTCTGAGCCTGTAAGTGCTGGAAATCCCACCAAGGATATTCCTTTTACGAATCAATTCCTTAAGACGTGGGTCGTTACTTGGATTTATCCAATGTAATGATAACTGTCCCTAACAGGATTTGGACGGCTGATATGCCCGACCAAGGTGAATGGAATCAAGACATTCATCAGTAAAACAATCGTAGTGATCTATTCTCTAAGAAAAGTTCACCGTGATCGATTGGTAATTTCAACTAACATTATTTATGCAGGTACTGATGAAAGTCCCTTGGAGAAAGACCGTACACCATCATCTCATTCATCATCATCTTCAACTCTGCATGCTCATACCAATATCCTCATCAAAGATCAAGTCATAATGTTCAAGACAAAGTTTCTCTTCAAAGTCAAAGATCAAGATGTCAAAGAACAAATTCAAGAAAGAAATGAGGACTACATTAGTATGAAGATCAAAGCTTTATAAGAAGTATGAACATGTTGGAGAAAACGCCAAGTCAAGGTATTTGAAGATGTTGATCGAAGGCAAGAAAGATCAAAAGTCTACGATTGAAGATCACAAAGCATGAAGAACAAAGAATCATGATAATTCTAAGACATTTCACGAAGTTCAAGATCAAGACGACTAATGACATCATCACAATGAAGAATTTAAAGAATGACATCCCTTAGGGGGAGATTGTTAGACTTAATGAAGTGATTGTCATTCTTAGATTAGTGACTCGTGAATTGTATTTATCTTTTATCGATTGTAAACGGTTTATGTAAGTTGTAAAAAACCGTAAGTTAGTCTCTTTTATCTTCTAAGTTATCCTATCCCACATCGGTCTAGAAGGGAAACCATGTAAGGGTTCTTTATCTATAAAAGGAACCTATATCCTCCCATTTGTTGTGTGGAAAAATAAGGGTAAGGATATAGTTTTTCCTCCATTCTCTTGTATCTTATTCTCTTCTTCATCTTAATCTAATTTCTTCTTTTTCTCTTCTACATCTTATCTAATCTATTCTTTAATCTTATTACGTGTGAAATGATATGTTATTAAGGGTCCTACACACATCAAAAGCTTTTGTGAGCAAATCTGCAACATTATTATCAGTATGAATTTTAACAATTTGAATTAACTTCTTTTCATAACAATCTCTTATAAAATGATGTCTTATCTCAATATGTTTTGTTTTTGAGTGATAAACAGGATTTCTTATAATGCACATAGTACTGCTATTATCAATATATATTTTTGTATGCATAAAATTGTACCCATAATCCAACAATTGATTCTGAATCCAGAGCACTTGTCCACAGCAGCTTGAAGCAGCCATATACTCAGCTTCTATTGTGGAATTTGCAACCACAGTTTGTTTCTTGCACTGCCATGAAATCAACCTGCATCCTAGAAATTGACAACCTCCTGTTGTTGATTTTCTATCTAAGCTAGCTCCAGCATAATCACTATCAGTGTATGCAACCAGATCAAAAGGGGAATCTTTTGGATACCAAAGGCCCAATTTAGGTTGACCTTTCAAGTATCTAAAAATTCTCTTCACAACATTAAGATGTGAAACTTTTGGTGTAACTTGATATCTAGCACAGGCATATACTGCAAACATAATGTCAGGTCTTAAAGCTGTAAGATACATCAATGAGCCAATCATTGATTTGTATAAATGGACATCAACTTCTTCACCATCTTCATCTTTGAGCAGGGGCTTGGAAGTTTCCATTGTTGTCTTTGCAGGCTTCACATCAGTAAACCCAAACTTCTTCAAAATTTCAGCTACATACTTATCTTGCCTGATAAATATGCCATCCTTCTTTTGCTTAACTTGTAACCCTAAGAAGAATGTAAGTTCGCCCATAGAACTCAGCTGAAATCTTTCATGCATTAGCTTATCAAATTCAACACATAACACCTTGTTTGTTGATCCAAAGATAATATCATCAACATAAACTTGAACTAACAAGATATCATCTTTGTGTCTTCTGATAAACAAAGTTTTGTCAATCTTCCCTCTACTAAAACCATTGTTCAACAGATATTTTGACAATTTGTCATACCAAGCTCTAGGAGCTTGATGTAAACCATAAAGTGCTTTCTCAACCTTGTAAACCTTGTCAGGAAAATTTAGATCTTCAAAACCAGGTGGTTGAGAGACATAAACCTCTTCATCAATTGTCCCATATAGAAAATCACTCTTCTCATCCATTTGATACACTACAAAGTCTTTGTATGAAGCATAAGCCAAGAATAACCTTATAGCTTCAATTCTTGCAATTGGAGCAAATACTTCATCATAATCAATGCCTTCTTCTTGAGTGTATCCCTGAGCTACCTTGCCTTGTTTCTAATCACAATACCTCTTTCATCCTTTTTGCATCTAAAAACCCACTTAGTACCAATTGCCCTCTTCCCATTAGGCAAATCTACAAGAGTCCAAACTTCTTGAAGCTTGAATTGTAGAAGCTCTTCTTGCATAGTCTCCACCCAGCTTGGATCCTGTAATGCTTTATGTGCATTCTTGGGTTCTATTTGTGATTTAAAACTAGCAAACAAACAGTTTTGAAGGTCTTTGTGACTGTTTCTTTGATGAAGGGATCTAGCAAAGAAACCTTGTTCCTTCAAACCTTTTGTCATGTTTCTTGTTTGAACAGCAGATTGTGGCTCTCGAATGATTTGTTCCTTAGGATGGTTCTTGTGAATTCTGGTAGTTGGAATAGGTCTGACAGGAATTTCCTTTTCCATATTGGTTATGTCAGCCTCTGCACCAAGTACATCATCATCAATATCAGGATATATTTCTTCCAATGGAGGCACGTTTGGATCATGTGGATATTCATCCTCATCAAAAGCAAAGACTTCCTTGTCAGCAACATTAACACTTGGCTTAGCAGTATTAACAGAGTTAGTAATGCTAGTGTTATTTTCTTCATTGGCAATAGATCATCTGATACATCACCCTTTACTTGTTCATCAGTCTGCTTTTATTCATTAACCACTTTATCATCATTAGAAGATTTTACACCATCTTCTTTATCATCTTTTGGATCTTCATCAAGACCATCTTCTTGTGAACTTTTTGACTCTTGGATTGAGAAGGGTAGATCTGTAGTCCATATGGGTAGCAAAATGTACTTCTTTGCAGGTTCAGTCTCCTTCCAAGCTTATGTACCTGCATCAGTATTAACTTTTGTACATGCATACTCATTAGATTGTGTACCTGCAACAACTGGCTCTTAATTTATTGTCTTGGTTAGTGAATCAATATCAAACAGCCAGTTTGGTCCACTCCCTACAACATTACGTGTACTCTCACTAAACCTAACATGCAAGTTCTCTTCCACTTTCCTGGTCCTACTATTGAACACTCTAAAAGCTTTGCTATTCATTGAGTATCCAACAAAGAAACCTTCATCAGCCTTGCCATCAAACTTGCCTAAGTGATCTATGGTATTCAAGATAGTAACAGGACAACCAAATGGTATTAAGAAATCTAGTAATGGTTTTCTACCATGTAAAAGTTAATAAGGGGTCCTGTTGTGAGGCTTAACTACTTTACTTCTATTCTGCACATAGCAAGTAGTATTGACTGCTTCAGCCCAAAAGTAGTAGGTAATTTAGAATCAGCTAACATTGTTCTAGCAGCCTCAATAAGTGTCCTATTCCTCCTCTCAGCAACACCATTTTGTTGAGGAGTTCTAGCTACACTATACTGTCTCTCAATACCTTTCATCTCACAAAACTGGTTCATATCCCTGTTCTTGAACTTAGTTCCATTGTCATATCTTATCACTTTAACTTTATGATTAACTAGGTTTCCTATCCTGATTATGAAAGCCTTAAGAATGCCACTGGTTTCATCCTTAGATGCTAAAAAGAAAACCCAAGTAAACCTACTATAATCATCTGTGACAACTAGGCAATACATCTTTTTCATCAAACTTTTCACAAATGTTGGTCCAAATAAATCCATGTGCAACAAATGTAAAGGCTGACTTATAGAGTTCACTGCTTTGGTATTACAAGAAGCTCTGTGTTGTTTTCCCTTCTGAAAAGCAACACATATTTTAGTATTTTCAAAAACTTTTGAAGGTAACCCTCTTACAACGTTTCCCTTAACCAATTTATTAATTGTTTTGAAATTTAAATGTCCAAGCCTTCTATGCCAAAGATTAGATTTATCAGATGTGGCCTTTGCAAAGAGACAAGTCAAACCTCCTTTAGGAACCACATTCTTTAAATCAACACTGTATATGTTGTCTGTTCTAGGAACTTTAAGCAAAAAATGACTTTCATCAGTCAACTTAAAGTCAGGAGACAAGACAAAACATTCAGTGTCAGTAAAAAGAACACTGTTCTTTTTGTCACATATTTGTGAGACACTAAAGAGATTAAACTTAAGCTCTTTTACAAAGTACACATTATCAAAATCTAATTTACCACTTTTTATTGTACCTTTGCCTCTGATTTTCCCTCCATTGGGATTACTCACAAAAGCAATATATCCTCCATCAATTGCTTCAAAATCAGTAAGATAAGACATGTTTCCAGTCATGTGCCTTGAGCATCCACTGCCAAATACTCCTTTATCCTCTAATTCTACCTGTGGATTACGCTGCACATAAAGTAAGAAAATCAGTTCATTTTGGGGACCCAATCAATTACTGACTTGGATCTGCCTTGTGCATCAACATAATCATACTTCTTTAAGACTATCGATGCACTGCTGTGTCTGGAGACATGATCTAAAACTTTAACTTTTGGTTTTCAGACCCAACAAGTTGAGGCCTTAACAGCATAAAAATGATTTCCCAAAATAGTATCAGTTATTGCTTTTGGCTTAGCAGTAGAAACTACTGCTTTTGCCTTAGCAGTACTAAATGCTGTATTCTTTTGAAAAAGGCCTTTTTACAGTTGAATGTGCTTTATTTAAAAACTATAACCTGGATTTAGCACCATTCTCTGTTCTTTTTGAGTTAGCAGTACTAACTGATCTAGCAGTATTAGTTACTACTGCTGGTTTAGAAATATTTTGCTTGGCAGTATTAACTGATACTAAACCAGATCTCATTTGTACTGCTGTTGGAACCATGTTTCTTTTAGCAAAGGGGTGAGTGTTTTGAGCAAAATTTTGATGATTCACCCTCTTAGCATAGTTCAAACAGGTTTTTGATAGTAATAACAATTTTCCTGTAAATGTTCAAAACTACCACAGAGATAACAAGCCTTGTTAAACATCTCAAAGTCACTTCCTAACTTTTGTGACATCATGTTATTCCAATTCCTCTGGTTACCTCTAGGCCTGTTAGTGTACTCCCTAGGTTGCTCAGTGTATTCAACAATTTTCCTAGACACCTTATCACCAAACCTAGGTTTGACAAACTTAATCTGTTCAAATCTAGGCTTAACTGTTTTACCTTCTAATTTAGGTGTAGACTCCACTTGTTCCTTATCATCATAAGACACCCAATCTTCAATAATAGGTGCATCAGTATATGTCTTTTCAACCTTAGGTTTCACCTCATTAGACTTACTATTCTCAACTAAAGTCTTATCATCAGACTCAACTAAACACGACAATTCAGATATAGGAGGTACATACTTTCCTGTTATTGAAGGAGGAACTTCATTATAACCTATACCACTACCATTGGTACAGAAAGTGGCTTTCATCACACCAAAAATGTGTGATGATATGCATATAGTCACACAGGTTTTTTTGGGTGTGTGTGATGAAAGGTCGCACCACCGTAGGTAGCATATGGTCACATTGTTTAGTTTGTGACCATTTTCATTGAAAAATAGTGACCAAAACCCGAATATGTGTGACAAATTAGGCACAAGTTTTGTTGGATTTATCAATTTTGTGTGACTATTTCCCATCATATGGCTACATGAATATATAATAAATGTGACATTTGTGATGATTTAGTCACACAACGTGTGTTGTTTTTTTGGAGTTAGTCACATACAATTTAAAAAAGTGGCCAAAAGTGTTAATAAGTGTGACCATATGCTGTTTAAAGTGAAGAAATGTGTATTTTGTGTGACTATTGATCATCCAATGGCCACATGAATTTTTAGTTTGTATGGCCTTTTGTAATATTTAGTCACACAAAACATGTTTGTTTTGGGTATTTAGACACATATAATTAAGCAAAATGTGGCCAAACGTGTTAATAAGTGTGACCATATGCTGTTTAAAGTGAAGAAATGTGTATTTTGTGTGACTATTGATCATCCAATGGTCACATGAATTTTTAGTTTGTGTGGCCTTTTGTAATATTTAGTCACACAAAGCATGTTTGTTTTGGGTATTTAGTCACATACAATTAAGCATAAAGTGGCCAAAAGTGTGACCATATGCTGTTTAAAGTGAAGAAATGTGTATTTCGTGTGACTATTGATCATCCAATGGTCACATGAATTTTTAGTTTGCGTGGCCTTTTGTAATATTTAGTCACACAAAACATGTTTGTTTTGGGTATTTAGTCACATACATTTAAGCATAAAGTGGCCAAAAGTGTTAATAAGTGTGACCATATGCTGTTTAAAGTGAAGAAATGTGTATTTTGTGTGACTATTGTTCATCCAATGGTCACATGAATTTTTAGTTTGTGTGGCATTTTGTAATATTTAGTCACACATCGAATTAAACAAAGAGTGACCAATAATGTTGATAAGCGTGACCATATTATGTGACTGCATCTTTTAGTCACAGGGTTACTACCGCTATTACTAAGTTAGTACTATTGGAGCAGAGTTGCTACTGCTAGTACTAAGTTAGTCCTGCTGAAGCAGAGTTACTACTGCTAGTACCATGCTAGTGCTGCTGGAATGAGTATATATTATATATATACATATATATATATATATTATATATATATATATATATATATATATATATATATATATATATATATATATATATATATATATATAACATAATTAAAAACAAGAAATTTCAAATTGAATTAAACTCGAATGTATATAACTGAACAAAATATACAATTGTAATGTCGTACTTAATTAATCAAATTCTCAAGTACCATAATCTAAAGACTTTTGAATCTTCGGCGGCTTTTATCAAACATTAAATTAAATATGAAGAATTATATATATGTAGGTTGAAAAAACACATGTATGTACCTCCTCTTCAAAAATAACTTGATCCTTTAGCCATGCAACGAAACTACCTTCGACTTTCTTAACTGTTTTGAACCCATTATTTGCTACGTCCGGTATGCATGCTGCATCAACTAACGATGAATCAATTGACACTCTGTAGCAATCATTTGGAGTGGTCGGTTATGCAGCATTTGCTTTCCATGAGATTGGTATACGGTACCAAAAGCAACGATATTTGATTTATTTATGTGCCACAGTTTTCACTTAAGTGTCTACAAAAAAAGAATTTTTGCATGTATATATCAGAAATTATTTAAACAAAAGAATAACAAGAAACATGTTGAAATACATAATGTTGGCAGTGCTTGCGTTGGAGACACATTTTGTTACGATTGGGAATCTGGAGACCCGTTTTTTCGCGACATAGGCTTTGTCTTGGGTCCGACAGTTTTAACAGGTTCCTATATGTATATATAAAACACGTTACATTATTTAAACAAAAGAGTAACAAGAAACATGTTGAAATACATACTGTTGGCAGTGCTTGTGTTGGAGACGACACATTTTGTTGCGATTGGGAATCTGGAGACCCGTTTCGTCATGACTTAGGCTTTTGCTTAGGCCTGACAGTTTTAGCAGGTTCCTATATGTATATATAAAACACGGTACATTAGTCGATCATGTATGTAAAATTCAAAAATCAAAGGGGGATGTTTTATTACTTACCATTGTTTCCATTACCTTTTCAGAAGTTACAAGGCCATTGGACTTCTCCTGAATTCTCGCATCTTTAGCACTTACAACATCACTTGTCTGAGTGCCGTCCACCTCATTAGCGCTGCTCTCTATATTGTCAATGGCCATTGGAGTCACCTGTAATATAAATTAAGAAATACATTGACTCATCAGTTTATGTTCAATGCCTGGTATCATTAGCATCAGTGGTGTTAGCATTAGAAAATGAAATTGTTAACAACATAAAAAATGGCTTACATCTGAGGCTAATGGCAATGGATCAGATGGCAAAGTTATATTGATCCCTTGTTTATTCAACTGTGTCATCTGTAGAGTAAGCAATCCCTTTGTTTTTTCCACCTCACCGGATAAGTTCTTGACCTGCACATCTTTTTCGGTCATCTCGGTGGACAATTTCTTGACCAATTTATCTTTTTCTTCACGCTCGCGTCTCTCATTATCCAGTTGAGTTTGAAGTAACTCAAGTCTTTCATCGGCTTCTTGTTTTCTTCGAGGAAGGCCAAAATACTTCTTGTATGTTACTCCACCTCCCACTCCTCTGGCATAACCGCCCTTTTCCTTACCAAAGACAACTGTCATGGCATCAGTGCCATTATCAACACTCAAGGTTCCTTCCTTGATCTGGTCATCAGCTGCTTTCTGCACAAAAAATATAGAAAATGTTGGGATTAAAAGTCTTCTTGATGTTGTTAGAGTAACTGCTGCTCATATTTGTGTCAATGTTGCTCAGCTGGAGTTAGTGCTGCTCATGAACTTCAATGAAAAATATACTACTGCTAGTACACAGTTACTGCTGTTAGTACGCAGTTAATACTGCTGGTATACAAGTTACTACTGCTAGTACACAGTTAATGCTGCTGCTATATAAGCATAATAATAGAATTTGCAGTCAAGCTTACAAGTTTATCTCCCATTGATCTAATATCATCATCTGGGTATTCGCCGTCTTTGTTTACCCTTCCTTTCAACCACATTACATCACACGGGGGTTCTTCATCTGCTTCAATCTCTTTATTTTGGATCTATTAAACATCAAATGCATACACATCTAAAGTTAAACGAAAATATGAGGATGCTTACACATGTACAGTTAAACCAAGATAATCGAAAATATGAGGGTATTAAATGCAAATGTGCAAATTGGGCAATGTAAACAGATTCATTTCTTATACTGATCGTCTCTTAATTTGTAAAACAAACATTATGTAATCTTACCATTTTCTCTTTGACATAAACATATCCACCTCGTCCCATTTTATGCTGATAAATATTTTGGGAACGCGCCATTTTAGCTTTATCAGATTTCTCTTAAAAACACAAAATCATAAGGCGTTTAGATGCGGTAATGCTACAAACTGAAAATTATGAAATGACATATAGACTTAAATAAAGATGACTAATTAAAACCTTGTATGCATCGGTGGTCGTGTAGTTTACAAACTCGACCCAGTCTGCTGAATCCATAATTGCACTATACTTGCCCGGTAGTTCAGTCAATTTGGAAGGTGTATTTAGGTTGGGCAAAATGTATTTGCATTTGAGCTTCATTCTGTAACTACTTAGCAGTTGACCAAGATGAGTCATTATCAATTTTCTGAATATCACGTCAACATCTAAAAATTTCTGCAAAGATTAACACAATGTTGTTAATTAGTTGCACATAATGTAACTGCATATATAAACTTATGTAGTACTGGCTTAAAAAATAGTATATATGTACCGTGATTTCAGCCCATAGTTTATCTCTTGATTCTTTATTCACCTTCTTCCAGGAAAGAATCTTCACACCTATGTGCTCACGAACCAGATCTCCTAAAAAACTCACAAACACTGCTGTGTGTTCCCCTGATACCCTATGGAATGCAACGAAGGTTACCTTGAGCTTTATTCCACCAAGTTGGCCATACTTTGCACGAAACTTTAATAGCCTGGTTGTGCCCCTCTTAGCTAGTATCGTTTCTTGTTGGTTGGTTCCAGGCGCATCTATATCTTCATCATCAGAATACTTTTCGGATTCATATCCTAAGGCGTTATCATCAAGTACAATATCATCAGGAGGAAGCAAAGTATCATTATCAACAATGGGTTCAATTTCCATGACTCTTGAGCAACAAAGGGTAAAAGAAAATGATTATGGCTTAGCTTGGAGAGTAATGGTGATAGAAGATTTGATTTTTGTGTTTTCTTTGCAGTCTTTTTTTTAAGGAGAGAAAAGAGGGTATACCAAGAATATAAATCATTATTCTTGGTAACTGCTTGTAATTAGGTGATTCAAAAAATTTCGATTAAAAATTTGGCTCCAATTTGTAATTTGAAATTAACAATTGAATTATTTGAAAATTTTGCCTTTGAACCTGTTAATTAAAGCATAAACTTGAATAAATCAAAATTTTGGCTCCAAATGTTATATATCATTATCTTAATAATCGCAAATGTACCACACTGTGCAACCATCACATCAACAGTACAAACTGCTACCCATTTAACAAACCAAAATACTTACATAATTACCAGTTATTGTATCCTTAGTAATTACATTTACAAAACACAAATTGCTACAATTTTTTTTTTTTTTTTTTTTTTTTGAACATTGAAGACTTTTTATTAAGTAATATATTGAAAACCAAAACCAGTAAGTTGTTGGGGAATACAGAAAGGAGAATATTTAAAACATAATACAGTACATACATAAGGGAAAATCAGCACCCAAATTAAATGTCAGAATTGAACCAAATACCATTTACAAAACACAAAAGCTGTTAATGTATATCCTAAACCCCTAAACCATCTTAGTCTTGCCTTTCCCATGGCTGCTAGAAGGTGCTCCAAAACCTATAGGATTCTTCTTACACGGCATTCCCAAGACAATATCCTGAGTAAATTTCTTTTTGTGTGCCTTTTCAACTGGTATTTGAACTTGCACAGGGAGAGCCAGGATAGGAGCTTGAGATGGGAGTTCCTCTGGAGGTTCAATGGCTTAGATATGTTCCACTTCCCAAGTATCAGTACTTGCATCAGAATGTTGCTCTGGATAATACCAAGCAAAGAGGCCAGGAAGGATGTTGAGAGCACCGTCATTTGTATGACATCTACAAATAACAACTGTTAGATCAGTTTTATTGATTCAAATGTTAAACTATATCACAATCAAAGAAAAACCTTTTGATGGTTTACCATTGCAGAAGAATCCATTGTGTTCTCATATTTGGTCCTCTTTTGTGGTATCCCAAACAATGAAGCAATGTTGCACAAACTAGGCTGCATTTCAAGTCTCATTGGTGGCCAACTAGGCTGCAATTGAAGTCTCAATTGGACCTCTCAGTGTACTCACAAACATTGGACCTCTCAGGGTACTCATAAACAGTTCAAAAGCCTGTATTTTTAGTCTCAACAGACATCTCAGTGTACTCTAATAGGCTGCATTTGGACCTCTCATTGGTGGCCAAGCACTAACAAGTCTGCTAGGTACTCTCATTACTGGCCAATCACAAACTAGGCACATTCCAATGCTCTCATTGATTTAGACCTCTCAGTGTACTCACAAACAGGCAACAAAAAATACTCAGACACAAAACACTTAATTAGACATAGCATAACAACCATTATGTATACGAAAATCAGAGTATGGGAAAAAAAAATAGAGCATACAGTAGACATAGCATAACAACCATTATAAAATACAAAACAACCCCATTTTACAATAGAATCGATCGGTAACAACCACTAACATCACCATTTATAGATCAAAAGCCTGATACTAATTATTGTACAATCAATCATCAACTGATATGTGAAAACATTAAAAAACATACCTTTGTTGTTATTTGGATTCATTGTTTGCGTGCTTGTGTTTGCCAGAAGAATGTGTGTGTTGATTAGGGTTTATTGATTATTGTGTGTGTTTACAAATGATCGGGTAAAGGGATTAATTTCCGGTTGACTATTGAATTTGTGGTTTGGTTTAACTATAGCTGACGTGGCAAGATTTGTAAAAGAAAAAAAAAATAAAAAAATAAAAAAGGCTTAATGGTGCTGACGTGGCAGTGAAATCCGGCTATAGCCGGTAACTAGGGATGGCAACGGTTCGGGTTCGGGGCGGGTTTTAGTGTACCCGTACCCGAACCCGTTTATAATATGCCCGTACCCGCCCCATATCCCACCGGATACCCGATTAATATTATCCATCGGTTTTTCGGGTTTCCCCGCAGGTATCAGTTATCCGTAATTGAATATTATATGGACAAAATTGGCGGTATTAAGATTAAGTCACGCTAAAATCCACTGTCAAAACAAAAGAAAATACTCTAATATATTCAAATTTTTTAAAAGTTAAAGAAAATGAATATCGTATCAAACAATTTAACGCAACGTATCGCAACGCAACGTACTCGGCACAACATTCACCGAAAAAATCAAATGCGCAAGAGTTTTCAAAAGTTAATCATTCTCATTTCCAAAAATAATCTCGTTTTAGAGTTTTAAAAGGGTTTGTTATCATCATTCATGTAATGGTAGAGAACACGGACTCACGAGTACTCACTCCAAAAAAGCGAATAACCGAATAGTCGAGAAGAGTATTGACGATAACTTGAGTCGAGATGAGATGACGAAAAGAAGTCAAAGAGATAACTAACAACAAACATATCCAAAAAGGAGAGTCGATTGGTAATCGTCGGTATTTTCCCATAATCCCATTTTTAAGTACAAGGTATATATACTTGTTTTATGATTTAAAACAAGTTTGGACTTACAACAAAATTAATCTTTGTAAATAACCAAATTTCGCCATGAATCTTTCATTTTGTTTTTATCCCAAATGTCTCACAAGGTTTTCAAAATCGGGATCCTACTTAGGATCGATTTCGTCTTTGCAAGATCGAGCTTGTAAGATCGGATCGGGATCTTAAGATCCTACTATAATGTCATTTTGTTAATAGTTTTTGTAATATTATACAAATCTATAAATTAATATATATCATAAACACAAATTATGTAAATATTTCATAGAAATGTTGTCTTAAATTATGATTATGAAATTTTTAAGAGTATTAACATGTTTTTTTTTTTTTTTTTTTTAAATTCTACAAAATACATTCCATACTTTTTTAGTTTGTGGTTCGAGAAAAGTAAGATCGTATCGTATTAGTTCTTAAGATCCTATGGTAAAGATCGGGATCCTATAAGATCTTAAGCTTTCAAAGATCCTTTGTAAGATCCGGATCGTTTTTGCTTTGCAGTATCGTAAAATCGTAAGATCCTAATTAAGATCAGGATCGGGATCCTGAAAACCATTGTCTCACGTACACTTCTAATTTCCTTACTTCGTAGTTAACCAAATTTAAGAGCATTACCAATGGTCACTCAGTGTTAAAGTTTAACACACTGCCACGTCAGCTTTAACCTTTTCACCTTTAACTAAAAAAAAAACACCCGCAATCATAACTCACCCTAGCTTAACTCACCTTTAACTCAACTATTTTCAAAATGAACCCCTAAACTATGATTAATACTTCATTTAATCACCAACACGAATTTTTAACATGAATTACATTAATCATTAAAGTTAAAACACAAATTACATTAAACATTAAACTTAAAATACTATACATAGTACGATTAATAGAAACTAAAACTACAAATTAAGAAAAGGAATCATCTGAAATGACCGTCCTCAGTCGAAGAGGACCTAAACTCCCCATCATAATACTTTCCTTCCATAATATCAAACCAATTTCTCTCCTGCTCCATACGAGCAGCTTCCTTTTCTAGTTCGCGTTGTTCTATTTCTCTCCTCACTTCCTCATCTTGCTCCAGAAGTCGGATTTCATCCTCACTTAGTCCAAAGGGATTTGCCGGTTGTTCCACAACCGGTGAGTTGTGTGTGACTTCTGTGTATGATAATAATACTCTGGTGGTGTTGTATATATATAGGCACTCTGAAATTTGAATTTGAAATTAAATTATCCCTCTTGTAGTTGAATTTTGAATTTTTGAATTTGAATTTGATTATCCCGCTTAAGAACCAAGGGGGTGTTTTGTAAATTTGTTTTTTTTAAACACAACGGATACATAGTACTCTAGAGGGGGTAGAAATGATTATTATTTTTTTATTTTTTTATTTTTATTTTTTTATTATAGCTCACCTTAACGTGGCGTTAAAGGGTTAACACAGGTGCGCTAACGCACCCTTAATGCACACACTTCCCTTGGGTCAATAATAATGAACCTGATCCCGAATCATTCCAAACATTCCCTCGGTTTCATTTTGTCGAGTCAGACCCTAATCAGATTTAATATCATTAATATAGAAAATATCGTTAATATAGAAAATATCAATTACCCTAATCAACAAGTCAATTAGTCAATCCAACACCAAACACACTTCCAAATCAACTACACTAGTCAATCCAAACCAAACACAAACCAAATCGGACCAATACTATCCATCTGTTTACTTTTGGTGCATTTCCATGGTCCCTCTTCCCGCCTAAAGTATTGGAAACCGTTCATATACCTCTACAGCCTATTTATACCTATCGACATGGAAAACCGTTCATAATAAACCGTTCATATACAACTCCTTTGATATTTTCATTAGATATTATATTTCAAATTTCAATGGCTGAATCATCTTCAACTCTTGTTTCAAACAAAAAGAAACGCCCAAGGGATGATTCTCCTCCTCCTCCAATCCCTGAAAAGTTAAAGAAAAATTTTAACATATCCCAAGAAATTTGGGAGAAATGTAATAAAGGCCAGTATGGTACTGAAAACACATTGATAGAAATTTACAACAAGCGTATAAAGAAGCTGGAAGAAAAGAACAAGGAAGATTTAAAGATCATTTTGGAGCATCAGAAGAAAGTTGATGATAGGAACAAAGTAATAGAAGAAACAAGAGAGAAAATAGTTGGTGTTTACAAAACTGTTGAAGATAGTTTATTTATTTCTTAATTTATCTTTTGTTTATATATTTTGCCTATGTAAATGTAAACTTATTTTGACTTGGTTTATATATTACTTAACTTTTCCAATTCATACAAGTTTATGATATTTGAATGCAGTTATTATTATTAGTTTATGATACATGTGTTTCCCCTGATGTTAAAGGGGTGTTTGGTTTCTTGGATACTTAGAAGACTATTAACACTGAAACAGTAAACTGTTTTGTAATGCAAGAACAACAATATCACCAAAACTGATTAAGTGTCTTCCTTTACACTTAATTCCTTCCAAATGTATGAGTGCAGTATGGTTTTAAAAGAAAATTGAGTTCATACTGCTGAGAAAAAGTTTTTGCACAAAGTTTGTACTGCTAGGCAAAAAATTGTACTGGTAGCGAAAACTTTGTACTGCTGGGTATCCGTTAGTACTGGTTGGGAGTGCAGGGTACGTTTGTGTCATTTTTTAATTAAAGGGTATAAATCCCCAATTGCGACACACAATCATATTCACGCACACATTACTCTCTCTCTTCCACGGCCTGAACGAATTTTAATCGTCATATTGCAAAACCCCCAAATCAAATCATAATGTCGAACCTAACTTTTACCGAACCTCATAATAGTGTTGCCTTTTTAGAAAAATCCAATGAGTCTGTAGATTTTACTGAGATCATTGATTTCCTTAATGCAAGCTATATTAAGTTTGCATTAACAGTAAAACCTACTACATATACTTCTAATATTATCCAGTTTTGGTCGTCTGCTAAGGTCAAAACTATTAATGGGGAAGCACAAATCCATGCCCTTGTAGATGGGCAGTGGATTATCATTACAGAGGCGTCTATTCAAAGAGATCTTTTCCTAGATGATGCTAACGGAGTTGAGAATCTTCCAAATACTACAATCTTTGAAAAACTTTCACTGATGGGCTATGAGAGAAAATCAGATGCTTTAAAGTTTTATAAAGGTAATTTTTCTCCTCAGTGGAAATTCTTAATTGATACTGTCTTAGTGTGTCTAAGTCCAAAGACTGCTGCGTGGAATGAATTTAGCAGTAATTTTGCTTCTACTATAATTTGTTTGGCTGAAAATACTCAAAGATTTAATTTTTCAAAATTAATTTTTGATAGTATGGTTAAGAACTTGGATAGTTCTTCGGCTAAATATTTTCTATATCCAAGGTTTTTGCAACTCTTTTTGGACAACCAATTTAAAAATAAGAAAAGTCACAAATTTTTTTATTCCACTCCCTGCCTTACCAAAAAGGTTTTTGATAATATGAGGAGGGTTGGAAAAGATTTTTCAAGGACATCGAAACCTTTGTTTCCAACAATGGTGGAACTAGCCCAAACCCAAATGGGTGAAGGTTCAGCAATCCCAGCTGGTACCCATCACACACCCACACTTTTGGCTACATCATCTAAACAACAACAAAAGACCTATAAACGTAGGACTAACACCAAGAATACTGAGCTAACTCAGGCTAGTGGTTCTATACCAACTATTGTTGATAAGGCTGTCACTGGGGGGGGGAGAGTGACATGTTGGCAAGGGCTGCCACTATTGTGTTTAGCTTAGCAGCAACACAGGACAGTGGTAACATCATTAAGACCCGAACCAAGACAACTTCTAATGAGTCCGGTCCACATGGAACTGATTCAGGTGAAGGACCCAGTCACATGGAAACAATGGGGGGTTCAGATGAAGAAAGTTCCTCTGGAACTGATTTAGGTGAAGGTCTCGGCCAACCGGATAATATGGGGGGTGTAGATGCTCAGACTAGGTCTGAGGCTATGCCTAACTCACCCTATGATGAACCACTCGGGAGAGGTAACACACTCCGAAGTACTGAGGGTAGTTTTAAACTTGTTCATGAATTGATGGCTACTTGTACAAAATTGTCAAAGGATGTTCTTGATCTCAAGAAGGATCTTAAGGAGCTTAATATTTCTCAAGGTACTGAAATCACAAGGTTGAAGAAAAGGGTTAGGTATCTTGAAAGTATACAGAGGTCAAGAACACACAAAACTAAAAGGTTATACAAGGTTGGAACTCCTTCCAGAGTTGAATCTTCTGCTGAAGCACAGAGTTTGGAGAAGGATGTTTCCAAACAGGGGAGGAATACAAGCAAAGCTTCAGGGGAGGAAACTGGGGTAGATGTTGATACTGGGATAGAGAATGAATCTTGGGAAGATGATGATGTGAATCAATTTGTTGTTGCTGATCAACAGGGTAATGAAATTGTTATGGATGATGTTGAAGTGGCTAAGGTGTTACTTGATGCTGCTACACTTAAGACTGCCAATGAAGAAGTTAATATTTCTAGTGTTGAAGTTAATGTGGCTAGTGATAAGGTTAGTGCTGCTGAGACTGAAGTTAGTATTGCTGCTACTCAAGGTGATGATGATATTACTATAGCTCAAGTATTAACAAAGTTGAAGATTACAAGACCTAAGGCAAAAGGAGTTGTCATTAAAGAGCCAGTATCAGTACCAAAAACACCATCAACAACTATTTCACCATCAGAAAAAGGTAAAGGTTTGTTGATTGAAGAACCTAAGAAGAAATTTAAGTTTCAGTCACCCAATCAACAACAACAACAAATGATTACAGATGAAGAAGTTGCAAGACAAGTGCAAGCTGATCTTGATGCTGAGAGAGATGCTCAGATTCTTGCAGACAAGGAGTATGCAGAAAAAGTACAAGCATATGAAAGATTAATGTATACTCCTGAAGAGCAACAATCAGCAATTGATGACTTATTGGATGAGATGAGAAAGAAAATGAGTAAGAAGAAAGCTTATCTCAAGAAACCTCCTTCAAGAAGTGAGAGACTGAAGTACATGAAAGCTTATTTGAAAGGTCAGGATAATTGGAAAGAGAAATTCTTCAAGTATAGGTCTTATGAAGAAATTGAAGAAATCTACACTAAGACACATGCCAGAATTAACAAGGCTCTGAAAGGTGTTGCATTTGATATAAGAGTAGAAAAGAGAATTGTAGAACCATTGGAATCTGAGGGATTCAAGAAGTAGAAAGAGTAGAAAAGAGAACTGCTCAGGAAGATGGGAACATATCTAGGACCCAAGGATAAGAAATAGAATTAAGACTGCTAGAGTTAG
Source organism: Artemisia tridentata subsp. tridentata (assembly GCA_021014915.2). Taxonomy (NCBI): domain Eukaryota; kingdom Viridiplantae; phylum Streptophyta; class Magnoliopsida; order Asterales; family Asteraceae; genus Artemisia; species Artemisia tridentata. Next base: position 115,284,624 of record CP139505.1, read on the forward strand.
AGTTAAGACTGCTAGAATGTATAGTTAGTACTGCTTATGAGATAAACATGTATAGTTGAAAAACACATTGTGGAGTGTTTGGAATAACCCAGTTTGACTTATAAAGTCAACACATACAAAAAAAAGTAGTAACCATACTGCATTGTTAATAACATATTAATTATACAACATATCAGTTAAATTACATTTACACTGAAAGACAACATAGCATTTCTTGCAGGTGATTCACTTAGTTAATTGACTAGCAGGTGAATCACTTGGTTTATGAGTTGGAGGTTCTTCATTAGGTGTTTGACTTGCAGATTCTTCACTTGGTTTTTAAGTAGCAGGTTCCTCACTTGGTGCTTGAATTGGGCATACTCCACTTGCTGTTTGAGTTACAGTTGGTTCAGTTTCTTCATCACCACTGCCCAAGTAAGCACCAACTCTTGTAGATGCATTAATATGTAAGCCAATTAAATATCCACTACTATCTGTTGTAGTTGTGTTTTCCCTTGTAACACCACCTCTACCAGTATAAGATGGGGTTTCCCTTCTTTCAAGGCACACTGGACAAACATACCACTTGAAATCCGTATAAGGGGGACGCCGTGCAAAAAAGGTCAATCCAGCCTTGTTTTCACTTTCAACCCAACAGTCAATGCAGACCATTTGACAACCATTTTGTGCATCCATGGTGAAAAGAAATTGATATGATAAAGAGTTGATGATAACTGGGGTATTATATAATGCAGGAAAAAAATATGATATAATATGGTACAATTAATGTGGTTGTTGAACAATTAGCTAGATAGGATTAAAGACAACATAAATGCTTACAATGGAGCCAAAACATTGAGATTTTGAAATTTTTGACTATAGTCACATGAATATTTCACAGTGTGACTATTTTGAATGTATTGGTCACATATAATACCCTTATAATGTGGCCATAAACATAATTTAGATGCACATTTGTGGTATGGTGTGACTATTGTATAGCCTATAGTCACATGATTGTGCTACAATTAAATGTGACCATACACATTAGGAATTGGCAGGCAAACACACACTTAACTTTAGACATACATATTAACTTACGTGACCATTTGTATCGAATTTTGGTCACACTTAATCATGTATGCCTATGGTTTAGTGTGACCATATATGACATTTGGTCACACTGTTCAAGTGTGTGACATATATTTGTCACTTTTAAATGCATATCGTAACTAATGCTTCAAACTTACTTTTCAGTTGTCACACATTTCAAATTCATATGTGGCTAAATTTTCAACAAAAACTAGCAGTCACGTTTAAATAATGTGTGACAAACTTGAGTATATGATTTAGTCACATACACAATTACTTCGTGTGACCATATATGGATTTTGGTAACACTTTTCAATTGTGTGACATATATTTGTCACATATGTATATATATAGTGTGACTAATATTTCAAACTTATTTGTATCCGTCACACGTCCCAAATTATAAGTGACTAAAAAATCAAATTTTTTTTTACCAGATACGTATAGTCATGAAAATATTCAAATGTGTGGCTGTAGCCTCAGATGTAATTCCGAAATGGTCATACAAGTCGGATCAAGTGTGGCTGTTTATTTTATTCTGGTACATTTAGTCACATAAATAAGTTATTGTGAGGCCGTTCAAAATACCACATGTGTGACCAAAACCCAAATCTGTACTAGTGTACCTCTCCTCATCATTTGACACTCAATTTTCTTATTTACACTTTCAGATGCAAATTCAAGCTTATTTACTTTAACTTGATGTTTTTCTTTTTCCTAATAAGCTGCATCTTTTTCTTTTTGAGCCTGTTTTAACCTTTTAGTAAGTTCACTAATGACATTCTCTTTAACATAAAGCTTACTTTCAAGAACATTAACTTTCTCTACATACTCTGACTCATTGTTTAAAGAATTAAAGTCTTTGCTCAATAGATTTTAAGACTACTTTATAGCCTAAATTATCTAACTCTAACTTTCTTACATCTTATATTAGTTTTTCATTCCTATCCTTAAGTTCTTCAATAGTATCTAAACAAGATTTATAAGAACAACCAGAATCATTAAATACCTTAGAATCAAAACTTGATGAAGAAGAGTAAGCCATAAATGCAAAGTTTGGTCCTTCTGCTGCTTGATCACTCCAGTCATACCCACCCAAACCATCACAAGACACTAAAGCTGTTGAATTCTTAGGTTCCCCAGACACAACTTTCTTTGAGCTCTCTTCATTCTTGTTGTCTTGGCTCTTTGGTGCCCTGCATTCCCTTGCAAAGTGTCCCTTCCTGTGACAGTTGTAGCATTCAACCTTGGACTTATCAAAACCCATGTTATCCTGCCTATTGACCTTGAGGTTTCTTCCTGTATTCTTCAAAAATCTCCCTGCCCTCATTGTCAACATAGTCATCTGCCACTTCAAGTCCATCTCTTCAAGATCATCTGGATAAATATGTTCCAAATCCTCATGTACAATCTGAGGACTAGTAGATTGACCAGCTAAGAAAGCATAGGTAACAGTATCACTCAAGTTATCAAGGTTTGTAGACCCAGCAATATTAACTTGTGTGCCAGCAGTACTAACTCCATGAGCAGTATTAACTGCTTCATTAGTACTGCCAGAACTGTTATTTGAGGAGGACACAAAAGCTAAGTTCTGTGAGCTTGAGGATGAGCTAGATGACCCTTTGACTTCAGGTTCATACACTTTTAGATTGTTATACAGATCATCTAAACTCATTGTATCAAGGTCAGCCTTGTTTCTCCACACCACAGTATGTGTGTTCCACTCTGGTGACAAGCTTCTCAGAAACTTTTGATTTATATCTTCTTGAGGAATTGTTACTTCCACAAGTGCTAGTTGACTAATAAGTTTCTGAAGTCTGTCAAAGGTCTGATCAAGATTCTCAGAAATTGGAGCAGCAAAATTCTCATATTGTTGCTTCAAAAGGTTCTTTCTGGTCTTCTTGGTAGCAGCATTCCCTCCAAACCTTTTCTCAATAGCTTCTAACAACAATTTAGCATCTTGATGTGATTGAAAGTCAATTGATGGTCATTAGGAATGCCCATCATGAGAGTGCTTCTTGCCTTAACTTCCACTATTCTTTGTGCCTTGTCTTCAGCAGTTTTAATAGGCAAGATAATGACAACACCATCATCAGAAGTTTCTGTTTTAGGTAAAGTATTGCCATTCTCTATTACCTCCCACATAGAATAATCAACCATCTGAATATACTGATCTATTCTCATTCTCTATAGCTCATACTCTCCAGACTTGAGCATTGACACCTTTGATGCAGTAATCATATGTGTAGATTCTGAATCCATGTCTTCAGTAAGATCAAAACAGCCTTGAGTCTAAAAAGGTTCTTCTTGATCACAACTTCTAGATCACAAGCTCTAATACCACTTGTTGATCCCAGTTAAGAACTTGATCGAATTCCTTTGCTTGTATGGGTTAGTTATCTTAGATAAATCTAAAACAACTAGGTATAGAAACTACCTTAAAGTTTATCAAATACAATGCGGAATCTTGTATTTGATCTTAAGAAGAACTTCGTATACAGTAAACAAGAACACAATTGTATCAAACTAAACATTTCAATATTATTGATATAATACGAATACTCAAAAATATTAAGGTTTACAACCTTGAAGTTCTATAAAAAATCGTATTAAGGTGTATCTGATGTGTCTATCTCTATGCCCTAGGACCTCCTTTTATAGACTAAGGAGTCCTAGTCGGCTTACAATAACTTTCTATACAAGATAAATATCTTTTCTATATTTATCTATTACTAAACTTTCATTACAAAATATTCTATAAACATAAACCGACTCTAATACTCCAGCAATACTAATAATGAATCAGCAGCACTAACTTTTTGTTCTGGTAGCATTAAGTCTCTAGCAGCATTAACTTAGAACTAGCAGCACAAAATTTACTTCTAGCAGTATTAACTACTTAGAGTATTTTTCCTTGAAGTCTGTTAGCAGTCTTAATGTACTCTAGCAGTCTTAACTTCCATAAGCAGCATTAACCTTTATAACTAGCAGCAGTAATGACTTAGAGCATTTCCTGTGTAAACCATGAGCAGTTGTAATTACATGAGCAGCATTAACTCCTTGGAAGCTTTAATTCCCAACATGCTAGTAAATTTATAGCCTTTTCACTAAATTGTGAGAATTTGAGCCTATTTCATATATAGCATACATCTTTTATGATTGAATCTTTTGCTATGAGTTTGCCGATGATTTTATTTATTCTAGAACTTGTACTTGTAAATCATTACCAGACCGCAGTAAGATCACATTCGTGTGATATAAGTGTATTCATGTGATAAAGAGGCACCCTTAGGAATAAAACCAAATGGCCTTCCGTTTACATCTGATGCGTGGTTTTGCAACCTTACAACAGGTTTTACCTCTCAAGGGATCTTGAGAAGTTTGCAATCCCCACCAGGCAGTGTACCTGACCGTTGTAGTATAGTGAAGTGGCAAGTACCGGGGATTGATCGTTCAACTCAAAGAATAGTGTTCGTTAGGATTGAAATTAATCTAACTAGGTCTAAAGGTGAGGGATGATTCTTTTTGTATTTTTATATTTTATGGAAAGCAAGTAAAAATCTCTGGTTTTGGAAGCAGGGGCGGAATTAGTTGCTAATCAACTAACCCAAAAGCTACTAATTAAACTAATATGCAAGAAAAGTAAACTAGGGTTCTACAAGGGAAATGAAGCATGTCTACCTATGATATGTTACTCCTTGCTAGCTATCCAATTCTACCTATTGAATTGTCACACCTTGTTTTAATTGACGGGTTGTATTCCTTAATACCAATCGTGGGGTGGCGTACGTACTTCCCCAACTCTATAAGCTCCTACTTCACTCCTATGTCGAGCCGGCTAAGAAGCTCCTAACATGGGATCACTAGAATTCGCTCATGCATTAAATACAACCAAATAAACCTAGTACGCATTGGTTCATGTTTCTTAAGACGTTCAAGCAAGTTACCGTATAGGAGGTTAGCCAGTTTTCTTAAGCCTAACATCGATATCACCCAATCAAACAAGAGACAATAGGAAACAAGAATTATAAACTAAACCAACTAGATCTATTGAAGTTGTCACGCCCTAATTGATGGAGATGGACACACACATCAACAAGAAATCAATAAGATCTAATTAGTTATACACAAGTTTCACACAATCATAGGTAAACACTAGGTGATTTAGCCAAGCATAATTAATGAAGAGCAATCAACAATAATCATAATTGAAGACATAACATAAGATTGAATCGATAAACAAACCATTACAAGATGTTTATGGCATGATTAGGACCCTCTAAGTTGCTGGAAAAACACCTACCTAAACCCTAGAATCGGACTTAGGGTTTAGGGCTTACAAATAATGAAGTTGTGAAGTTATATTTATAGGCATTTTTCTGTCGGCCCGATCTGACGGCGTCAGACTTACACGTGATGCCGTCACGTCCAATTTTTCACCAAATTGTAGATCTTTTCGTCCCGATCGCGTGGCCTTTTGAATCACCTAAATCCGAGTTCGTATGAGGATTTTATGGCCAAAACAGTAACAGCTACCGCGCCCGCAAGTTGTGACTAGTTAACACGTGATGGCCTTCTTGACGCCGTCTCCCTTTAAACCTCCAAAATCCGTTCTGGCCTATCAGAAGCTGACGCCGTCAAGGTTTAAGGGTGACGCCGTCATTCTTCAGCTTAAACCGTGACGACCTTGATCACTCCAAAGGGTGACGCCGTCAGAATTCCAATGCAAATCTCACTGGCTTATCATGTGTATTTTTCATATCCACCACTTTTGCCAAGCCGTGACGCCGTCAAGAGCAAGTCTTGACGCCGTCACATGTACTTTCCAGCATATTTTTGAGACTTTGTCGTTTTCTTCACTTTTATGCTCCAAAAACGTCCAAAATGCTTCCTTTTCCAGATTTCTTCTCCAAAGTACCTAAAATGACAAAAGGAACGATTTAGGGCAATATTTGATCAAATAAATACGATTTAGGGCTTAAATGACCCCCTAAAAGCGGTACACTTTTCGCTTCATCAAATACCCTTACACTTGAGATTTGCTTGTCCTCAAGCAAATGCGCTTTTATTCTAATCAAAATACAAGTTAGGGGTCATTTAATGCTAACATAAAAGTAATTACAACAAATATTCGTTCCACTTTAATCATAATAAGCACGGAGATTACAAACTAGCACCTCACAAGTAGTGTTTAGATACTCACATCTCTCAAGTGTCATCAAAATACATCTCATAAATGAAAACGGATAATATCTCTCACTACCTGTCATAGCAAATAGATTACCATAGGCTTGGGAAAGGATCAAAAACCTCCTCCACTAGGCGTAAGCACCTAAGATAAACTATCAAAGAGGGCTTTTACATGGGTTATAACGTTAGGTGTAGGGAAAAGGAAAACACGGTTTTGTTGGATAAAGGATATTTTACTGGTGGCGAGTTAAAGATCTTGATCAATTACATGTACTATACAATGTTGCTAAGCCAAGACTCGACTCAATCTTAAGCTAGAAACAAAATAACAAAATAACAAAAACATAAAAATAAACATAAAATGAAACGGGATGGTAGTCCGTATGTTTTTTCTACTTTTCTTTTTCTCATTTTTTTGTATTTTTCTTGATTTTTTCGATTTTTTTTTTTTTTTTTTTTTTTTTTTTTTTTTTTTTTTTTTTTTTTTTTCATACACTCTTGCCCTACCATCCAAAATAATACATCATAGGGGCGTTGCATTCCCCTTACACTTGAACTTTTACATAACTTTACAATTAACTATTCTAATGACTCGAATTAAGATAATTGAAAAACTTGGAGTACTTTTAAAATATTTAGCACATATGGGGGTAATAAATGATGTTCTTCCCCATTACTCCATTACACTAGTACTTTACCCATGAGTCCCAATCGTCCCAAAACAATATGTACAAGGATATGACTCGACTTAGCAACCATGTAATCAACTAGATAATTAACTTGGGTTTAAACAAATGTTGTCACAATAATGCACTAGAAATGAGTGCATACAAGGTAGGCTAAGGCGATTTGGGTGTACATTTAAGTGGGGTGTAACAAATTCTTCCTTTAAGTAAAATGCTTAAAGGTCGAAACGAAAAGATAGGCTCTGAGGGGTGTACTAGGGGTATCGTGTACTAAAAATGAGTACAACGCAAAGGGTGTGGGAGAATTACTTGACCAATGTAGCCAATGTAATTATAACAAAAACACAGGTGTAAAACAATGGGTTAATCCTAATGCCTCTTATCATGTAGTAAATCTAACTACACGAATGTAGTCTCACTTGTGGCCTCGGAATGGTCCTAACGCAAGTTCTAGAATCTAAGTGCTACCGGTACACACATCATAGCATAAATGCTTTTCCTACCAATTCTAGGGGCGAACCTCACATATTTGGGGGTGGAAAATTTTTTAGTGGTACGGTTTTTGTGCTAGTCATATAACTCCTATCCATGAGACGCTCATTAAGATCAAAGTTTCACTCCTAAATGTTGTAAAAAATTTTAAATTTGGCACTAAAATTACCCTAACAGGTATTTATCTCAGTTTTATTACACATATACTATTAAACAAACAAAAATCAAGCGTAATAGTATTCTCTAATCGTACTTTTACCCCCCCTTACACTTAAGATGAACATTGTCCCCAATGTTCAAATAACAAGATGTAAAAGCATAAAGTAAAAGAATGAAATCAAATACTCCCCTGATTCGCTCGGTGGATAATGAAGTAACATGGTTAGATCTTCTTCCAAAGTAATGTTGAAGCTCCAAGGCTAATGCATCGCCATAAGCTTGATCCAACAAACATTTCCTTGTCCAAAATAACCTGTTAAACCTGAGAAAACAAACACGAAAAACCAAAGCATCAAACCGAACAAAGACAACTCACAACTAGGTGTAATTCCAGACTTAGAAATAAAACAATTAAAGATATAATGCTTGCGGAATGAATGTTTTGCAGATTCCTGGAGTTTATAAGTTAGAGATTTAATAAAAACTTTTTATGATTCCGGTAGAAAAACCAAACTTTCAAAAATTTTAGAAAATTAAAACCCGACGCCGTCAGGTTGTAAGGCCTGACGCCGTCAGAAATGATCTGACAGAATTCTCATGTTAAGTTTTCGGAAAATTTCTGGAAAAACCTATACCTTACTTCCTGGAATTCCTGCAAAACTTCATTATGACTCGATACAAGCATTTGACTCAAACAAATACTAATATGCATGCTTATATCTCATTGTTATCGTTCATGTTCAATCTTGTTCTTAAAAACAAATTTGGATTTCCCTTACACTTATCTTTTGCAAAATACCTTTATATGTAGTTAAGACGAAGTTAAAAACAAAATAAAGCATTTTCACAATTTATATTTGAGACATGAACAGTAAACAAAAAGAATAAGAAATGCATACGGAAACAAATAAAATTAAATAAACAAATAAATAAACACACAAAGCAAATGAAGCTTGGGTTGCCTCCCAAGAAGCGCTTGTTTTTGTTCGAGTCACGAGCCTGACTCTACCCTTATTTAACAAAAATAGGGGAGGTTTTCCCTACACTTAGGATTAAGTGCGGGTGAAAGTAGCGATACACACCCTTAGGGTGTGAATATGCCACGTGAGGTGAAGGGGGTGAGTGAATGGCTTCCTTCATCCTAAAACTACCCGGATAATATTGGTTGATGGGTGGGTCGGTTCCTCTTTTTTCTCCTAGATGTAAATCTAAGGATGAAAAGTTGTGTAAAGGTTGAGGTTCCAATTCATCAACACTAGGAAATTCCCTAGAACTATGAGTAAGGTCATCACTAAAAGTGTGCAATCCTATATCCTCTAGTTGTTCTTGGTCCAAGGGTTCTACCTCCATCGGGATTCCTAAAGTCTCTTCTACTTCTTCCGGGTAAGTCACGGGCGGTGTGGGTGCCTCAAATGATGGTTGAGTATTTTGTGGGCTTATGGTGTTTACCTCATTATTCCACGTGTCAAGATCACCTATATCCTCGTCAATTGTTTTCTTAGGTAGTGATAATAACAAACCTAGTGCTTCATCCAACTTATGATTTATTGATACGGCTCTATCCACAATTTCTTGGCAAACTAGGTCGCTTTTCCTATTAGCCTCACTAAAACAAGATCCTAAACATGGAGGTTGTTCATAAGAATCTATCCTAGGTGAAGGCTCATATGATTCATAAGTGTCTCTAAATGAGGTATTTTGAACTTCTTGGTGTTCTAGCCACTCAACCATATCTTGCAATCTTAGAAATCTAAGTGAAAGGTCCATTTGAAGCAAATTACAAACAAAATCACAAAGAAAAGATAGACTACGAGAAAGCTACAAAATAAAAAGAAAATATCTCACTTGATAGGAATCTTGTGAGTAGACCTAATAAAAATAAAATTTCAACCTAAGCAATAACTACTCCCCGGGCTGCGGCGCCAAAAACTTGATGCGTGGTTTTGCAACCTTACAACAGGTTTTACCTCTCAAGGGATCTTGAGAAGTTTGCAATCCCCACCAGGCAGTGTACCTGACCGTTGTAGTATAGTGAAGTGGCAAGTACCGGGGATTGATCGTTCAACTCAAAGAATAGTGTTCGTTAGGATTGAAATTAATCTAACTAGGTCTAAAGGTGAGGGATGATTCTTTTTGTATTTTTATATTTTATGGAAAGCAAGTAAAAATCTCTGGTTTTGGAAGCAGGGGCGGAATTAGTTGCTAATCAACTAACCCAAAAGCTACTAATTAAACTAATATGCAAGAAAAGTAAACTAGGGTTCTACAAGGGAAATGAAGCATGTCTACCTATGATATGTTACTCCTTGCTAGCTATCCAATTCTACCTATTGAATTGTCACACCTTGTTTTAATTGACGGGTTGTATTCCTTAATACCAATCGTGGGGTGGCGTACGTACTTCCCCAACTCTATAAGCTCCTACTTCACTCCTATGTCGAGCCGGCTAAGAAGCTCCTAACATGGGATCACTAGAATTCGCTCATGCATTAAATACAACCAAATAAACCTAGTACGCATTGGTTCATGTTTCTTAAGACGTTCAAGCAAGTTACCGTATAGGAGGTTAGCCAGTTTTCTTAAGCCTAACATCGATATCACCCAATCAAACAAGAGACAATAGGAAACAAGAATTATAAACTAAACCAACTAGATCTATTGAAGTTGTCACGCCCTAATTGATGGAGATGGACACACACATCAACAAGAAATCAATAAGATCTAATTAGTTATACACAAGTTTCACACAATCATAGGTAAACACTAGGTGATTTAGCCAAGCATAATTAATGAAGAGCAATCAACAATAATCATAATTGAAGACATAACATAAGATTGAATCGATAAACAAACCATTACAAGATGTTTATGGCATGATTAGGACCCTCTAAGTTGCTGGAAAAACACCTACCTAAACCCTAGAATCGGACTTAGGGTTTAGGGCTTACAAATAATGAAGTTGTGAAGTTATATTTATAGGCATTTTTCTGTCGGCCCGATCTGACGGCGTCAGACTTACACGTGATGCCGTCACGTCCAATTTTTCACCAAATTGTAGATCTTTTCGTCCCGATCGCGTGGCCTTTTGAATCACCTAAATCCGAGTTCGTATGAGGATTTTATGGCCAAAATAGTAACAGCTACCGCGCCCGCAAGTTGTGACTAGTTAACACGTGATGGCCTTCTTGACGCCGTCTCCCTTTAAACCTCCAAAATCCGTTCTGGCCTATCAGAAGCTGACGCCGTCAAGGTTTAAGGGTGACGCCGTCATTCTTCAGCTTAAACCGTGACGACCTTGATCACTCCAAAGGGTGACGCCGTCAGAATTCCAATGCAAATCTCACTGGCTTATCATGTGTATTTTTCATATCCACCACTTTTGCCAAGCCGTGACGCCGTCAAGAGCAAGTCTTGACGCCGTCACATGTACTTTCCAGCATATTTTTGAGACTTTGTCGTTTTCTTCACTTTTATGCTCCAAAAACGTCCAAAATGCTTCCTTTTCCAGATTTCTTCTCCAAAGTACCTAAAATGACAAAAGGAACGATTTAGGGCAATATTTGATCAAATAAATACGATTTAGGGCTTAAATGACCCCCTAAAAGCGGTACACTTTTCGCTTCATCAAATACCCTTACACTTGAGATTTGCTTGTCCTCAAGCAAATGCGCTTTTATTCTAATCAAATACCCTTACACTTGAGATTTGCTTGTCCGTTATTTGAGTAAATCAAGAATTCGTGCCAGCGATCTATTATGTTTTTGTATGAGATATTTGAAAATAAGCCTGCAAAACACTTAAGCGAAACATTACAACCGAAATAAAAGCCCTCTTTAGATGTTTACACTTGGCGGTTACACTACGTCGGTGGAGTTTTGTTTCTTGTACAAGCATATGGTAATATTTAGATCATGACTGAGCAATGAGTGTGATTTCTCTTATATACTCCACCAATTAAATAAATAAATGAGTGTTGAGTGAATTATACTTTCATTCTTTTTCGTGAGGTGCTTAGCCATGTTATCAAGCGAGAAAATCCATAGGGAATTGTCAAACATCTCGGTTTTTCATTCAAAGCTTAAAAACGATGAATCTTATCTTGTACTTGTACTTGGTAGATTTGCATCACATTTTTCAAATCTTTTTTGTGCACCATGTGGATTTATTTTCTTTAATTCTAGATTTGCTTGAGGGCAAGCAAAGTTTAAGTGTGGGGGATTTGATAACGCTCAAATTGTACATATTTTTAGGAGCGTTATTGTGGATTTTTTGCATATATTTTGGTCACTTTTATGAACTTATGGTACTTAATGAAGTATATTTTCTATCTTACGTTCATGGAAGCTCACAAGAAGGGAAACGAGGAAAAAGTGAATAAAACAAGCTAAAAAGAAGAAATAATGGAAGACTCGTTGTTTCCGACACACCTCCACCATTTTGGCCATAAGTTGAGTATACCAACTCCGATTTAGTTGATTCAAGCAGCCACAGAAAGCCAAGAGAAAGATTTACAACTTTGGTGTTTGTCATTCTCTGCCAAAATGGTCAATCCAATCGGTATGAGCCCGCATCCAATTCAGATGGAGCCAACTTTTCAGCCAAAATCATCCAGCCGATCGGCATGGCTACGCAGCCGATCAACTACTCTAAACTGACATCACCAAGTCATTTTTAATGCTTATTTAAGTGCCATTAAGCCCCAAGTCCGATCATATGGACCTAATAACTCATAAACCTACGCTTTTATGACACTTAGTGCCCAAGTTTCATATTTAGAGGCTAAGGGTTGATTTATACTTTATATAGGAGTGCTAATGCTTGGTTTTCAGTGTGAAAGTCTACCCTCCACCCTCAAGGACGAATTTTTACCAACCTATCTTTCCCAAAAGACTACAAAATTCTGCCAAATTCGTGTAGTGTACTTAAGGGCTATTGAAGGCGTTTGGATATAATTTTCCGGCTTGGTAGAACTATTGTAATCAATTGGATACTTAAGGGTTGCTATAAATCCTTCACCTTTGCCTATTGTAATTCATACTTTGGGTAAACCTTGTTACTTTTATATTTCAAGATGTTTGTTATTGATATGATTGTTGAGATTTTGTGTTTGATTGAAATAACCATGGAGTAGTTTTGTTTACTTGTTTGATTCATATGATAACTTGTGATAAAGGGATGTTTGGATATTTGTAGTGTTTGTTTGGATTATGATGATAACATCATATTTGGTTAAATTGGAGCTTGTATTGTTTATTGTTTTGATTAATCATTGTTGATTTCAATTCATTAGTCGACGAATGTTTTGGTCTTGTACTTTGTGACGATTGTATGAGAAACTTAATAAACTAAACAAGTAAAGATTTAATTTAGATAAAGGTCGAAAGACATCTTTTGGATATGGGTTCTAATCATCTTTCAAGTAAATGGAACTTCACGAATTAATAACATCAAAGTCTTTTGTTGTTGTTGGTTTAGGCATATGGCTCATGACATAACCATTTGATTGAGGCTTATGCATATTTGATTTATAAAACACTAAACTATTATTATTGGTTCTATAGGTCGTAAGGATTACCTTTGATAATATGTTTTCCAAACTAAACATCCTTGTAATCATTTGTCCAAACATGTATGTTCTTTGTGTGATTGTTCTTATAATATCCATGTAATCATTTGTCCAAACATGGATGTTCTTTGTGTGATTGTTCTTATATTGCTTTTCTTGTTGGTTTGATCCGTGACAATCATAACCATCAACTTGTTACTTGCTTAAATAAACAAACAACACTTGAGTGCAACCAAGTCTCTTGGGACGACCTTGACTTACCAACCCCTAACTACACATGACTAGGGTATATTTTCTCGAATGTGTTCCTTGTTAACCGGTAATTATTGTTTATAAATTTAAAGCTTCGTTGTAGCACATCAAACGCGTAACCAGTGATAGACCTACCTTTATCCGGATCCTTAGCGTAGTCTGAATCAACAAATTACGTCCACATGGTTGCCACAATTTTTCCCATACACCAAACCCACGTTTGCAGTACCCCGCAAATATTTCAAAATCCACTTCACTGCTTCCCAATGATTTTTACCCGGATTCACCAAATACTGCTAACTACACTTACCGCATACGCTATGTTTGGCCTCGTGCACACCATCAAGTACATTAAGCTCTCAACCGCATTTGAATACGGCACCTTACTCATCCTTTCAACATCACAATCCTTAATCGGACAATCCTTCAACGACAGCTTGAAGTGCCCAACCAATGGCATTTGAACCGATTTTCCATTATCTATTCTAAAACTATTTAAAATCTTAGAAACATACCCGGAGTAGTGGTTTTCTTTTTCTTTTTTACCTTGGTTAACAACCAAGCAAAACTATCTATATTTATTCACCGATCCCTGGTGATCTCCATACCAAGACTATTCTTTGCTTCCCCGAGCTCTTTCATGTCGAACTCCTTCTTTAGCAAAGACTTGGTAGACTCAATCTCAGCCTTGCTCTTACAAGCAATCAACATATCATCTACATAAAACAATAGATAGATATACTCACCTAGTGCATAACTCCTATAATATACGCAGCTGTCGTAACTGCTATGCTTGAATCATGTTGCTCAGCATGTACTCATCGAACCTCCTATACCATTACCTTGGTGACTGCTTTAAACCATAAATGGATTTCTTTAACAAACATACCTTGTTACCTTTTTCATATCCCGGTGGCTGCCTCATGTAGATCACTTCTTCAAGATTTCCATGTAAAAATGTTGTCTTTATCAAGCTGCTCAATCTTATAATCTCTACACACAGTCAATGCAAGTATAACCCGAATAGATGTGCGTCGAACTACCGGCGAAAATACTTCATTATAGTCAATACCTGCCCTCTATGTGAATCCACGAGCCACTAACCTTGCCTTATACCTAGGCTTTTGAACACCTTCAATCCCTTCCTTTATCTTGAACAGCCATTTGCAGCTCACCAGCTTTTGCCCAGCTGGATGATCTACTGACTCATAGGTCTTCTTCTTCCTCAGAGAATCCATCTCTTCATCCATAGCAGCTTTCCACTTAGAACTGTCTTCACAAGCAACTGCCTCCTGGTATGTCAATGGTTCATGAGTATCTTCTTCCTCTGCTGCAGCAAACGCATAAGCAGCCATATTACTCTCTTCTTGAAACCTCAAAGGTTTCATTCTTGTCCTTGGCTCTCTATCCCGAACCAACTGATAATCTGTGAGATCCGGTGTCTGATCAGTTTCTTGATCCTCTGCATCTTCATCATTGCTATCTTCCAGATCTGTCTGATCTTCCTTAAGCGTACGATTATTTAAACCCTGCAGTTCTACCTCAATTTGTAATTCCTCAACAGACTTATCAATACCTGCACCAGAATCCTTCAACATGTCTTTGTACATGACACTTTCATTGAAGACCACGTTCCTGCTAGTGACTATCTTAGGTGATTCGTTATCAAGCCTATATAGCCTGTACCCCTTCAAACCCTCAGGATACCCCAAAAGAACGCATTTCACCGCTCTCGGCTCGAGCTTACCTTGTTTAACGTGTGAATATGCGACACAGCCGAAAATCCTCAACATCTCATAATCTCTTGGATATCCCGACCACATCTCCATAGGTGTCTTTTTCTCAATCGTTGTCGATGGTAACCTATTGATAAGATATGCGGTCGTACATGTCGCTTCCGCCCAGAAGGTCTTGGGCAATCCAGACTGAATTAATAAACAGCGTACCTTATCCATGAGAGTTCTGTTCATCCATTCTGCTAATCAATTCTCCTGTGGCGTCTCGGCAGTTTTCAAATGTCTAGCAATCCCACTCTTAGTACATAGCTGCTCAAACTCCCGGTTATAGAACTCAAGACCATTATCTGTCCTCAGCTTCTTAACCGTTCTCCCAGTCTGATTCTCTACTAATTGCTTTCACTCTTTGAAATTTCCAAATGCTTCATGTTTGAACCTGAGAATATAAACCCATACCCTCCTGGAATAATCATCAACAATAGATAAGAAATACCTCTTACCTCCCAATGATTCCACCTGAGACGGACCCCATAAGTCTGAATGAACATAGTCTATCACTCCCTGAGTAGTATGCCTTCCTACACCGAAGCTGACTCGATGTGACTTTCCTAGAACACAATTCTCACAAAAATCGAGCTTACCTAGACTCTTCTTGCCAAACAGCTCCTGCTTTTCCAGCACCTGTAGTCCCGCCTCACTGATATGTCCCAGTCTTTTGTGCCAAACCTGCGCAAGACTGTCTTTTTCTTCAACACTAGCATTAAGCTCACTCGCCACTGCATGGCCATCCAAAGAGTATACGCAATTATCCCTTCGGGTTCCAGATAAAATAACCCTGGAACCATTAATCACCTTGATTTTGCCCGACTGCAATTTTACGGTATATCCCTCTTTTTCAAGAGTTCCCAGCGATATCAACTTTCTTTTCAATTCAGGAATATACCTGACATTGTGTAACACAAAACTTGACCCATCTTTCAGCTGTACCCTTACCTTTGATCTTACACTCCCTGTTGTCACCCAACAGTAACTGCCCTCATCGCATTCCAGAAAATCAAAAAATATATCTAACCTGGGTGTCATGTAGTATGAACCTCCTGAATCCATAATCCAATC
Source organism: Artemisia tridentata subsp. tridentata (assembly GCA_021014915.2). Lineage (NCBI taxonomy): Eukaryota > Viridiplantae > Streptophyta > Magnoliopsida > Asterales > Asteraceae > Artemisia > Artemisia tridentata. The sequence continues at coordinate 115,300,892 of CP139505.1, forward strand.
CAACAAGGTTTCTGCACTTATCACCATCATCACCTCAGAACCGTCATAAATCGAACCACTGGAGCTTGGCTGATCATCTTTCTTGACGAAACCATTTGACTTCTTGCGATTATTCTTAGGACAGTTTCTCTTCAAGTGCTCCTCAAATTGGCAAATATAGCACTTGAGTCTTCCACCTCGAGACTTCGATCTTGACTTTCCCATAGACTGATGTGAATTCCTGCGATCAGTTCTTCCCCTCACGTATAACCCTTTACCATCATCCCCTTTGCCTTAGACCTTTCTTTGATTACCTTTGAATTCAGTGTGGCCATCACATCCTCCAAAGTCAAAGCTTCCCGTCCATAGAGCAATGTATCCACAAAGTGTTCGTATGATGCTGGTAAAGAAGTGAGTAATAATGAAGCAAGATCTTCATCCTCGAATTTTACCTCAATATTTGCTAAATCAAGAACGATTTTGTTGAACTCATCTATATGTTCGGAAATCTTTCGTCCAACCGACATGTAGAATGTGTACAACTTCTTCTTCATGTTCAACTTGTTGGCCAAGGAATTTGTCATGTACAAAGTCTCGAGCTTGGTCTTGTTACCTAAACACAAAATCACGACACTGTGAGCTTTCTTGTTTAGCTCAGCTTTCGCTGTAGCATCCATATTTGTGGGTAAAACCTCCAGAGCTGCTTCACATCAATGTTGGATTAATAAAGCACGCATCTTGACTCTCCATAACCCGAAATCACCAGTTCCATCGAATTTCTCGATGTCAAACTTGGCTCTCGTCATTCTTTATCCCTTTATTAATTTTCTAAACCTTGTGAAAAACCTCACAATCACAAACCAACAAAGTCCCTTGTGCAATACCCTTCAAATTATTTAATCTTTTATTGAATAATAAAAATAATATACTAACCTTATTATTATTATTCAAATAATAATATTATTATTATTTAAAAATTATCCAAATAATAATATTAAGTTATTATTAACCTTGTACTTTCCACTAGTGAGAATAAAATAATATTATTCAAATAATTTGAAGTTACTGGTCTTCTTCTTCCTCTGTATTTTGGTCGACAAAGAAAAAACCCAAAACGCAGAACCGTCTATCTTCAATCAACCAACAACCAACTAAACCTTAAGTCTTCTACACCTTGTCACAAACCCGGACAATCGAAGAACTCAAGAAGCCTTTAACTGTCGATACCCTCTGCTACTCCTTCTTGACGTCCAAAAAAAAAACTTTGAACACCAAAACCTTTGTTGTCGATAACCTGGTAGCCCAAACAGAATATAACCTCATGTTCCTTCCAGAAAACCGAACACCAAAGAACCCTTCACACGATCGATCCTACTATACCAGAAAAACCCGCGAACCCGAGCTCTTGATACCACTTGTTGTAATCGCTACAACAAACCTAGATACTAGTACGGAATATATCGCGATCGAACAAAGAACACACACAAGCAATCTATGTTGGAATATTAGAATCATACACCTATAAACTAATAACCACATAATGAACATCAAAGCATGCACAGCGGATTGGATCTACATAACATATAATTAATTAACATAAAAACTAAATAGACGCGTACCTTTTCAATTCCTAGCAAGAATAAGGAATCACGTGCTCCAAGAACAATATAAACCCTAACTAGGGTTTAGGATGGATCGATCTAAGGAAGGATCGAATAGGGCAAATCACAACAAGCTAAAGTATGCTTGTTACTCGTTCTTGTACACACGTAATACTAGCGTTTCAATGGAAAAAGCTAGGTTCTAATATCACAAACAAATCCCTAACTTGTGTTGTAGTAAATTCGGCACACCCAAGGAGATTGGGAGTTGAATGCCGATCGGCTACAAGAAGAGGAGAGGAGAAAGAATAGGGTTTGCTTGAGAATTAGGATTAGGGATTAACAAATACAATGGGGTTGTATTTATAGGCTCCCTTTTCTTCTCCTCCAAGACACCCAAACCGATTCCCATAACCCTATGGGTTGGATCGGCCTAACTTAACCCAATGAAGGGTTTCTAGATCCTTCTAACCTCCTTTTGCATAATTAGTCCTTTAACGACCGTTATCTCTAACTCCGTTAAGTACTAACTATCGTTAAGTTATTTGTTTGTGAAATGAATAAATAAAATATAAAACTATATTTAATTTATTCAATCCATTGAAACTCTTACGTATTGTGTGCAATCCTGAGTCTCGGGTTCGAAACCGGACATACTAATATTAATTTATATCCACAAACTCTAACAATCTATATATGTCGACAAGAAAAGTAAAGAATAAGCACAAGAATAACCCTAACCAAACGATTAGTTATTGAAAGAATGAACGTACATAAACCCTCACCCCTCATCTCTATTTATAGAGAATGAGGGGGTAAGAAACCGACTCCCAAACCTCCTAGGAATCTAGTCGGTTGATACAATGAAAAGGAAAGAAACGTTGGTCCTGGAAAAAACCACGTGATGATATTATCATCATACTTATCCTTTTGTTTCTAATACCGCGTTAATATGGATATGGATCTCGGTCATTCCATAATTAACAATAGTTTCTCGTTTATACTTAATTGATCAAGATTACCAAAACATCTGAACGTCTTCCAGATAGACTTTGGGCGTGGCCACGCAAACATCTTGTCAGCCCTACGAGTGGCCGAGCAGTATTAAACTTCAACACAAAGTTGAAGGAACAAATCCTTTATTGACTACGAGCGTGACCCTCGAACTTTGCATCACCTCCGAAAATAGCCCTTATAACTACCTTTTACGGATAGCGTTAGACTATCTTACAGAAAATGAGCTACATCCTCGGCAGTCACCTGGTATCTCAAGTCTGAGGATAAATATTCATGATTTACTTAATGACGACGATCCATAAAGTATAATCATGTAGTTGGGATAAGTCCTATATTCAATTTATCCAATATTGAATATCATGTGACATTGGTGTCTCAACCTTACAGTACATTCTACCAATCCTCACATTTGTCTTTATTTAATGATATTCCCATATCATTAATCGACAACGGACTATTTAGAATAAATTAATTATTCATGGATTTAAACATGCAAATATAGGACACAAATATTAATAATGAGAATAAACGTTATCCGTACTTTATTTCATTAAAATAATATTGCTTACCATCCCTTATCCAAATACTAACTAGATCAATGCATGATAATTCTCATTAATGAATTATGCCACAAGTCATGACAACCTTACTTGTTGACAAGGCATAAATCAACTAATTTTGATCTTGTCGGAATTCTGAGAATACTTATTTCAAGAATGAAATTCTTGTATGTGTGCATTCATCTATCTAGATATTGCCACATCATAGATTGCGTGACATCCTCATGCACGAATTTATGACAATTAAACAACCAAACCTTTGTAGTTAAAGTATTCTAATTCTTTATGTATAATGCAACTATGCTCATTTTGAGCATAACTAGTATACATGGTCTCATAATAAGGATGAGCTCCCACCATGACTAGTATTGAGTATCATCTCAATCTTTCTATCCTCATTGTATCCAACCAACAATATGCTCTTTCCAGGTTTCGTAAACTTTTAACATTCATCGTGTAATGTTTGATATCTTCAAATCCTTCAAGATTTGGCCACAATATCAATCAAGCAATAACTTGCCATATGGTTCGTATTTAGAATTTTGGAGCAAATCCAGGCTGAGGATGTAAATTCTAAACCATGTCCATTACACTTAGCTATCTAATAATTTTTAATTAGATACTAATGTTGTCAATCATCTTGCATCCAAGCATGATACAACAAGCAACATGATGTACATGAATAATCCTTTCGTCAACCTTAGATTTATTCATGTCATATCTTTTCAAAGATATGTTTCTATCTAGATCTTCTAATAGAATATCATGTTCTTTTAGAATAAGTTATTTTACCGCTTATGTTTATAATCAAATAAACATATATTCCAAGGTTTTATTTTTTAAATTTTCATGTGAAGTTTCATTCCAAACTAAGACTTAACATATAAATGTTAATGGAATGTTACTTCCTATATGTTATGCAACATATATGAAATAAGAAAATAAATATATCACTCCCACTAGCTTTCAGGAATATTAAGAAATATCTTATTTCAATTATAAATCAAAATTAGATTTAATAATAAAAATAAGTATATCTTTTAGATGCATGCATTAATCCATTTACAAGTGATTTGCATTTTGTATACTACTAAAGATTATTTGAATTCAAACACTCCTTTCAATTACTTTTCGTCCTCGCTTAAGTAATTATCCAAAAAAGAGTTTTGATATTCCATTATTAATTTCATATAAATGAAACTAATAATGACTATCATAATCTTTATATATTTAATGTGCTTAGAAAGAATTTCAATCATATTTAATTGCGTAAGTGTGATTGATAATCTTTTCACACATTAAATATGTATACAAATTTGTCCATTATGATTTCTACACAAAATTTTAAATCTCTATGATTTTCATTTCCATTGCAGAAATTCATTTTCATTCTATAGTGTTACTATAGAGTTTAAGATTAACTACGTTTCTAAACTAGTTATCTTCTTGGACTGCATCTTATTATTCGTAGTATGAGTAATTTGCCAAATAAATATTTGCAATTTATTAACAGGCATACCATGATCCTGTAACTCATAACCCTCAACATATTCTACAAATATTTGAGATACCCTTGCGGATCTATGAATAAGAATTCCATCATATTGAGATTTTAACACTAACATGTTAAATCCTCATTATGATTTTGCTAGTGTATTTAGAAGATTATGTATCTTGTAACTTTATCTTTTGAAGATAAAACTCTCACTTGCCTTTTGCAATTTATAGATTACCTATAAATGCTTGGCAAATAGAGCAACTCAAACTTGTTCTTTTTTGGGACTTTTACAAATATTTATTGACAGTTCCTAATCTTAATTTGTCAATTAACCTACCCAACAAGTAGTCTAACAAAATCTGAACTTCAATTTTAAGACTTAATGTGATTCGTCACATTCCATATTAAATGGTGTCTTATTAATCTTCTAGGTTGGAGTCTTAATTGAGTATATCCAATTCATACCCAATTTCTAACCTTGATATCTTTAGGAAGAATAGAAAATATAGTTATCTCAAATCAAACAATATAACAAGAGTTTGATTTTCCTAACTGAACATATCATAAACTCTATGTATTTCATTAGGATTAATATTGTAAGTCATTCTTATAATATATACGATAAATATATATCATTTTGGTTTACCCATTTACCAACTAACTCAAGTTAATGGTACAATAGATTTTCCAAGCCAATTGCATGCATTATAACATAAGTACTTACTAACCAAGTTACTTCATGTCTATGTCTTACCAAGAAGACATAACTGTTATAATCCCAATCTACGTTATAAATCATTGATCAAATCAATGTCTTCTTGTATATGTCTTAAAAACATAACAAGATAACGTCTTACTTTATTATAAGTCTTATGATGATAAAAGACTTAATGTTTATATCATTACAATATATAAACACGTATAACTAAAGTAATCATGAACACCTCATTATAGTTTCAATCGTTATTTCAAGTTAATTTATTACTTCATGTATTTATGTCATTCCAAGAATACATAAACATCTAAATATGAAGTAGTATAAGATTACTTCATTTATTTATGTCCTTACAACAATACATAAATATTCACATATGAAGTAGTCTTATTATCATATTGACACTTGTTCTAATAATTATCTAATTTTAGAAACTTGTAAATTAACATAGTTTCATCACATTAGCTGAGGCTGCAATGATGAAAGTATGTAATTTACATTGTCATTAATATCTAGTAATGAAAGTAGATATTAACTCCAAGTGTTCTATTATTAGAATGTGTTTAAAACACATTAGAACATTAGTCTCTTACCTTACAGTTAAGAGAAACCTTTAAATCATATTTCTTTTGTGTTGTTGCTTGCACACTTTAAATATTTCTCCCACTTGTGCATGGAACAACACCATGTATCAGATAAACAACACATCAATGGTTTGCTTATTTGATCAATATGATTTGTGTCATAGATATAAGTAGTTATAGAATCACCTCGTCTAGTAAGGAAACGTACACGACTATCCTTAATACCACAAGTGTCTATAATTGGAAAGTAGTTATCTCAAGAGATTCTAGAGATAATCTGGGTTACTACCAAGACTTGTAGCTCCCACTGAATTTAAGATCACTACATGAACTCATTATTCAGTAATTACAACACAATGCTCCCACTGGGTTTGACAACATTATAAGTGTTGCATAACCAGTAAAAGCAAATGGCGTGCTGTTTACTTTCCTACACCTTTGATGAATCCCTTACGTAACGTTACTAAGGTACTTCAAAGAATGTATTCTACTTTGTGAATGATGGAATATCCATCAATGCAATTAACTTGAAAGAATTGGGTATGCAATTTCTTCCTTAGTTAGGTCTACCATCCCCATCATGGTATGTAGCACCTTTAAATGGTTAAAACGTAACAACTAGATTAATCATTCTAGTTTGCCTTTTACCAATTTCGCGGTAATTAGTCTAGCTTCTAATTTAATAACTCCTAACCATGCAATTTCTTAAAAAATTCGCCATGAGTTATTTCTTAGAATTTAGACAATTCTGATTTCCTATTATACCTTTCTCATTCATGAAAAGGAATAGGATTAAGTCTTACTCTTCACACGGAAAGTAGACTAGGTTTATTCTTTTCAGTAAAAATTGACTCTATCCAAAACCCCTACGGGTGTAGATCAATTTACTACTAAAAGAAAACCCCTACGTTTACGGTTTTAACGTTGCATTAAATACATTAAAAGAATTTGCAAAATTCAATTTTTAGTATTTTCGATAATAATTTTTCAAGAAAATTAAACACCCACGGTAAATAAAACTTCACCATTTAATTTTCATTGAAAATTAGGATCCAAATTGACGTCGTTTCATCACATCAGCTGAGGCTGCTAGCAATGAAAGTACTCAATAAGGTACGGGTCAATCCCAATTGCCAATATCCAATTGCAATTCCTAGAATCATGGGACTTACATATTATGCCAACCTTAGTTGCAAATGTAAGCATGTTTCATCCCCAAATCTTTATGCCTTGACGCCGTTCCATTACATCAGCTGAGGCTGCTAGTGATGAAAGTGCTCAATTAAGTTAACCAATTTAGAAACATGTAAATTGACGTTGTTTCATCACATCAGCTGAGGCTGCTAGCAATGAAAGTGCTCAATTTACCCCTTTCGACTACCATTCTTTGAATCATTACATCAGCTGAGGCTGCTAGCAATGATAGATGTCATCTTAGGTGTTTCCGTGTTAATTGGTTGGCATATTACTTAAATTTTAAGGGTATTAAATTTTTGATGTGTAATAAAAAATATGTACAAAGATGTCATGCACTCATCTTTGTATCATATGTTTTCTACAAAAATCATTTACCAATTCGCAGCTTAAAATCAAATTTTTTTTAATTGATGGCGTTGAGAAACTTACAACATTGCCTTAAGATGCTTCGTACTTTTTCATGGTGTACTTGGTAAGTCTATTATTGACGCACAGGCGAGCGGAGGGGCAAACGTCCGCCGAAGCTAATTAAAAACGCGCCCCTTTCGGATGACAATTTAATGTCAAGCCTCCTTATACCCACTTTATAGTTTGTCAATAATAGGTCCGTAGCTTCGACCACTTTTGTACAGTCGCATCAATCAATTAAAACTTTAAGATTTAAAGCTTAAAACAATTTTATGTAGTAAATTATTAATTGCTAGTCTCGCCTGGGAGCAAATTACCGTGCGAAGTGAACCACTATCGGCACATAAGACTTGGCAATAAATAAATTTACTACAAAGGTTTCATAGTTATTAGGTTCATTTATTTTTTATTCAAAAAATTACCCTCTTTGTTGTTACAATCCATCATAATTAAACACAAAGAACAAGTAATTGAAAAAATAAATAAACACTCAATAACACGTATATGATCATTAACAATATCATATAGCCACATGCAAACCTTTTTGATAAATCCTATTAATAATTCTATGTGAATTTTAATGTATCTAATCAATAAAACTCCCATTGGTTTTCGAGCTTATTATACCCAATGGACCACAGACGCCGAATAAATTTGGCCGCGTAAGTTTTGATTAATTAGATACCACATTGCACATAACCAAATTTAATTAATATATTAGGGTCTTCCCTAATTTAAGATTTATCTTAAGACATGTAGCAATTTAAACACAAAACATTCCATGACAAAACATGCAAGATTTTGTCATGGATCCCATATTGCACATAAAATCATGTAATCACATATTATCATGTCAATATTGTACGAAATCTAATAATTAATGACATCACATAAGGTATTCATTAATTAACCATTAAAAATTGCATGCAATCCTAAGGTTTCTATAAGATTTTTATTAACAACCTAAAACCCTAAAAAATATTATGGGTGTCGACCCATATTAGGGTTTACTAAAAAAAAACAAAACCTTAGAAAATTAATTGCATGTATCTCAACAAGATTCAATTTTTAAGGTTTTTAAGTAATTAATTACATGTTAAAACGGGCTCATGATGCCACTGTTGGAATATTAGAATCATACACCTATAAACTAATAACCACATAATGAACATCAAAGCATGCACAGCGGATTGGATCTACATAACATATAATTAATTAACATAAAAACTAAATAGACGCGTACCTTTTCAATTCCTAGCAAGAACAAGGAATCACGTGCTCCAAGAATAATATAAACCCTAACTAGGGTTTAGGATGGATCGATCTAAGGAAGGATCGAATAGGGCAAATCACAACAAGCTAAAGTAAGCTTGTTACTCGTTCTTGTACACACGTAATACTAGCGTTTCAATGGAAAAAGCTAGGTTCTAATATCACAAACAAATCCCTAACTTGTGTTGTAGTAAATTCGGCACACCCAAGGAGATTGGGAGTTGAATGCCGATCGGCTACAAGAAGAGGAGAGGAGAAAGAATAGGGTTTGCTTGAGAATTAGGATTAGGGATTAACAAATACAATGGGGTTGTATTTATAGGCTCCCTTTTCTTCTCCTCCAAGACACCCAAACCGATTCCCATAACCCTATGGGTTGGATCGGCCTAACTTAACCCAATGAAGGGTTTCTAGATCCTTCTAACCTCCTTTTGCATAATTAGTCCTTTAACGACCGTTATCTCTAACTCCGTTAAGTACTAACTATCGTTAAGTTATTTGTTTGTGAAATGAATAAATAAAATATAAAACTATATTTAATTTATTCAATCCATTGAAACTCTTACGTATTGTGTGCAATCCCGAGTCTCGGGTTCGAAACCGGACATACTAATATTAATTTATATCCACAAACTCTAACAATCTATATATGTCGACAAGAAAAGTAAAGAATAAGCACAAGAATAACCCTAAACAAACGATTAGTTATTGAAAGAATGAACGTACATAAACCCTCACCCCTCATCTCTATTTATAGAGAATGAGGGGGTAAGAAACCGACTCCCAAACCTCCTAGGAATCTAGTCGGTTAATACAATGAAAAGGAAAGAAACGTTGGTCTTGGGCTTGGGACACAAGCCAAACAAACCGACACATACATGGCTAATAATGAAGTTTAAACTTAACACTTAACACCCTAGACATTCATATAAGCTAAAATAAAGACTAAATATAACATCGAACTTTTTCTTTCCGACGACATACATGCGATTTTTTGCCACAATAAAAGCGACCTACATTTTTTTTTCAAACATTTTTCAAATTGGCTTATTGGTTTGCTTTGTAAATATTAGACAACATCACACGTTTCCTTCCCATGCAATACTCAAGACTATACGTGGTGACCATACAACGTGTGTCATGATGCAAATAACAATCACACGTGTCATTTCATGCAAAGCCCAATACTTGGATAAATATGATATTAAGAATGCAATTAAGTCACTATGAAAAGAAACGTTTCACCATGACCTTTATGTTCCCAATTCATAATATATTGCAAGCCAACATTCACCAACATATTATCCATTTGAACGTGCATGGAATATCACACTTGGTATTCTATATGTGAATGCAAACACAATCATGTACCAAAGAAATAAGTGAATGACATATTCAAATGTGCATATGCGTTTCCATTCACGCAAATGTCCAAACATCAGCACGCAAACCATCAAACAACACAACTTGACGAGTAACATTTTAAAAGAGTTATTATTATTATTATTATTTTTTATTATTATTATTTTTGTTTACTTATTTTTTTAATGCAGCCTAACGCGGTCGACCAAACGATTGAAACAAAAAAAAGGGCAATCGATCAACAGGCGATCAACACTCACGGTAAGGGCGATCGATCGCCCTGTCGATCGACCAGTCGACCCTCGTGCTTACTGCGCATAGGCTAACGTCTGAAAAACGAAGTATCTAACCTCACATAGAACCAAGAGATCTAGACCCCCAGGCCCCAGAAAAGAAAAAGCTTCCAGAGCTCACTTTCATACAAAAGTCACAAAATGAGACTTATGTATGATAGGCACAAATTGCTATCAAAAGACATCTTCTGTCGTTGGAATACATATATATCATATCAGGAGCCTAAACAAAATTCCTTTTTTTTTTTTTTTTTTTAATTCAGTATCATGAAAAACTAGATTCCCACGGTCCAACATCCAAGAAAAGCCTTTATAACTTGCAAGGTTTAACCGGATCCGAACACCAATCTAACCATGATGAAATTGCTTCTCTTGTTCTATCAGATATCCAAAAATTGTAAGAACTTGTAACTCATCACATATTGTAGTAAGATTCGAGACTTTATTTTCAAATACCTTTTATTTCGTGAGCACCACCCAATGTGAGCACCACACATGATATAGCATCGACAAACACACCGTTTGCCAAATTGATTTTTGTTTCACGTTGAGACTATTATTATCGTTGTGACTAATAATATCTTGGATAGACCCTATATTGAAACTTCCCATTTTCCAACACTTAAATTTTTTATTCCAGCCTCAACAACCCACAAACAATTTAAAAAGAAATGCCACGCTGTTTCTACTCAATTTAAGTCCATACTATTGGCGGAGCTTGATCATCTTTACTGAGCCAAAATATAATTCATTAATTTTAGAAGGGCCAAACCATAGTTTATGTATAAGATTTAAGGTCTATAACTCTCAGGTTATAACTCTAAGAATGCAAAGAATGAAATTTTTTTGTCTGTGCCTTTCTCATCTTTTTTCAATCAGGGAATAGGGAAAAAAGAGGTATAAATCTAACTTAACACGTGCATCTCACATTGTATCCTAAACCAATAGCAGCTGTCCAACTTTTTGCGATGAATCCCTAAAACCTCATCAATTCTATTCGTCCTCATCAGCTCTACAGGTGGTCAACGTTGTTTTTCATCCCCAATTAACTTAAAATATTGTTGTATTATTCTCTTCAATTCTTTTTTACAATCTGAAAACATTTATCAATAAACCCTAGCCCAAGAATATTAATTGATTGTATACAATTTTTTTTTTTTTTTTTTTTCTTCCAAAAAAAAAAAATAATAATTTAATAATCACTTTGGCCCTAGGCTTGAATGAAGAAGTGTTTACAGATTATAAAAACATATGGTGTCACACGTGGTTGGAGCTATTTGCTTATATCTTTGTTCTCAAATTAGCCTAATTATTTTTCTAAGTTATCAATTAATTAACTATTGAATTGTTTTATGTTACAAAGCCGCCTCACAAAGATGCATGATACCTCATAAAAAGTTGTTGTTTCTTGATTAAAACTTACAAAGTCGGTAATTAAGTTAGTAATTTTATTTTCATTCCAATACAAGTCCATTCTATGTTTGCATCAAACGCAAGAATCAATCATGTAACAAATTTCTTTGCTCGATTCTCTAATAGCACCAAACAATGAAATCGATTCTCATTCTCTGAGGCTATTTCCATTCTATGCAATTCCATTCTCTTCTGTGATTCCATTCTTTACGATTCAGTCGTACCAAACGTCCCCTAGGAGGCCATGGCCCTTCCTAGTCATCACATAGCTCCACCATTGGTCCATACCAAGGTGATCAAGCTAAATAAATACAGTTAATTTTTTATTTTTTTTGAAGACGTCAAAACAGAATACATATTTTCCTTCGAGGGAGCTTGTTTCACTTTGTCTCTTGTACTACATTCATCGTGTTTAGTATTTTGTTATCATTCATCTCTCTTAGTCTTTTAAGTATAAGGATTCTATTGTCATTATGTATCCACCTCCATCAATCTAGTTGTAACACATTTGGAAAAAAAGTTAGAGTGTGTTTGTTTTTTTTTTGTTTTTTCCCTCTTAACGCCTCTGACGGGCAAAATGTCTGAATCGGTCAGACATTTTGTCGTTCAGACCGTTTGTTTTTTTTTCCCGTTCAGACGCGTTCAGATGCAGTTAGATATTAATGGTCAAGACTTGAGAGGGGTGTCTTAACGCGTCTGAATGCCTCTTGTTGACACAAAATAACAAAAAAAAAAAAAAAAAAAAAAAAAAAAAAAAAAATTTCCCGTTCAAACACGAGTTTTTTTTTCCCGTTCAGATTCAGACATTTACGCCTCAGATTCAGATTCAGATGTTAAAGCGGTCAATTCATTAAGTTAACCCCTACCTCTTAAATTTCTAACCCAATCCCAACGCCAACCCCATGACCACTCTCCCCGAATTCTATTTTCACCAATTGTGATATGTTTATTCATGTCTAATCTATATAATTCCGACTCTAACCCAACTATCTAACCAAAAAGAGTATCACTCCCACAAGGCCACAACCTAGTTTTTTTTACAAAAGAGTTACAAAAATTACTCCCCGTTTTATGAATAATCCTACCCACCTTCACAATTTTCCCCCAATTTTACTATTAGTTTCATCTTACTCGTAATATATTTTCCTCTACTCTAAACATCCACAACCTTTTTCCTACAATAGCGCAATTTGACGCTTTTGTGCAACCAATATTTAACCCACCCAAAGTAAACTTGTTAATAGCTACATCCTAGTAACCCATGCTATTTTTCAATTTTCACCCCCTACCAATCCCAAAAAATAAAATAAAGAAATAAATAAATTTTATCTTTTCAAACTATCAAGATTTTTAAGAACACTATTAGGGGCACAAAAAAATAAAAAAATAAAAAAAATAAATAAAAATAAAAATAAAAGAAGTAAAGAGCCAAGCCACCAAGTACTGATTTTACCAATGTCAATCGCCCACCAAAAATTATCGATTTTGCTTTCCAATTCCTTCAATATATTTTTGAACTTCTCAACAACTATATTCCAACTACAGTATCAAACCTTTTCATGTTAAATCCACTTGGAATTCCAAGATAAGTACTAAAGTACATGTCATTTTCCCCGGCAAAACTCCCATACGGTTAGTAATAGCTTCCGTCTCCTCATTTTAAACTCCAATACCATATCTTTTGTCTTGTTCGAGTTTATTTTCAATCTGAATGCTTGCTTAACACACACCATATCCTCGTAAGATTTCTTGCATTTGATTATTTCCATATATTCATCAGCGTATCATCGACATATTGCAGGTGCGAGATTGGTATTACACCATTACCAATTGTAACCCCTTTAAAATAACCACATGAGACCTCCTCTTTTAAAGCCACGTTAAGCCCTTCTGCCTCAACAAGATATAAAAAAGGTGATAAAAGGTCACCTTGTTTAACCCCCCTTTCTATTTTAAATTTCAAAGTCGGTGACCCATTTACAAGAATTGAGATCGAAGCCGATGTTTGACAAGCTTTAATCCACTTGCACCTCTTTCCCCAAACCCCATTTCAACTAAAGTGTGTCAAATAAAATTCCAGTCGACACTATCATATGCTTTTTCAAGTCAGTCTTTAATATATATATATATATATATATATATATATATATATTTTTTAAATAACAATAAGCTTTATTTGCAATTAATCCCCCATTAAAAGTATATATCTACCTTGTATGAAGATATTTTGTTCCTCCCAAACAATTTTACCCATCAATTTTTTTCATTCTTTTGGTGAGTATCTTTGCAAAATTTTTAAACTAACATCCTACTAAACTTATGGGTCGAAATATATGCATCTTCCCTTAAGTTTCTTACTCTTATTTGAAATATGTGGTTATAAATACTTTTCACTCTTTTAATATTAATTTTTCTTTTCATTAGATCCCTTCCCAACTACTCAATTGCTTTCAAGGGGAAAAAAAAAAGTCAAAATTCAACTACTCATAGACTTTAACTACATCTTTTGATATAAAGCTATACGACCAGATTAATTCTAGAAATTTCACATATCTATAGTAATTTAATAACATGTTACTTTAACAAGTTATCATTGATGAGAATATAATTATTAATAGCCGGTTTCGTAAAGAGCATAACATACATTTCATTTAAAAAAAAACTAGATACAACTTGAACATATCAATGATGAGTTGGTCCAGTGGTTGGGACTTGTCTTGGTGACCGTGAGGTCTCAAGTTCAAACCTTACTAAGGCCATCTTTGAGATATTTAGGAAGTCCCTCTATGAAGGCTTTGCTTGGCTATACTCAGGTCAAGTCTGAGGGGGCAGGGTTTACCCCTATTAATCGTCGTGCCTTTGGGCGGGGAGCTCTCTAGCGCGGACCCAGTTAAGACAACGTAAGCTAGACCTCCCACTGTCAAAACGAAGTTCACCTTTAATTTCAAAAAAAAGATAAAACTTGAATATTACAAATCCGACACATAAGAACAATTATCTAACTTTTGTCTTTATTTTCCACTAGTGCCGATAATCTAATCAACCTATAAATTTCATCTCAAACATAGTCGTTATTCTATCATTATCTTGTTCTTTTTCTATAATACAACAAGAAATGTGGGCTGGCAAAAAGAGTCAAGTTGTGACAGTAGACAAGTAGTCCAAAATTTGATATATAGGATCCAACTCGATTCCACGTTGGAATACGGTGTACGGTATCTATCAAAATCTATTAACAGAAATTTGAAAATGACAAGCATTATTATTAAACCATCACTTTGTCTATAAGTACACCCGAAGCCTATCACATTTTATAACAAAAACAGCTGCTTCAATACTCCTTCAATTATTATCATTTTCAGCAATAGCATTCAGGTACAATCTCTCTAGTTATGTTTCTGATATTCGTTTGCTTTAATGTTGTTTGATTAGAATCATGTTATTGTTGGTTTCATTTTGTGCTTCTTAATTATTTCTTTGTTGTTTCATATAAAGAGTATTTCTTTACTAAACAAAATGTTATGAGACCGAGCTGAAATCTTTTAAATGTTTTTATAACGTTCTATGTGGTTTTAGAAATATTTTAATTGGTTTAAATTGGTGAGAAGAGTGGTTGAATACTCTACACAAAAAAAAAAGCGCCTTGTGACTGCAAATAGTGACTACTTATCAGTAAGAGTGACTGTTATTCTGCTTTAGTGACAGACATTTTCGTCCAAATATACTGACCATTTTTTGTCGGCCTTGTTTTGTATTTTGGTCTCTAATAAAGCGTAGTGACCGACCTATATTGACTAAAGTGACCGACCAAATTAAGTTACTTCTTACTTTCTTACTACTGTAATTACAACTATTGCTGTTAACAAAATGTCTGTTGTCACTAAATGGATTTTTCTTGTAGTGAAGGTTTTAAACCTAAAAGGATTTGGTATGCGGCGAATAGCAATTTTAAATTTTAATCTCATAAATAATATTTAGGAGTTTGTATTGATTAATGCATTTTTGGTATTTTTATTTCGTTCTAATCATAGAAGATGACCTATTTGGAAGTGGATAAAATTAACATAACCTTGACATGTGATACCTTTGTGTCATTTACAGGAACAAAGCATTTAACGCTGTATGGATTATAGACATCTTACAGAGGAAAGTGTGAGGGAATCTCTCATAGCCATTTCTCAAGAGATTGCTTACTTACCTGTGACTGAAAATGCTAACGGTATAAAAGAGGCCACGATTACAACTGCGAAAATCAACACTATCGATGAATTGAGATCGGAACTCATATCAATCGCTTACTTTGATCCATCTGATTACAACAGTGAAACATTAGCAACTTCTAAGTTGTAAATCTTGATGTATTATGAGGCTTTTGAATAATTTCAAGATTGTTACTTACGTTTATGATAACGATTACTGTTTTTCCCTATCCTTAACGTAATGAAAATTATCGTATACTGACTTTTGTTCTTCATAATATGACGTTTTCTTATGCAGGCTTATTTGATTCATGATCGAATTTGGTTTTGCGTGTAAGTTTGCGGGTTGGCTTGAAATCTTAGAAGCAATTATCCTTTTATACAGTTGGTATAGCTCCGACGTGGTTTCGGGGTAAAAGAAAAGCAATTGCAAAACAGCTCTCTGAACCATGTGATTAGTTACGAAAATTACCTGATACTTTTAAGCTATTTACGTTTTTTTATAAAACAAACTTAATTTATAAAATATTTGAAACATATCCACCAATTCTTTTAATAAAATATACCGATAAAAAGATCCTCAACTTGCGAACAAACTAAGACAAATATTGCAATACTTTTGACTTACGTACGATTTTATAAAAACATTGAAGTTTATTATATCTACCTCTTATATAAGACAATGTTTTGTCCTACTATTTCTCCCCCAAAATACCTCCAAAATACTTAATCAATTGCCACCTGGAAATTCATTTGATCCTACGGTTTGGAGCTATTATTGAACCTAAACATTCGCTACCAAAATAAATGGGCGGGATATCTCATCCCTCATTCATTTGTTACCGCTCCTAAAAAAAACACACAACCTTTTCTCTCTAGATCCCCTTTTCCATCATATTCGAAAATCAAAAACCCCGAACATCAAAATCAAGATCCATACAAATTAAATCAAGTTTAGAACAATAGATCTTGATAAACGATCTCGATAAATAAAGCCTTTATAACACATACCGGATCCCCATTTTCGAATAAACCCTAACTAAAAAAAACAACATCAACTGATCAACAACCCTCAATAAATCAGAATCAGATCCGTAAAAAGGGAGCGTGTTCCTGTGTAATAGGTGGGTTGATTATTGTGGGCAAATTATTCCGGTGACCTAATTGTGCCTGATTCGTGGTACTATCAATTACAGGTTATTAATATCCAATTTCATACTCATTTGTTAAATTCTTATATAAATGATTTCTGCTTTTTTACATGATTACTAACATTATACACTATTACAACAATAGTCTATTTTATTTAAAATTTTTTGGTGAACGACATTGTATGCATTAAAAAAAAAGAACGACAGGCCGAATTTGGTTTCAATGTATTGAAATATATACTCCTGTCATATTTTTTTTGTATGCATTAAAAAAAAAAAGTTACAGTTCGGGGAAACCACAGCTGAAAGTTCCGAAGTGTAACTCCTATGGACGTCACGAAAGTGACATTTGGTGATATGAACTTCGATTTTGATGTATAATGTGGTTTTGCTACATGCCTACATTGAACTAGAATTTCAATGCAAGTGTTAAACCTCATTTTCAGTTGTTTTAGTCTATTAGTTTCCGCGGACAACTCATTATCATACATAACATGTTTTTCAATTGATATTATAACATTGACTAACAGGAAAAAGAGTTTGTGTAATCTTTGTTAATGAACTTTACAGATGGAGAAAATGGAGAGAGTACTAAAGGAATCTGATAACAATCAAATTGCCAACAGCAAGATAAGGCAAACAACTCCAATTGATGACTGATTATTGATTAACAAACCTGGTCTTCGAGACCCAGGCCCTAATGGTGATAAACAAGAAAATAATTAACTGAAAGAAAACAATCTTTTTCCCCCCTAACCCTAATGATAATCGGTCCTTATATAGGAGCCGACCCCCTCACAATAATAATAATAGAAAAAACCATAATTAGCTACTAATTTATTACTAATGACGCTCAACCCCCTGTAGTTGCAATCTTGTTCCTGCGCTGGTATTTCTTGCCAAATTTACGGTTCATATCATAACTCCCCCCTGAAAAACCACCTTGTCCTCAAGGTGGAAGTGAGGAAACTGCTGCAGCATCTGCTCGTACAACTCCCATGTAGCCTCAGACGTTGATAATCCCTTCCACGCAATGAGGACCTCCCGCTGCTCTCCCACAATGCGAGAGCCAACCACCTCCTATGGTTCCATGTTCGCACTAGTATCACCACCCGCAGGCAACTCAGATGTTACCCGCTGATCACCAATCGTCTTCCTCAGCTGCGACACATGGAAAACAGGGTGAATGACTGAACCAGAAGGTAACTTCAGCGTATACGCCACCTGCCCAATCCGTTCCACTACCTCATATGGACCATAGTACCGCGGTGCTAACTTCCGGTTGACGCGTTGGGCCACCGAGGTTTACCGGTAAGGGCGCAATTTCAAATAAACCCTCTCCCCCACCTCTAATGACACATCCCTCCTTTTCCCATCTGCCTGTGTCTTCATGATCTGTTGGGCACGTAAGAACTGACTCTTTAGCTCCTTCAGAGCCTGATCTCTCTCCCGTAAATACCGGTCCACCTCAAACGTCAAAGCTGTTCCACAATCATAATTAATCAAACGCGGAGGATCTCGACCATACAATACTTTGAAAGGGGTCGTCCGAATTGCCACTTGACCCATTCTTTTGGCCGACCTGACACAAAACATCGCAGGTAAGTTTCCAGACTCCGGTTCACGACCTCCGTCTGCCCGTCTGTCTGCGGGTGATACGCTGTGCTGCGTTTAAGTGTCGTCCCCTGGTATTTGAACATTTCCCGCCAAAATTGACTTACGAACACCCGGTCACGATATGAAATTATCGATTTAGGAACCCAGTGTAACCGCACAATCCCCCGAATAAATACTGCCGCTACCGATGCTGCGGTGTACGGATGTTTCTAAAGAACGAAGTGAGCAGACTTGCTCAACCTGTCGACCACTACAAGAATCACAGAATACCCGGACGATTTAGGTAGGCCATCTATAAAATCCATGGTTAAATCTTCCCAAATACATTGAGGTAAAGACAGTGGTTGAAGAAGACCCGCAGGAGATAAGTTAGAATACTTATTCCTCTGACAAACGTCACATTCTGCCACCATCTTAGCCACATCCTGTCGCATCCCAACCCAATAAAATTCCCGAGACAACCGCTAATATGTCTTTTGTGTGCCCTCGTGTCCCCCGATCACGATTCCATGTATCTCATTGAAAACCTGCTTCACTACGACCGATGTACGAGGGATGACCAACCGTCCCTGATATCGTACCATACCATCTGAGACGCTATACCCCTCGAATCCTAACTCACCCAAATCAATTCGCCCCTTCAATGCCACAATCTCAGGATCAGTGTTAACGGTCTGTCGCTGAACATCCGATAACCCCGTTGACGCAACCGACAACATTCCAAAATCAGTATCGCCCCCGCGCCTCGAAAGGGCATCTGCTGCACCATTCTCCTTTCCCGATCTGTAAATTATTTCAAAATCATATCCCGATAATTTGGAAACCCACCTCTGATGTTCACCAGCACGCCCTCTGCTCTAATAGAAACTTCAAGCTTTTCTGATCCGTAATGACCGTAAACCGGCGCCCCAACAAATACGGTCGCCATTTTTGGACTGCCATCACTATTGCCATCAGCTCCCGCTCATATACGGATTTCATCTGAGCCCGGGGACCCAAAACTTGGCTAAAATACGCGATTGGCTTGCCCTCCTGCATTAAAACGGCCCGACGCCATGACCCGACGCATCTGTCTCAACTGTAAAACGTTTGAAAAATCCGGTAAAGCCAACACCGGTACCTGAGTCATAGCTGATTGTAATTTCCGGAAGGCTTGCATCGCCTCCTCCGTCCACTGAAAACTGTCCTTTTTTAATAAATCGGTTAAAGCACGAGCAATCTTACCATAGCCTCTAACAAACTTCCTGTAGTAGCCTGTTAACCCCAGAAAACCCCGCAAATCCCTCAAGGTCCGTGGTACCGGCCAATCCAACATTGCGGAAATCTTCGATGGGTCGGCTTGTACGCCATCACCCGTTACAATATGCCCCAAGTAATCAACCCGCTTCTGCCCAAAGAGACACTTCTTCCGGTTACAAAACAACTGTTCCGCCCTCAAGCACCCAAAAACCACCTTTAAATGTTCCCGATGCTCGTCCATGGTACTACTATAAACGAGTATGTCATCAAAAAAGACCAACACAAACTTCCTCAGGTACATGCGAAAGACCTTATTCATTAACGATTGAAACGTGGACGGTGCGTTGGCTTGCCCGAAAGGCATTACCAAGAACTCATAATGCCCCTCGTGAGTCCGAAAGGCTGTTTTAGGTATATCAGTTTCCTTCATGCGAATTTGATGGTACCCCGACTTCAGATCAAGTTTACTGAAAACCGTCGCCCCATGAAGTTCATCAAGTAGCTCATCAATGACGGGTATAGGAAATTTATCCAAAATAGTCGACTTATTCAGAGCTCGGTAGTCAACACAAAATCGCCAACTGCCATCTTTTTTTTTCACTAATAACACCGGGCTTGAGTACGGGCTGGTACTAGACCGAATGATCCCAGCAGTGATCATCTCATCGACCAACCTCTCAATCTCATCTTTCTGCAGTTGCGGGTAGCGGTAAGGTCGTACATTTATTGGTTCAGTTCCACCTTTCAAAATAATCGCGTGCTCGTGAGCCCGAGAGGGCGGCAGACCTGCGGGCATAGAAAACACATCTGCAAACTCTGTTAGTAAATCATCCAGATCTGGATGAACCTGGGATTCGGGCATTTCAAGGCCACCCAAATCTGCCAAAGATACCATGTAACCTTCCGCGATCTCGGCCATTCCCCATGCCAGGGCCCGTAAAGAGGCGGCCCCACGGTGCAGCCCGGCCTCCCCGCGTAGCGTTACATGTTTCCCCCCATGTTGGAACGTCATGGTTACCTTTCGCCAATTAATCCTTGTGTCACCTAGCTGCCTCAACCATTTCATTCCCAATATCACATCCGTACTTCCTAGCTCTAGCGGGTAAAAATCATCAATAACAACTAGCCCCGGTAATTGTAGTTTCAGGCCGCGACACAACCCTACACTTGTATCCGATTTGCCATTGCCCAAAACCACCCCGGTTTGTTGTGTCCCCGTGACAATCACATTCAAGGGCCGGACCAATTTTAAGGACAAGAAATTATGAGTTGCCCCACAGTCAATCAAAACTACTACCTCAAAACCGTTAAGATTACCTCGCAGCTTCATCGTGTGAGGGGATGTAAGTCCTGACACTGATTAGGCAGAAATCTCCACCCTATCGAGGTGAACGTGCTCTTCTTCTTTCTCATCCTCTTCCTCACCCTCGCCCTCCCCTACCCACAATACTTGAAGGGCTTTTTTCCGGGCACCGATGTCCGGGACCGAACTGTCCATCACACCGAAAGCACAATCCTTTCCTTCTCTTATCGGCCATCTCCGCCTCGGTCATACGTTTAAATGGAACCCGCCCCGTTCCACCGGTTGAAGTTCGCAGGGCACCCCCACCACTTTTGTTCAACGATTTAGTGGCGACCCCTTTTCCTGCGGCTTCGTCAATCAGTACTGCCAATTCCATGGCTTGTGTCACTCCCACCGGCCTTTGAGTACGGACAGCAACCCGTAGATCCGGCTTCAGTCCCTTGATGAAAACTCCCTCCTGAACCTTCTCTGATAACCCCGGCAATTGAGCTGCCATCTTCTCAAACATCGTGACATAATCTCGGGCTGTCCCATTCTGGCTAATGGAGAAGAATTGCTCATGTAGGCTGCCCGCTTGGGAAGATTGAAAGCGGATTAACATCCCGCTTTTGAGCTCTTCCCAAGTACGAAAGGGTTCCTTGGTAGTTCTCCATCGGTACCAAGACAAGGCTGGCCCTTCCAAGCACATCATTGCAGCCCTGAGACGTTCCCCAGTAGTAAACAACCCCTGGATGTCAAAGAACCTCTCAGCCTGGTACACCCAGTCGTACACGTCGTCCCCATTAAACAAAGGCATCTTGAGTTTCCTGAGACGGTAGTCCGTTCCAGAGCCCCATCCACGGTCAAACCCGTGATTAGGCAAAGGTGTAGTCTGACCCGACCCCGTAAATATTCCACCAGTACTCCCCAATGAAAAATTTGAAAAATTCTGAAACACCCCTTCTGTACTCACCGTTACCCTGCGGTTCTGATGATTACTGTACTCCCCTGTCGAGAACGGCCCTCTAAAAACTCCCGTTGCCCCTGGTGGTAACGGGTATCCCTGAGAATCAAAGTGTAACCAAGAAAAACTCGTGTATGCAGCCGATGAAGTAGTTGGATGCCGCTGAAATATCAGCGGTTGGGTGTATTGTGGTGGTGTGGTGGAGTATGGTGGCGGCATGGTAGTCGCGTAAACAGGTAACGGTTGGGTAGGGTACGATGGTGGGATGGTGGTTGCGCTGTGATAGGACGGCGTTGCGGAGGAGGCGATGGTATTGGTCACTGTGGCTGTGGCCGGTTGTAAGGTTTGCAGCACCCGCATGATCTCAGCAAATTGCTGATCAGCTTCCGCCTTATTCTTGTCCATCTTTTCCTCCAACCGACCCCGGTGCTCCTTGGTTTCGGTATGAATCGCTTCCTATTCCGCTTTGTATTGTTTGAAACTTGCTTCCAAGTCGGTAATTTTTGTCATCGTGAATCAGAGATTCCTACAGGTAGCAGAAGGAGAGGCTTTGATACCAATTGATAACAATCAAATTGCCAACAGCAAGATAAGGCAAACAACTCCAATTGATGACTGATTATTGATTAACAAACCTGGTCTTCGAGACCCAGGCCCTAATGGTGATAAACAAGAAAATAATTAACTGAAAGAAAACAATCTTTTCCCCCCCTAACCCTAATGATAATCGGTCCTTATATAGGAGCCGACCCCCTCACAATAATAATAATAGAAAAAACCATAATTAGCTACTAATTTATTACTAATGACGCTCAACCCCCTGTAGTTGCAATCTTGTTCTTGCGCTGGTATTTCTTGCCAAATTTATGGTTCATATCAGAATCAGGGGAACATCTAGATCAGAAGGCCTTCAAGTATTTGGCAAAAGGATTCAAGTGAGTTATGAGATTGCAGTTTCAAAATCATTTGCATTTTTTTCTGGTTTTTTGTTTCGAATTTGTTTACAAGTTACAACTTTTTCAAGTCCACAACCCCTGCAACTAATGGTTATCTACGTATATGTCTTCGGTTATACAGATTTTTAGTCTTTATATGTGGGTGCGTGTGTATAAGTGCAATTCTAAAACTAATCATATATTGAAATGGCCACACCTAAGTTTATCATGCTGCTCCTTTCTCTTGGTGGTTCTATATTTAGCCCACGCTGTCAAAAAAGTATTTTCGATCACATTGTTTTTTTTATGCACAATATGTGTTTGATGAAATGTGTGTGAAGTTAAATTCTTTGTAAAACAGGAAACCTCATATAGAAAGCTTTGCTTTGACATCTGTATAAAGTTATACAACATATACAGTCCATGAAGTGTTTCACTCCAACATTAGCATTAGGTCTTTTGGTTTAGTAAGTTTAGAGGGTTGAATCTATACAAGAATCTGAGTCCACTGGGATATAATGCATTCTTCTAGGTTTCACAATCCTTCATTGCCATCCTATCTATACATATAACATATAAGAAATATGTTATTTTAGGTTAATCAAAAGATTTGCTACATAAAAATTATACCCGCAATGTGTTTATAAATGTTTCGGTGTAAGTTGTTTGCTGAACTTTTGTTAATTAAAATTTTGAATGTTCCTATCCATTATGTGTATCTAACATTGAAGGTAAAATTTCCCCTGTTCCTGTCTATCAATTAAATGTTAGTAATCACATTTTTTACTATTTCATGTTAATTCTTTTGTTTACGTTGACATGTTGATTATAATGTTAGTTGATCGTGTTTTTTTTGTCAATATGTATGATATTATTTAAAAAAAATGGGTTACTGTTAGTTGATCATGGTTTGTGTTATTTGATCATGTTCTTTGCTATACTATCCTGATTGTAATATTTATGTTTTAAGCAACTGCATATTTGATTTTTAAAAACGTGTTATTTCAAAAGAATTCAAAAATATTCTTATCCATGAAGTCTGTAACAAGGAATGGTTTATTTTTAATATGATTACCGAAATTACAGCTAATTTTAAAAATTTGAAAACTGAAATATCATTTTCTTATTTATAGCACAATAATAACCATATTTAAATACAATGTTAACCCTAATCCTATCTTATAAATTGCATCTCTCATTTATTTGCAGAACACAACACTTCTCTTTACATCGCAAAGGTGTATACCTTACGCAACTATTTGTTCTTTTAATTTCATTATTAATTGTTTAATGGAATTGAATTATATGCTTCGTGATAATGATAATGAAATGATATATACATACTTTGTATTTAACAATGTTATGCTTATTCGTATTAAGTATTTATTTTTAAGAATGTAATAATGCAATTTTTGTTTTTTCTTGCAGGATCTTATTGCAAGATCTAATGTAGCGAATTAAACAAGTTGTGGTTTAGGAAGATAAAAAAGATAATGTTTATCTGCTGAAAAAGATAACGGATATCATTATTCTAACAAGCATTTGTTTCATATTTGTAGCAGCAAAGGTGACCTACCCTTCACTTTAAATTTCTGCATAGTGGCATTTTTCCATATTATCTTGAATATAAATATGAGCTTAAAGTTACCATCTCATGTTTGCTCATAATGACATGTTTTCTGGAAATCTAATGCTTAATGATGATGAAGGTATATTTGTACCCGGCAAATCTTAATTACAAAATTGGTTTATTATGATTTAATTAGGCCATAAATAATTACAACATGAATTATTTTTGCTCAATTGTAAAATTATTGGTTAATGATAATAGAAAAGTTAGTACTGTAGATATAGAATTTGTATAGCTCTTAATTGGTGACTAGCCATTGTTAACTTGATTAATACATAATAATTGTTACGTCCACATCAGGTACAACTCCCTGCACTAAATTTGGATTCGCTTAATTTGTCATGATTTTCAAAACAGGGTTGGTCGGGTTGGATTACTTGAATCATGGAAATAAAATAGTCTAATAAAGGGTTGCAGTGTGCAGATTCAGCTTGGGGTGAACTCAAGCATATACAAGTTGTTGCTCCCCTCTGAATATTCATGGCACACAAGGTTGGTTATTACTCCATTATTATATTCATTTTGCAAAGGGCTAGAATGTTCATTGATTTATATTTTATGTATAGAGTTTAGTGGCGCCCATAGCATTTAAACAAACCTAAATGAATGGGTAAATATTTTTAAGCAGATAAATTTTACATGCTGGCATTGGTAAATTTAGTAACTTATTATCAAGGATTGTCATCAATGTGTGAAACATATTTACCATTTTAACATGCACTTGACAATCAAACCTTTCACCCCATAGTAGTTTTGACCCGTTTAATAAGCAGTTAGATACTATTGATAACTTTCAATGAAAAGGAACTGTTTCAATATTAATTGCTTTGAGTTTCAACTTCTACTTAAGCTTATCTTTATAAGGTGTTTAGTGATTTTAATGTTATTTCATAGTCACGATTTGTCTAAATGAAATCAGGGGGTCCCACTCATAGCATCAGCCTTAAGCAGCCTTTGCATAACATTAAAATAGGAGATTACAATTTATTTTTAGTCACATTATCACTGCAAAAATAAATTAAGGGTTAATGTTAAAAAAAAAGTTATGAGGTTGTATAAACATGTAAGTTTCAAATCTTGTGACCCACTCAACCAAGGTGACCCATTCTGCTAAAAGATGTTTTAATTTTTGAAGTGTGTTCTGTAAAAATTTGTTGCATGTCCTATTTGGATAAATTAAATGCTTCTTATGTGATGTTTAATTCATGTTTTGGATCATGCTAAATCAGTTAAGATACAAGTCTATATCATTATATCATGTTATATAAACCACCTATCGGAGGACATATTTTATAGAAATCTCTCGAAATAATTCAGGTAACTCATAATTTGTTACTTATTTGGAAGTGCAGACCACATGCAAGAAGCGAAAGGCATGCCAACAAGATGTAGAATTGACGCTCCTCAATTTTATCGCATGTTGGTGCTCGAAAGGCTGGAAAAATGAATTCATATACAAATAACCGGGCATAGTTGGGAGTATTTATTTTTTGGTACAATCATTACCCACAATTTTACTAACATGAATTCATTTAATATAAGGTAAGACATTCAATTGTAAACTTTAATGCAATAGAGTGACCTGGTACGGCTGGGTTGGAGTACTTTTGGATGGCTAACTAGAAGAACGAATCGTATGTGTTGGATAGCAATAGTTTAAAAAGTGTCTTTATAGTTAGTAGCATTTCAAATTTTATTTCACCTCAATATTCTTTAATTTTGTCTTCTTGATTTCTGAATTTCGTTCTTTGTTTCTAATTGTTGTAGGCCACCTGTGGATCAGCCTAGATGATCTTGCATTCTTAACTGAATGGAGGATATTCAAGTTTGAATGGATGATAGATGTTTTTTGTTTATATCGATTCCACAAAGACGACAACTACACCAACTCTGCAACCAACTCTACAACATACTATATCGGCATATTGCATCTGCATGATTGAAACTAAATACAGATGTGTTATAAATGTAGTGTGTGGTAATATACGTGGAATGTTAGAAAGAGATGTGCTTGATATCCATCGCAAACCTGTTCTCTCTCTCTATTTTTTTTTTACTATATGTTGCCATTCAATGAAAACAAAAAGATTGCTCATATAATGTGTATGATATGCAAATTAATTATCACATATATACACATACATTTTTCATGTTTGGGTTTTGTTATATTAGATCTTAATTCAGTTTGCTAAGTATTCTTTATGGTGTATAAACAATTCAACTTGAATCCTACAGAAGGATAATGAGGAGGAAAGAACATGAGATTAATACTTATTGTATAACAAATTAGGAATTCTAAATTTTACATTTTATTTATCATGATACGTTCTGTGGAACAAAGTTAGAAGTATAAGTAATGGGGTAAAATGTCGTCCCTCTACTCAGAACAAATCTATTTATCAATTTGACCCATTTTTAATCTTAGCTGCCTTTTAGTTCAGTGTCTTATTTACCGACCCAGTTGACCTGTTTTATATACAAAGCGTAACACTTAGGCTCACTTTTGACATTTTGTGTGTGTTCTTGATCAATTGTGAACAGGTAATGGAGTTTTAATTAGATGTTTTGTTGCTTATGGAAAACTACAATTTCTTATAAACTAAAGATGAGATGATGAGAAGTAATGATCTATAAGGAGAGCAGCGGCCAAATTGTTTGCACAACATAGTGACTAATTAAGTTCCTGTGAGGTACTTCCTTTTCTCCTATGCTATTTGATAAAATCATAGTATTTAGCATTTTTGTATAAACGTAGTCATTTTAAACCTAGACATAAACATGGGTTGTGTGTTGATGATATATATTGCTCTCAACTTTTCAACTTTCATGAACAAATTATTCTTTAATGAACATTATCTATGAGTTTGAGATTATTTATTAACGTATCGTGTTTCGATTAGGACCTATATATGATACAGTTAGTTTACTAATTTATAGTAACCAATAAGTGTGAAATTATATAAGAAAGCGATAGAAATGGAAAAGGCAACGGGTGTTACCTTAACAACGAAAGGCGCAAAATAGAGGATTATAATTTATTTTTAGTCACATTATCACTGCAAAAATAAATTAAGGGTTAATGTCAAAAAAAAAAAAAGTTATGAGGTTATATAAACATGTAAGGTTCAAATCTTGTGACCCACTCAACCAAGGTGACCCATTCTGCTTAAAGATGTTTTGATTTTTGAAGTGTGTTCCGTAAAAATTTTTTGCATGTCCTATTTGGATAAATTAAATGTTTCTTATGTGATGTTTAATACATGTTTTGGATCATGCTAAATCAGTTAAGATACAAGTCTATATCATTGTATCATGTTATATAAACCACCTATCGGAGGACATATTTTATAGAAATCTCTCCAAAAAAATTCAGGTTGCTCATAATTTGTTACTTATTTGGAAGTGCAGACAACATGCAAGAAGCGAAAGGCATGCCAACAAGATGTAGAATTGACGCTCCTCAATTTTCTCGCATGTTGGTGCTCAAAAGGCTGGAAAAATGAATTCATATACAAATAACCAGGTATAGTTGGGAGTATTTATTTTTTGGTGCAATCATTACCCACAATTCTGCTAACATGAATTGATATAATATAAGGTAAGACATTCAATCGTAAATTTTAATGCAATAGAGTGACCTGGTACGGCTGGGTTGGAGTACTTTTGGATGGCTAACTAGATGAACGAATCGTATGTGTTGGATAGCAATAGTTTAAAAAGTGTCTTTATAGTTAGTAGCATTTCAAATTTTATTTCACCTCAATATTCTTTAATTTTGTCTTCTTGATTTCTGAATTTCGTTCTTTGTTTTTAATTGTTGTAGGCCACCTGTGGATCAGCGTAGATGATCTTGCATTCTTAACTGAATAGAGGATATTCAAGTTTGAATGGATGACAAATGTTTTTGGTTTATATCGATTCCACAAAGACGGCAACTACACCAACTCTACAACCAACTCTACAACATACTATATCGGCATATTGCATCTGCATGATTGAAACTAAATACAGATGTGTTATAAATGTAGTGTGTGGTAATATATGTGGAATATTAGAAAGAAATTTGCTTGATATCCATCGCAAACTTGTTCTCTTTCTCTCTCTCTCTCTCTCTCTCTTTTTTTTACTATATGTTGCCATTCAATGAAAACAAAAAGATTGCTCATATAATGTGTATGATATGCAAATTCATTATCACATATATACACATACATTTTTCATGTTTGGGTTTTGTTATATTAGATCTTAATTCAGTTTGCTAAGTATTCTTTATGGTGTATAAACAATTCCACTTGAATCCTACAGAAGGATAACGAGGAGGAAAGAACATGAGATTAATACTTATTGTATAACAAATTAGGAATTCTAAATTTTACATAATATTTATCATGATACGTTCTGTGGAACAAAGTTAGAAGTATAAGTAAAGGGGTAAAATGTCGCCCCTCTACTCAGAACAAACTTATTTATCAATTTGACCCGTTTTTTAATTTTAGCTGCCTTTTAGTTCAGTGTCTTATTTACCGACCCAGTTGACCTGTTTTATATACAAAGCGTAACACTTAGGCTCACTTTTGACATTTTGTGTGTGTTCTTGATCAATTGTGAACAGGTAATGGAGTTTTAATTGGATGTTTTGTCGCTTATGGAAAACTACAATTGCTTATAAACTAAAGATGAGATGATGAGAAATAATGGTCTATAAGGAGAGCAGCGGCCAAATTGTTTGCACAACATAGTGACTAATTAAGTTCCTGTGAGGTACTTCCTTTTCTCCTATGCTATTTGATAAAATCATAGTATTTAGCATTTTTGTTTAAATGTAGTCATTTTAAACCTAGACATAAACATGGTTTGTGTGTTGATATATATTGCTCTCAACTTTTCACCTTTCATGAACAAATTGTTCTTTAATGAACATTATCTATGAGTTTGAGATTATTTATTAACGTATCTTGTTTTGATTAGGACCTATATATGATACAGTTAGTTTACTAATTTATAGTAACCAATAAGTGTGAAATTATATTAGAAAGCGAATGAAATGGAAAAGGAAACGGGTGTTAACTTAACAACGAAAGGCGCAAAATAGGCCGTTGGGATGTATTATTCATATGATCTGGTCAACGGATTTCAGGATGAGGCGTGTTTGGATTAGGCTACTGTAGAAATTAAGAATATTATTGTATGTTTGGATCAGATGTAACACCCCGACCCGACAAGGGTAAAGATGTCACAAGTACATGGTTTCACATCAGATCATACATAACATCCATAAATAAACAGCGGAAATACAATGTAACATAAGACAGAAAATACATGAAATACAAAACATAATACAATGAAGAATAAACCAACAAAAACAAGACTTCACTCGTGAACACTCTTCCCAAAATTCATAACCCAGCTCCTAGCTCAATACCTGCCGCGGGAAAAGAAACGCGGCTGAGCTACACGAGCTCAGTGAACAGATATAACGGTAACAATAATAATAATGAAATAGGGAAAACGAAAGGAATCATACATGATGTGATAATAGATGAGAAGAAATATAAAGGTTATACAGAGATATAAGAAACATGGATAGTATCATGAGTAATGGTGAAGTAATCAAAAGATCTCAACAAGCCCAACATACCAAGCCCAGTACAGAGATAAGTCCAGTATCATACCATAGGGTGTCAGTAATGGAAGGTAAAGGTCATAAGTCTATAAGGTGCATTGAAAACAGTAATCCTCTACGAGCCCAGTATCAGTAATCAGTAACAGTAATCAGTATAATCATATAGAGGGGAGACCTCTCAGTAATCAGTAAATATTAGGGGAGTCCTCAATCAGTAAATGGAGTAGCTAGCTCCCAGTATGTGAAAGACGTGTATCGCACACACCATCAGTCACCAGTAGTAACAGTAATCAGTAATCAGTACAGTACAGTAACAGTTCTAGGATGCATCCATACGCCCCTGGTGGCCATAAACCTCCCAACACACCAAATAAAATACAGAAAAGGGACGGAACAGGTCATCACTCTCCTGCCCTAGAGTCATGCCATCGGTGCATCAATGACATGGACATGAAACCCTCATGCCTAGTTATGGCTCGTAGTATCAAACTGTGGGTCAGTGGTCAAGTATCAGTATTCAGTATTCAGTTTAGTTTCATAGGTCAATATCCAGTTCAGTATAACAGACAGTTCATATCAGGTGGTTCAGTAACAGAAGTTCAATATCAGTAGGTTCAATATAAGAAAGGTTCAGTATCAGTAGGTCAATGTCAAAGGTTCATAGAAACAAGGAACATGGCAGTGAATCAGAAATCAACATGAGACGAAGGCACCTTACTAAAGAAGGGCAGAATATCTGTACCTTAGTGATCAAGTAAGCAAGTGAAATGGCAGACACAGATAAAACTTCTCCTCCTTGACACCTAGAGGAGTAGAGACAGAATTACTAAGGATCCCATGTTCATATCAAGTACTTTTTATTTTTAGCAGGTTTCCATTTTTAGAAAGTTTCCATATTTAGAAAGTTGGATCAACATTCTTAGTTAAATCATTATTTCTGGAATTAGGGTATCTCTTATCACATTTACATATTAGGTCCTTAAGAATTCACAATTTACACTTTATACCCTTTAGTTTCAAAAGTTACACTTAAGACCCTTAATTTTTCAAAGTTTCACAATGGTCACTTATTTTATCATATTATAAGAATGTATCCTCAATTTTACAGAATTTACACAATAGGTCCTTCTAGTTTACAAAGTTACATATTTAGTCCTTTAATTTATAATTTCAACTTTATATTATTAATAATTACATATTAACCCATTAAATCACCAAATTTACACGTAACCCCATGAATAGATTAAATTACTCAAAACAGCCCCAAGTTTCAGAAATTACAAGTTTAGTCCCTCTATTTAATAATTTTAATATTCGAGCCATAATAAAACCCTAAAAACATTTTAACCCTCTAAAATACAAAAATGACATTAGACCCCTTCCTTTTATATTTTTCCCAGCAAGTACATGATCTAAATTAAGTTTTAAAACTGACCCACAAGTTTTAGAAATTACAAAACACACCCTTAACTTATTATTTCCAAATCGTTACACATAAAATCTTGTCTAAATCGAACCCTATTAATCCAAATCATTATACCATCATTCTATCATCATTATACCATGTTAATTTCAAGGTTTCATTACCTCAAAACCCTAGCTCGATCGGTTTGATAATTTTCCCAAAATTTTTCTTTTATTCTTTTTAATTTCTTTAAAATCGGTAAAACTAAATAAATCAAGAATAATTATTTTAGGCCTTAACAATTCGAAATATAATTTTTCCCAGATTAGTATGATCATATGGAGTCCAAATAAAATAAATATGAAGCCTCAAAAATTCGAATTGAATTATTTAGGGTTGATACACGTTTTTAAGATTTAATTCACAAATAATTGTTAGATCATGCATGAATCGACTTTTACATTTTATTTGGTGTTCATAACATATATAGGGTCTGAGAAAAATACCAAATCAAGATTCTAACGTGTAGAACGAGACGCACGATTTAATATGTACGCGAATAGCCAAAATGCACCATAAATCACCACGACTTCAAAAACGATCTAAAAATCATGAAACCAATTTTCACAGGTCACATATGATGTGAGGAACACCATAAAAATAAGAAACGAATTTTCCAAGATCGAATGAATCAAAAATGGAATTATTACCTTTCGGGTTGAATTAAACAAGAATTTTCGAAAACCCTTGAATCCGGCCACCACAATTCAAAGTATTATTTTTCTAGGACTCTTGAGACCCTTAAGAACACAGGAAAAATAGTGTTTCACTTCCAAAAATTCGAATGGATGAAGAGAGAATTATTTTGTGTATTAGGGTTT
This sequence comes from Artemisia tridentata subsp. tridentata, assembly GCA_021014915.2. Taxonomy (NCBI): domain Eukaryota; kingdom Viridiplantae; phylum Streptophyta; class Magnoliopsida; order Asterales; family Asteraceae; genus Artemisia; species Artemisia tridentata. The sequence goes on from CP139505.1 coordinate 115,333,717, forward strand.
GATCGGATTGGAATTTTGAGAGAAAAAATATGTGTGCTATGTGAATTGTGAAGTGAACGAGTTTTAGAGGAATAAAAGACCAAAATTTCGGGATTTTGGTCAAATGATTTAATGGCATGATTATCTCCCCTTAATTTCCATTTAATTCCATTAAGTTTCCTTTTATTAATTCATAACTTTGAATTTAAATTCCATATTAGGCGCCCAAGGCAATTTGGTAATTTCCATGGCTTGAATAAAAGTTAAATGAAGTTGTTAAAATTATTTGGGATCATAACTTGTTCATTGCTAGAAGTTTGGAATTTATTTTGTGCTTTACGTATGTTTTATTTATGTTTTAAATTCCCAGGGGCAATTTGGTCATTTTGCATGTTTAGGATTTTCGGGTATTACAACTCTTCCCCACTAACAAAAAAAAATTTCGTCCTCGAAATTTGCAGGGACATAGAAGAGCGAACATGACAGAAACGAGACAGAACATGCCGGATCAGATAAGCGTTACTTGCAGCAGACTTGGAATAGCATAACGGACTTCATCATGTAATGACGGAGATAAACGGGTAGAGTAAAATCGCTTAGGATAGAGCAGAATGAAGTACATACCTGGTTTCTTCCATCGGATCATGATTATAAAATACTCAGAATAAACAAATCAAGCCAAATCTCAGAATTCAACTTGGAATGGAATTATTAGATCAAAATCCAAAATATTCGTACGAAAATCAAGAGAAAGTCACTGCGTCATAAACGGAAAGGAAACATGCGTATCAAATCATTCAAACAAACAGAAGGAAACAAATCATGCAGGCGATCTCTTCAGGCTGAGGGGTCCTTCTTGTCATTCTCGAGGTTGTCCACGTTGCGGGGCTGGATTCGTACCACTCCATGCTCCTCAATGAAATTGGGGCACTTGCCTGCGTACCGAATGGTCGCTCCATCTTTGTAGATCACCTGGGTGGAGTACTCTAGCACTTCTGCTCCATCTTGGTTCACTATGGTCAGCTCCTCCTCGATATAACACGGCCATATACTAGCAGGAATTAACTTCCTCCTTGCCGTTCTCCATATCTTCCCAATCTTCCTATTGCCGGTAGGATAAACGATAGTCCATCGTTGCTTTTTCCGTGTGGAGTACTCTCGAGCGCGCGTGGACACCATCTACACGATTAGCAGAACGATCAGAAGGAGTATATTGATGACAAAATAGAATACGAAAGGTGTCGACATGAGCAAGTAGGATAACAGAAGCAACGGAAGAGAGTGCGCGGATGGAAACCTAATGTCTACCCAGATCCTCACAGGTCAAATGGCCAAAGCCGAAGGTTTTCGGGTGCCTGTAGTCTCTGATACCATAAATTGTAACACCCCGACCCGACAAGGGTAAAGATGTCACAAGTACATGGTTTCACATCAGATCATACATAACATCCATAAATAAACAGCGGAAATACAATGTAACATAAGACAGAAAATACATGAAATACAAAACATAATACAATGAAGAATAAACCAACAAAAACAAGACTTCACTCGTGAACACTCTTCCCAAAATTCATAACCCAGCTCCTAGCTCAATACCTGCCGCGGGAAAAGAAACGCGGCTGAGCTACACGAGCTCAGTGAACAGATATAACGGTAACAATAATAATAATGAAATAGGGAAAACGAAAGGAATCATACATGATGTGATAATAGATGAGAAGAAATATAAAGGTTATACAGAGATATAAGAAACATGGATAGTATCATGAGTAATGGTGAAGTAATCAAAAGATCTCAACAAGCCCAACATACCAAGCCCAGTACAGAGATAAGTCCAGTATCATACCATAGGGTGTCAGTAATGGAAGGTAAAGGTCATAAGTCTATAAGGTGCATGGAAAACAGTAATCCTCTACGAGCCCAGTATCAGTAATCAGTAACAGTAATCAGTATAATCATATAGAGGGGAGACCTCTCAGTAATCAGTAAATATGAGGGGAGTCCTCAATCAGTAAATGGAGTAGCTAGCTCCCAGTATGTGAAAGACGTGTATCGCACACACCATCAGTCACCAGTAGTAACAGTAATCAGTAATCAGTACAGTACAGTAACAGTTCTAGGATGCATCCATACGCCCCTGGTGGCCATAAACCTCCCAACACACCAAATAAAATACAGAAAAGGGACGGAACAGGTCATCACTCTCCTGCCCTAGAGTCATGCCATCGGTGCATCAATGACATGGACATGAAACCCTCATGCCTAGTTATGGCTCGTAGTATCAAACTGTGGGTCAGTGGTCAAGTATCAGTATTCAGTATTCAGTTTAGTTTCATAGGTCAATATCCAGTTCAGTATAACAGACAGTTCATATCAGGTGGTTCAGTAACAGAAGTTCAATATCAGTAGGTTCAATATAAGAAAGGTTCAGTATCAGTAGGTCAATGTCAAAGGTTCATAGAAACAAGGAACATGGCAGTGAATCAGAAATCAACATGAGACGAAGGCACCTTACTAAAGAAGGGCAGAATATCTGTACCTTAGTGATCAAGTAAGCAAGTGAAATGGCAGACACAGATAAAACTTCTCCTCCTTGACACCTAGAGGAGTAGAGACAGAATTACTAAGGATCCCATGTTCATATCAAGTACTTTTTATTTTTAGTAGGTTTCCATTTTTAGAAAGTTTCCATATTTAGAAAGTTGGATCAACATTCTTAGTTAAATCATTATTTCTGGAATTAGGGTATCTCTTATCACATTTACATATTAGGTCCTTAAGAATTCACAATTTACACTTTATACCCTTTAGTTTCAAAAGTTACACTTAAGACCCTTAATTTTTCAAAGTTTCACAATGGTCACTTATTTTATCATATTATAAGAATGTATCCTCAATTTTACAGAATTTACACAATAGGTCCTTCTAGTTTACAAAGTTACATATTTAGTCCTTTAATTTATAATTTCAACTTTATATTATTAATAATTACATATTAACCCATTAAATCACCAAATTTACACGTAACCCCATGAATAGATTAAATTACTCAAAACAGCCCCAAGTTTCAGAAATTACAAGTTTAGTCCCTCTATTTAATAATTTTAATATTCGAGCCATAATAAAACCCTAAAAACATTTTAACCCTCTAAAATACAAAAATGACATTAGACCCCTTCCTTTTATATTTTTCCCAGCAAGTACATGATCTAAATTAAGTTTTAAAACTGACCCACAAGTTTTAGAAGTTACAAAACACACCCTTAACTTATTATTTCCAAATCGTTACACATAAAATCTTGTCTAAATCGAACCCTATTAATCCAAATCATTATACCATCATTCTATCATCATTATACCATGTTAATTTCAAGGTTTCATTACCTCAAAACCCTAGCTCGATCGGTTTGATAATTTTCCCAAAATTTTTCTTTTATTCTTTTTAATTTCTTTAAATTCGGTAAAACTAAATAAATCAAGAATAATTATTTTAGGCCTTAAAAATTCGAAATATAATTTTTCCCAGATTAGTATGATCATATGGAGTCCAAATAAAATAAATATGAAGCCTCAAAAATTCGAATTGAATTATTTAGGGTTTATACACGTTTTTAAGATTTAATTCACAAATAATTGTTAGATCATGCATGAATCGACTTTTACATTTTATTTGGTGTTCATAACATATATAGGGTCTGAGAAAAATACCAAATCAAGATTCGAACGTGTAGAACGAGACGCACGATTTAATATGTACGCGAATAGCCAAAATGCACCATAAATCACCACGACTTCAAAAACGATCTAAAAATCATGAAACCAATTTTCACAGGTCACATATGATGTGAGGAACACCATAAAAATAAGAAACGAATTTTCCAAGATCGAATGAATCAAAAATGGAATTATTACCTTTCGGGTTGAATTAAACAAGAATTTTCGAAAACCCTTGAATCCGGCCACCACAATTCAAAGTATTATTTTTCTAGGACTCTTGAGACCCTTAAGAACACAGGAAAAATAGTGTTTCACTTCCAAAAATTCGAATGGATGAAGAGAGAATTATTTTGTGTATTAGGGTTTGATCGGATTGGAATTTTGAGAGAAAAAATATGTGTGCTATGTGAATTGTGAAGTGAACGAGTTTTAGAGGAATAAAAGACCAAAATTTCGGGATTTTGGTCAAATGATTTAATGGCATGATTATCTTCCCTTAATTTCCATTTAATTCCATTAAGTTTCCTTTTATTAATTCATAACTTTGAATTTAAATTCCATATTAGGCGCCCAAGGCAATTTGGTAATTTCCATGGCTTGAATAAAAGTTAAATGAAGTTGTTAAAATTATTTGGGATCATAACTTGTTCATTGCTAGAAGTTTGGAATTTATTTTGTGCTTTACGTATGTTTTATTTATGTTTTAAATTCCCAGGGGCAATTTGGTCATTTTGCATGTTTAGGATTTTCGGGTATTACATCAGATCATCACAAAAGTGTGTTTCAATTAGACCCTGCAACTGATGTAACATGATGTGTATGGAGCTGATTGACAAAAAGATGGCAACTACACCAACTCTACAACCAACGTTGTATATAGAGAAGTTCTTCATAGATTATAAACTATATGTAATTCGGTTAATTTGAACGTTATGTATTGTTTAATGTTATTGTTTTCTTGGTAATTTCATGTTTATTATATTCATTTTCGTCTCATGGATGTGACTACACGTTTATACATATTTTACTGTTAATTTTATCGTACAATCAAATTTTTAAAGCTAGCCGCCCCATCGGGGCGGGCTTTGAATCTAGTATATATATATATATATATATATAATATATATATATATATATATATATATATATATATATATATATATATATACATGTGATATATTTAGAAGGGTTCTTAAAATGAAAAGGCTAGGAAGCCAACACAGCCCGCCATGTGTCCCAATTAGTCCCACCCCTAATCTTAATACTTGCAGGGGTATTTTAGTCATTATGTTCTAACCCTATATAAACCCTTTATATTCATTCATTCATTATTCTTTTTTGCTATCACTTCTCCTTCCGCCTTCTCCAAAACCATCCCCAGCTTTCAGCATAACTTTTCCCAGCCTTCACCACACCTTCCCCACCGTTCAACACCACCTTCCCCACCGTTCAACACCACCGTCACCACTGTTAAGTGCCAATAACCACCGTTTAATAAGTTTTCATCATCATCGATTGATGAATGTTCTTCATCATCGAATAATGAGTGTTCATCATCAATGAATTATTCATCATTAACGAATAATCATAGTAAGTTCTTAATTTGTTATTTTCTAATTTTTTTTGTCTGTTTACTTTCTATTAATTCGAGTATTTAATTGTAATTAGTTAATATATTTTTGTTGATTGTTAGTGATTTAGTTGATTTAAAGCATTCGTTCAGTATGTGTTTGATAAAAAAAAACTAGATTAAAAACATTTATATGAAACCTACACACCAGGTGTTTGCTAAAATATCTGCATGATATTCAATAACTATGATGCAGTAGTTTCGTACAGTGATGCAGTAGTTTCGTACAGTGATGCACCAGTTATTCATACTTCTTGTGATGAACTTATTGCTAAACTGTGATATATTGATAAAGATAATATTTTTTATGTGTTTATTGATCTATATATGTTATATGTAATGTGTTTAGATATGAAAAAAATTAATACAAAATGTGTTTAGTAAAGGTGCACAAAAGATGTATGATAAAATGTCTCAATAAAATACTGATGCACTAAGTTTACACTGTGATGCATCAGCTTTTAATCTTTAACTGTTTTGGTCATTTTTTAGGGGAAAAGTGTTATTATGTATGTATAAGATACACCTAATGTTTGGTTTTTGGGTTTTTATTGATCTAAGTATGTTATATTCAGAGTTTGATTCAAACTAAATCATGGTTCCTTCTAGATCTGGAATAAAATTTAAAAACAAATAGATATAAAACGTGTTTAGGAAAGTTGCATACAAGCTGTTTGATAAAATGTCTCAATGGGACTTTATAACTATAATGCACTAAACTTACATTGTGATGCATTACTTTTACACTGTGATGCATCAGTTGTTAATTTTACACTATGATGCAGCTGTTCTGAAATGTTGATGCAGTAGGTGTTTTTTTTATCGCAAATATAGATCTAAAAGCTTATTTTTGCTTAGGTTATGAGTAGAAAATGTTTGTGTGTGTAATTGTATGGATGATGCAACTGTTCTAAAACTTTGGTGTAGTAGGTGTTTATTTTTATCGTATTCAGCTGTCTATGATATGATTTTTAGATATGTGATATTCATCGTTATTTTTTGTTTATATTTCTTTTTTGATGCAATTGATTTAAAACATTGATGCAGTAGGTATATAATGTTCCATCACATTACACAGAGTTTAGTTTTGTCTGTTTCATTGTGGTTCCTTAAGTTTTATTGTGATGTGCTTGATATAACATGACGATGTAGCTGATTTAAAATATTGATGCAGTAGATGTATAATGTTCCATTAGGGTACGCATAGTTTAGTTTTGTTCCACCCTATATTGGTAGAGGATATATCAGAAAGACTTTTAAAATAGGTACAAAACGTGTTTAGGAAAGTTGCACACAATGTGTTTGTTAAAATGTCTCTTTGAGATTTTATAAATGTGATGCACTAATTTTACACAGTGATGCATCAACTATTATGCTTTCATAGTTTTGGTCATTTTTTAGTGAAAAATGCTTGTATGTGTAGTTGTATGTGTGATGCAGCGGTTCTGGAATGCGGATGCAGTAGGTGTTTGTTTGTGGCAAATATCGATCTAATATCTTATTTCTTTGTTTTAGTTGAATAAAATGTCTTATAAGATTTTATAAAGGTGATGCACTAATTTCATACTATGATACACCAATTGTTCATGATTTACTTGTTGAAGGATTTAATAGAACGATTTCATTGATTTGTTAAGGTTGTGTAGTTATGTATGAATTGAAGGATTTGTTAAGGCTTAAACGACATAGTAGGTTGATTTATGAACCCTAACTTTGTTATTGCATCAGTTTGTTAATTTTGTTTCAACAAATTCGTGTTTTGTTGATCAATTAAAGTTCGTTATTTTAAATTTGATGCAACAGGTTATCAAATCTGTTGAAAATTGTTTGGATGTGCATATTTATGGTTGGAATCTCTATTTCATTTATCAGTTCCAGAAAGTATGATATGAATTTATGCACTAGCAGCAACAAACTAGCATATATATATGACACGGGTCAGGCAGACTCGGCAATGGGTCAAAATTGGTATTCGTGTGAAAATGAAGGGCATAATTCCAGGACTAGTTCATTGAAATTGCCACAATCGAAGAAAAGAAAGCAACCAGTAGTGGCAACAAGAGTTGGGCTTAAAGGATCTACCTGTAGATAAACATGATTTCAATATTCTCTCTTTTTTTTTTTTTTTTTTTTTTTTTTATATTCGCAATAAGTACTGTATAGATATTAAAGGAATACTTACAAGACATGTTTTTTTTTTGTTGTAAAACGTATATGATTTATTACCAAACATCAATAGAATAGTATCTCTGTGTTTTTGAAATATATTGTGGTATCTTTCTTTTCATTCATAATAGTTACTTCATCTATGTTATTTTTTAGTTTATATGATTCACTAAAATATAAATTGTGATGCAGTAGAATAGCATGATGCAGTAAAATAACATTGTGATGCAGTAAAATAACATTATGATACAATAAAGTATTATTGTGATGCAACAATATGATAACATTAAGAAGCAACAGTATGTATACCATTTTGATGTAGTAAATTAACAATGCGATGTAGTAGGTTAACATAGTGATGCAGTAAAATAACATTGTGATTCAATAGTATGATAACACTGTGTTGCAAGAGTATGACAACATTGTGATGCAGTAGAACAATATTGTTATGCAATAGAATTATAAAAATAATTAAAATGAGCATTCAAGAACAAGCAATGATTTAAAAGCGATTCAATTATAAATGTCATTAATCCTTTAAACATAACACTATGATGCATACATAAGTTTTTAGGTACATCCTACATTCGGAAATAATTCAGTAGTAACAAAACATTGTTTTTTAACGATCCACAAGTATCCTTTTGATTAAATCTAAGTTTCTATTTGATTTTATCTTCTGGTATTAGAGATTTGGAATTCTTTTTTTGCAGCTTGTTATATGCCTTTGTGGTTGCCAAGATTTCGTTGTTTTTCTTATTTATACATGTAAGAATTGCCGTGTACTTTGCTTGCAACAGCTAGATTTGTCCTTTATGCCCTGCGCATTATTTCTTTAATTCTTCCTCAAAAACACCACGACCATTGTAAGTCTCCATATGCCTCATTACTAATATGCCAGTGTCTCTTTACAGTTATATCTCTCTTCTTTGTTTAGTACAAGGCTCCATATGTCGAGTACAACTGAAGTAATTTGAACTTCGAAAAAAAGGCTTTCGAAAAACCCCAACTCCAATTCTATCTCTTTTCTTTTAAAAATAATGTCACTGTACATTTGAGATAAACATAAACTGTGATGCAGTAACAAATAAAAAAGTGATGCAGTAACAAATAATGAGCGGTGCAGTAGAATAAAAAGTAATGCAAACAAATAAAGAGTTATTCACTAACAAGTAAAGAGTGATGCAGTAACAAGTAATGAGTAATTATTACATCATGTTTTCAAATACACACAGAAGCATATTCAGTTACTTTCATCATACGCTGCAAAACATAACCTACTGCATCATTGCATCACAACTATTGTATCATGCTGTAGGGTATTCACAATACATGAATCTCTAGTTTGAGGGTTGTATGGATCGAATAAGAGAAGATTTCTAGAGAGAAGTGGGAGCCTTTTTAGTGAGAGAAACACAAGTAATATTAGATTAAGTGAAAAGGTCCAACCCTTCCCTTGCAAGGGAAGGGGTATTTATACTTACTACATAATATGCCCCTAGCGGGCTGTGGAGCAAGCTGACAGTGGGTAAAGACCCGACCCACTCCACAATATTAATAATAACTAAACCACTAATAATATTACTAATGATCCTACGAGCTATGATGTGCTACTAAGTACTCGGGGTGACCGAGTCTTCAACTGAATATTTATATTCCTAACAATCTCCCCCTAAGGGAGGTCACCCCGGAAGTAATGTTCTGAATTCTAGCACTTCATCCTTGAATCTTGACTTCATAGCTCGTAGACCTTGATTCTTCAACGTCTAGAATCTTTGTGCCTTTAGCAGTGAACTTGTGATGACTGTTCTTTGTTTTGGATGATCTTTGAGTATTCTTTGAAGTTATCATCCAACATGCGTCTTCAAGTCATCTTGTGGCTTCGTCATCATGAGAAGTTGTGATCTTGGAGCCTTCTTTGAGATCATCAGCCACCGAAAATCTCTGAGCTCATCCATTGTAGTAATGCCTCCATGTGATTTGTTGTGACCGTTGGGCCCGCATGCTCACACTTTTCTGGATCATGATAGCTATCATCAGAGTTGCGGAAGCTGTGTTGAAGGTCTTTTAGCTATCATGATGTCTTTAATAATGAGTTGGAAGTGTGAGCATGGAGTGTGAATTGACATGTCACATACTGGAATCAGGAACCACCATCACCATCTTTATATGTACCTGAAATAAAACAGTTAGCAATAAAGTTGGAGAACGAATATGGCTTTGTCATTCGTTCGGTGTGGTTAGATTAACCTTCGGATCCGTGAGGACCGACCTGTGATCAGGTAGAATTCCCTTTAAAGAGAATTCTCCTTGACAGGAATTTCCAGCTTGTTGTAAAGACTCATTCAATGAACTAACATTGGACTCGTCTTACAAGCATGTTCTCATACCGGAACGTCTCAAAGCAGACAACACGGTTGAGTGAATCAGTGAATTGAATACCCACTGATTGATGAGAAATTGATTAGAAAAATCACTCGCGTGTTACTAGATAAACAATTTTTTATGTAACACAACGAGGGTTTTACACATTAAATCACATTTCTGTCATAAATACTTTTGTTTGAAAATTTTCACAATCAATGAGCTCGAAATTCATTTGATGAGCACATTGAAGGGTTTTCCAAAAGCATCCGTCAATCCATTTCCTGGAACAAGTTTGATTCAAATGTGAATCGCCCCATTGTTTCATTCCAGTTTTCACAGGTTTGATCCATGAAGGATCTCACATGTCACCCACCAAGAGCTCGTTTGATGTTGGCTCTAGAAGGATTTCCATCTTCATTGTGATTACTTTAAGTATCACTCGGATGTTCTGGCAATACCACAAGGATAATGCGTAGGACTCTTCATATATATTTTCTTGCTTTTCACGGTGTATGAAACAGCAAGCATATTGGAAATGTGTCCTAATGAGATTAATTGATGATCTCTTGGCTCTAGACTCAATAGTGCATTTTGATTTAGTGATCGGAGGCTGGAGAGGACTGCCACCTTTTCAATATCATCTAACTCGGAGTGAGAGAGACGATAGCAATGTATTGATCTCCGTGACAAGTGAAACAAGAGTCCTTTGAGGGACCTTGAGTGGCTAGGGAGGGTTGTGCAGCGTATCACTGGGTCCATGATACTTTGTCTTCAATGTCAGCAATCAACTAAGTGATTCTGACAGCATATGTATTGACCCGGTTTCTGCCTAAGATGTAAGGAGGGCTTCTTTCTTTTCACCCTTTATCTTTACATTTCTTTTTCATTCTTCAACCCCTTCAGTGCTTACCGAGACTTCATAACTAGCACCTTGTTGGGTTTGTTCCAGTGCTAGCTCCATCTCAGTCGGCACTCTTCCCTTATTCACTTTTCTCCTTTTTAATCATTCCTAAGGACTTCTATTCTAATTAGAGGATTGTCCCTGGGAAGATCCCTCCGGCTCTGGCGGGATCGTGGGAACTTGAGCCTAACCTAACCATCCTTATAACTCCATGCATTAATAAAATGGTCAGTCTTTGGTGTACTTCCACGATTGCCATAAACCAAATCTTTGAAAAATCTCTCAAAGTGTTCATGATTCTGAAACACATTTTTGCAAACACTTGAGAGTTTTATATTTTTCAAATGCTCCCCCTCAACATGTGCTCGGTTGATTGTTTTATAAATTTGCACATGTTAGGTAGAGCACGCACTTTTTGAATTGATCCACTTTCAGTGAACATGACCGATTCGAGACACGCTTACATCACTGGTTAGACCAGCTTGAAATTATTACCCGTCCTGGTCAGGTCCATAGAAAGTTTCTCGAAACAGTACACTCTACTCAGACACATCCTTTTCGAGACACGCTTACATCACTAGTTAGACCAGTTTGAAATTATTACCCGGCCAGGATATGTCCTTTCGATTCATGACAGTATATGTTTCGTCAATTCATTTGTTAAGTCTGAGTCACGATCTCATGCTATGCCAAATCCTTTTTGTTCATTTGCTCCCCCTCAATATGTGCATCGATATACGAAAGAGTTTAGCACATATGGGAGAGCCTAACATTTAAGTCCAAAACATCACATTTTCATCAGGTTTCATATTTAAATCACATTCTCTCCCCCGATCAAAAATTTCAAACCTTTTGAGATTTGTGATCCCAATTGATTTAAATAAGTTAGAAAATGTGGGAGAAAATGTGTCAGATTTAATATATTCTGATGATGAGAACATACTATGCTCCCCCTTAATCTAAGAGGGAGATTCACTGCTTATTTTGCACATTTGATTATTATGACACATATGATATTGACCTTTTTGTGCAGACGATGTAATTATCCGCTTTTCTGAGTTAGTAGTCAACATCGATTATCCATCCACCAACAAATCTTCTCAAGTATTGTCGATCCCCTCTTGGCGAGACCAAAATAGATGAATGGTGGTGGCGGTGATGACAGTGTTGTTGTTGTTGTTGTTGTTGCTGCCGATGTTGTTGTCGTGGTGAATTTCGAGCCAATCAATAGAGTTTGATCGTCTGATCAGATGGTTAGAATGGGAACTGGTACATTTATTTTGGCTATGGAATCTGCATAAGAATATCAACATAGATATACATACATACAGATACACTATTCCTAAATAGCTACCCTTCAGCAGCTTGCCACATAATGATACCAAGTTCATCTTATAATCAAACCCTAATCAGGAACTACGTCAAACCACTATCTAGCATGAAGAGCAATTAGCAATCATGAACATGGCAATTCACACGAATTTCAATATTCAATTCAGGATCTTAGGAACATGATTCTAACATAATAGCAATCTACCTAAGCGAATCCTGAGAACATATGCACAATATCAACAACCATTAAGCAGCAGAGACAAACAACATTTGAAACTCATTCATTTAGATCATACAAATGCCAGTGGAGTATTCAAAAACATCAAACACAACTGGTTTTCTAACTTCTTTTAGGTTTTGAGTCTTAAAGCATTTTGGGGATTATACGAGGATACCAAAGTAACACAAATGAACCTTCTAGATACATAAAGCTAGGAAACTATAAGCAAATAGCACATAATGTCCTAAACTTTCTAGCAACTAACACACTTGGTCATTTGATATATTTAAGCAAGATCCTCTTCAACTAATTCCCCATTAACTACAAAACCATTTCTAACAAGTATGATTTAACCAATAAATCCGTTTGATGATATAAAATTTGAATTCACTCTCCCCCTCAATCAATGACCCGTATTCTAGTTGTACCTCAACTAAAATCACGCTTAACCCCACAACTCATCAAACAAGAACTGTCGTGAGGTTTTGTAGTCGTTGATTGAGTGACAAATTTTATGCATAATCCAAGTATAAACAAGTTTCATACAACACATATTCACCAAGTGTCTCACAAATAATTTTCAGAAGAATCATAGAATGAAAACTATTTGTATGCAAAGAAGACTTCTCTTCTTTTTCAAGAAATGATGCACTGAAACGTACATCAAATCAGGAAACATGGATATGAAGTAATCCATGCCCAGGTGAACATCACCCAGTTGGAGGAATAGCCGTCTTTTTGGCGACGTGCTTTCCCCAATATGAAGCGCGGGTTGCTATCTAAAGTAATAGCAAGCCATTTAGACATGTTTTAACAATCCATTTTAACTTCTGCTCGAGCTTCATTTAAAGACCCGTGCCATTATTGAATGACATTTCTAAGTCCGTAAATGTTATCGATAAACAGAAGACATGCCTAGGTGAAACTATTTTTGGTATTTTCTATTTTTCTGATTTTTTATGGTTTTTCTTGGTTTTAATATTTTTCTATATACAATTTTCTGGTTCTATAATTTTCTATTTACAGTATGTTTTAAGATATGTACAAACTATATTATTCAGTTTAAGACGATGATGAAATGAATACTGAAATGAGGATACGTTCAGTATGTTGTAGAAATCTGTGGTCAATCATCTCTTAAACTTTCACCACCAAAGCTTTCGAGGCTCCTGAACAATCGACGGAACTTGAGCCTTCCCAATGTACAGCTTTGATAGCTTCCCCCCAAACTGACAATCTTCATACTGAGCAGATTCAAAGCTCTCTTTCAAGCTTACATAAGGTACGCGTACAGCGAAAACCGTAGCAAACCACATTAAGTATTGCTGCTCCCTTTTAAGAATAATCATCGTGATTCTCCGTTCGGGGATCCTCAAATAGATCAGCAACGAATCATCTCACATTTGAATAATTCTTCTCACATTTCTTCCCGCTGAATACTGAAGAAATGCCTACCAAAAGTATCCAGAGACCACTTTCCCCCAAGTAGTTGAAGAGATGCAGCCAGTCTCGATATATGAAGCCCAAAAACCCGAAGTACACACTCAATCCCATTAATGAAGTCGACAATGCATCATCAAGATCAATTAAGACCTGAAAATCCCCTTATCTCCTTTCAGGACATTGCAGATGAGAATTGTTACACCAAATTCAGCTAAGTCCCGAGTGTAAGCAATTTATCCCGTATGTAGTCGACATGATAACACCAAGACAGTACCATAATAGCTACTGAGTACCGGATGTACACATTTCCTTCAGTAGGATACCGACTAACCATAAGAACCATCATACAATTGTGTACCTCTTTTATCATCAGAAACTGGCATTCTCTTCCCACACTTAGTTGGAATGACACACTAGAAAGAATGAGTTAGAACACTGATTTTCTCTACGGTTATGACATTTGTCTTCCCGGAATAATCTTCAATTGAGAAGAAGTATAAAGCCCATCATGTGTACTCATTGTGCATTCAGATGTATGTCTCCTTCCCCCTCGCTGGTTTTGATACCTCAGAATCAGCAACACATTTTACGAACATATTCTTGAAATCTTGTGAGAAGAACAACTTAGGCTCAAGTAGATCAAGTGAGAATTAACCGCTGCCGAAACCGTCTCTGACTATCTTTATCAACCCTTAAGTAGGCTATTCGAAGTGATAACTGATGGAGCAATCCCGATATACCAACTTTAAACCTGAAGATAGAATTCCCCATTCTTGTGACTTACGCTTGCACTAATGTTGGAAGAACGGTGTAGAGAATTAGTGCTCCAAGCAAATCTCTAAGTACTCAATACCCAACCAAGGTATGAGACATTAACACCTCTTACGATTATCCACAACGTCATCGGCGTGTGACACTGAGTAACTCCTTTAAGTGATAGTTACCCCGACTGCTGGTAACTAGATAACCTAAGTCTTCAACTTAAATCTTAAGCACTAGCAAGTTATCATTGAAGGTCATGCATCCAACCAACCCCGACTTCAAGATAGAGTAAGATCACGCCTTTGAGAAAGTCAACTTCAACCCCAAATATGTAATACCTGTTCAACTCCGTAGTCACCATTTGATGCCTAACAAGTGAGTGAACCAACAACCAAGTGTACATCGAATCACTTGTTCACACTTCTCCCCCTCAAAGATTGCATATGAGGATGCCATCTTTGATTGAACAAGTGGATATGAGGTTGATCCACTGTTCACACTTCTCCCCCTCAAAGATTGCATACGAGGATGCCATCTTTGATTGAACAAGTGCATATGAGGTTGATCCACTGTTCACACTTCTCCCCCTCAAAGATTGCATATGAGGATGCCATTTTTGATTGAGTGAATAAACGTCCAATCGGATGGAAGTAGATCCACTTGATATCTGAATAAGCATGGAGCAAGTATGAAGCCTTTTGATGAGAATAGTCAGAAACATGGAGAGTCGTATGACCACTTCTCAAATCTCAATCACCAAGTAGTTTATTCACCTTTCTCCCCCTCAAAAATTGCATATGCCTGTCAACTGCAATTTTTGGTTGAATACGTGAATAACAATATACTCCAATATGCGCTGATCCACTTGAAGACTGAATAAGCACGGAAAGAGCATGAATCTTGTTGATGAGAATGGCCATTAATAAGAAGACTCCTCTTCTTTTGAAGATAAAGTGCACTCAAGCGTACACTTTTCTTTTCTTTAAAGAACGAGGCCTGCACTGATGTGTACAGACGTCATTGTCGTTGAAGAACGAGGCCTGAACTGATTTGAACAGACATCATGATTCCCCTCATATGTTGTGAGCAGCCTGTGTCCAAATGTCAAAGGACGATTCGTACGACCTGCATTTGAAAACAGACGAAAGAAGAGAATTTGGAGAGCCGGATCCCCAATTTAGGTTGGGTTCCAGTTGGTTAGTGCAAACAATCTTTGGGGCTGCTGAAACCATAGGTGCCTTGGTTTTAACAATAGGGGCAACACTAGTAGATGCAATGGACCTGGTTAAGGGACATTGTGTATCTAAAGGGATAACTCTACCAGTAGGCTTCCATTCCTTAACAGGCACTACTCTAGGAATTGTAATCCTTGTTAAAGGGCAATATTCCCCTAGTGTGAATGTTCGGCCCGTGGGCTTCCACTGAAAGCCCACATTGGTAAACATTTTTCCTGTGGGTTTCCAAGATTGCTTAATTTGTCTAGCTCTCCAAACTTTCCTAACTGGGGGTTTGTTGGACAACTTCAGAAATTTCTTAACACATTTATCATGATTACACGAAATTATGCATTCATTACATGTTTTGCAAAGTGAATTTGGATTCGAATTATGATTCCTTTTGTTCAAATCTAACTTGTTGTTTCTCATGTGGTCTTCTACTTTCCTTTTAGGAACACTTTTAGCTGGTGAAATCCTAGAATTCTTTATGTTTCTCCTAGGTTTTGACTCGCTAGCTTTAGTGTCACTATTAACTCCTGTAGAAGGACTGATGGGAATCTTAGTCTTTTTCACTTCTAGTTGCTGAACATGTTTTGATGTGTTGGGATCTGAAGTTTCCAAGGATACCTCAACGGTTACATGCTTGTTCTTAATAGTGGATGATGATGCAACTATTCTATCTCTTTGGTTGTGAGACTTAGGGCCCGTGCCAATGGCATATTCTAACTGTTCCTGGATCCTTTTTGTGAGGACGCAGGCATAACCAACTGCCTTATCGAGTGGTTTTCCTATTCTGTCCTCTTCCACAACCTCACGAAGAGTATCAAGTCCATCCCTAAGGTGACAGAGATACATTTGATGGACAGGTCTGTTGTTTCTCATGGGAAATGGAATAGACCCCACATCAACATCATACATTTTACAAGCAGAGACCTTTGATGCAACACAATTACAAGTGGTGCATGGCATTTTACCTTTCACCCGAGCCTTAAGATTCTCAATTTCATTTGTCAAAGAGGTTATTTGATCATTGTGATTGCTTCTTGTAACTTTAATAGAATCATATAACTCTTTGAAATGTTGTTTGACCTTTGAATTTTCTTCTCGATAACACTCATTTTCATAATGTAACTTATTTATGGTGTTTTGATATTGAAAATTCTGAGAATCTGAAGACGAAGGTTTATTGGTGCCATACACTTCACACTTGTTGGATTTCAATTGGGCAACTTGGGCCCTCAACAGTCGAATCGTGTTTGTGTGAGCTTGAATTTTTTCATCACGTTTGCTTAATTCAAAATATGTATCAAACTCAGGAGCATCCGAGGATGTCTTGACATTTGATATTTTGCATTTTTCTTCTAAGTGTTGATGTTTGAGTTGCAAATTCAGATAATCAACTTCTAGTTTTGAAAAACGTTTAACCATGTTATCATGGTCATCATTTTGAATTTTTTCAAGCAATTTCAAATTCTCCCCCTCAAGCTCAACAACACGATTCTGGGTGACATTCAACGCAATAGCATACTCATTAAATTGACAAGCAGACAATGCAGAATCAGTAACAGTGTAAAATACATCTTGTGCAATACATCTAGCAATCAAGTTGTCGTTAGTAATGAGTATGTTTTTTCTTTCAATCTCTCGACTCTTAAGCTCTATTGCATATTCATTCACCTCTTTTTCCATGTCTTTAAATACTACTTCCATTTCTTTTATTTCGACTTTAAGGGCAGTTTGCAACCCTTCAAAATGTTCTTTAAGTAGTTTAAAGAATGGCATGACCTCAGTTAAGTAACACCTTTTTGCATGTTCAAAACACCTTTCCCCCTCAGTAATGCCGGTTGGTGTGATTCTCTTCTTACATGTTTTATCAAAATCAGCAAATAGTTGCCAAAGCACATATAAGCTAATAAAGGTTTTGCATTCAGTGGGAAGAGACAAGGGCACCAGATTCCTAGGTGTATTGGGAGGATACACCGTTATGGACGCAACTTTTCTAATGAGGGGGGTGTTGGCCTTAAGTTTATCTTCCTTAAGTTTTTCACTATCTTGTTTCCAAAATATCTGTTCAGGTGTTAACTTCTTTTGAGGAGCAAACACAGTCAAACGATTTTCCTCATAATAATCATGGGGTTTGATTATTATTCGTCTGGCTATGCACTCGGGATCCCTCATTTTCTCATTCATTTTTTTCCCTCGTTTGATCACTTAACTCATCCTCTTCATCAGTGTAGATATGCTCAGGTTGGTCATGAATATGCTTAATCATCACATTACCATCATATAGGGCTGGTTGAAGTACTTGCATACCCCTAAGGATGGTTGACTTTGGTTCACCTATCATGATTTTACTATGCTTATCACTCAACTTTCTGTGCTTATGAATCATTTGAGCAGTTTGTATGGTTTGATTTTGTGTGTACAACTTATCTTCAAGCTTATTTTTTAACGTCTTGAGTTTAGAGAAATCATTTAAAAGAGTTGTTTCTTTTTGTTTGAATTCTTGCTTAAGTGTTGTTACACACTTTTGTGCTTCCTGTTTCTGTTTGACAGACTGTTCTAGCTGACTTTTCAAAGAACTTAACTCTATTTTTAATGTTTCTTCTCGCACTCTAGACTCTTTAATAAGTGTACTCATTTGACCTTCTAATTTCTGCTCACGATCATTAAGCTCAAACTTAGCACGCTGTTCATACATAGCAACTTGTTCTTTATAGATGTTTAGTCTAGTGATCAAGTTATTATCAGGGACAGGCAATTTGTACTTATGCAGCACATAATCATCATTTAGAACAGAAGATGCACAACTAGGTACAACAGACGCTTCGTTGTGATTCACATATTGTTCATATGGGAAAACATTGTTATTTCCCATATTAGCAATATCTGACTTAACAACGTTTGTCTGTTGTACTTTGTCGGGAATCTTTTGTTCATGCAACACATTATCATTATTAATGACAGAAGATACCCCATTAGGTTCAGCCGACGCTTCGTTGTGCTTCTCATGTTGCACGATGTTCCTAACAGTATCTGACTCAACAACGTTTGTCTGTGGCTGATGAAGCTCTTTCTCTTGAGAATTCGGGCACACAAAGTCTCTATTGGCACCAACATAGTCAAACACGTTTATCTGTCGAACATCTTTGGGAATCTTTTGTTTGCCTATCATGTTGTACAAACTGAGTATCTCTGATATAGCAGAATCTGAAGTATTTGACATGATATTAACGTGCACGGGATTTTACAATTCTATGATTTAAACCGAGAAATAGATTCTTTTGCGGGGTTTTACAAAATCAAGAATAAACCGTGGAATGATGCTTGATATGTGTTATGATGACTGTTGGATTGTTGCACTATTGTTAAGTGGTGATTTGGTTTGGTTGATGCGAGTTGTTACGGTGGAATTTTGGTCTGGAAACTTAAAACCTCAATAACTTCATTCTGGAGCGTTTTCAGGCCTCGAAACTTGGGTTGAATGAATAAATTTATTCAACGTGTCCTTCTCCTCGGTCTCACGGTCGTTTTGACAGGTGTTTCGCTGAAAACGGAGTTACGGTTCAAAAGTTATGGCCGTTTGAAGTTTTGACGTAAAAAGTCAACTTTGGATACAAACCGCCTAGACAGATAGCATAGACACAAACCGCGTATGCGCCAAGAGACAAACCGAGTTCACAATGGAGATACAAACCGCGTATGTGCCAAGAGACAAACCGAGTTCACAATGGAGATACAAACCGAGTTCACACCAAAGATACAAACCGCGTATGACACAAACCGCGTATGACACAAACCGCGTATGCGCCAAATAGACAAACCGAGTTCACACCGGATATACAAACCGCGTTGACACAAACCGCGTGTGCGCCAAATAGACAAACCGAGTTCACACCAAAGACACAAACCGCGTATTCGCCAAATAGACAAACCGAGTTCACACCGGATATACAAACCGCGTATGTGCCAAGAGACAAACCGCGTTGGCACAAACTTCCAAACCTGTCACTATCAATGCCGTTTGTCCTTTTGCCTAAACTAGTATAAAGACAAACCGCGTACCCGATGCTACACAAACCGCATCCAAGAACGTCCAAACTACACAAACCGCATTCAAGAACACTTCCACAAAAAAAAAAAAAAAAAACCCACGAATTGCTCCAAAATCACCACACGGTTCTTGGATCTGTGAATCCAAACACCAAATACCACTCTAATACTAATCTTAATCAAGAAAGTACAAAGAAAAACAACTTCTAATCACTAAACAAAGTACAAAATGAGATTTATGCTACTAAACAAACAAAATAAAAAAAACTTAAAACTACAAGTCGAACCAACAAGAAAACCTCAAGAACTACACAAATTCGTGAATACCAACTCTCATGGACCTAACCATGGCTCTTGATACCAATTGTAGGGTATTCACAATACATGAATCTCTAGTTTGAGGGTTGTATGGATCGAATAAGAGAAGATTTCTAGAGAGAAGTGGGAGCCTTTTTAGTGAGAGAAACACAAGTAATATTAGATTAAGTGAAAAGGTCCAACCCTTCCCTTGCAAGGGAAGGGGTATTTATACTTACTACATAATATGCCCCTAGCGGGCTGTGGAGCAAGCTGACAGTGGGTAAAGACCCGACCCACTCCACAATATTAATAATAACTAAACCACTAATAATATTACTAATGATCCTACGAGCTATGATGTGCTACTAAGTACTCGGGGTGACCGAGTCTTCAACTGAATATTTATATTCCTAACACATGCTTTCAAATACACTGATAGGCACATTTCGAAAACTCCCAACGCGTGACATAATCGAACATCATACGCCGCAAAACATAACCTACTGCATCATTGCATCATAACTATTGCGTCATGCTTTTAAATACACTCACAGGCACATTTCAAAAACTAAAACAACCTACGCATGAACTAATTGAACATTATACGACACAAAACATAACCTACTACATCATTGCAGCACAACTATTGCATCAAGCTTTCACATACACACACAAACACATTTCAAAAACTAAAAAACTCTACGCGTTACCTGATCAAAACTTATTTGCCACAAAACATACCTGATTGAACGTCATACGCCACAAAACATAACCTACTACATCATTTCATTACAACTACTGCATCAAGTATTCAAATACACACATAGGCACATTTCAAAAGTCAAAACACCTTATGGGTTACCTGATCAAAACTTATTTGCCACAAAATAGAATCTGCTGCATTACTTTATTACAGCTAGTACATCATGATTTCGAATACACATGCACATTTTAAAAACTAAAACACATTACGTGTGACCTAATCGAACATCATACACCGCAAAACATAACCTACTGCATCAGTATGTTATAACTACTGCATCAGTATGTTACAACTACTGCATTAACCAATAAAATATGCACAAAGACACAAAATAGAATTTACTGCATCACTTCATTACAACTATAGTGCATAATCAGTACAAATAGACACCTATTGCATCACTTCCTTACACCAACTGCATTAATTATTCAGAAACACACACAAACACTTTTCAACACTTAAAAAACTACGCGCTTAACCTAATTTAGGCTTATATTCCACATACAAGATACCTACTACATCACTTCCTTACACCAAGTTCATCAACAAATCAAACACACACAGATTCATTTTTCGACACTTCAAAAACAACGCGCCTAACATAATTTAGGCTTATAGTCCACATACAGGACACCTACGACATCACTTCCTTTCACCAAGTGTATCAACAATTTAAGCACAAACACAAACATTTTTTGACACTTAAAAAACTCGCGCCTAACCCAATTTAGGTTTATGTGCCACATACAAGAAACCTGCTGCATTACAGTTCAATTTATAGTACATCACAAAGAATATTAGGCATGCACAATCATTTTTGCACAAACGACAACCACATTTAGCATAAATCATGCCTATAAACAACTTACATCCTGCTGCATTACCGTTCAATTTCTAGTACATCACAAAGACAATCAGGCATGCACAATCAAAATTATCTACTCCATCAATGCTTAAATTCAAGTGCGTCGCACAAACAACAAACATACAAACACATTTTTGAACATAAAGCAACCTATGCTTAGCCTAATACATGCTTATATGCGTCGACTAAATACCTATTGCATCACAATTCAAAATCAAGTGGATCGCACAAACAACAAATCATACAAACACAATTACAAACATAACGCTACCTACGCTTAACCTAATTCAAGCTTATACAAGTGCATCACAAAAACAAGAAAGCATACAAATACATTTTTCGCACATATCGCAACCTACCTTTAACCTAATTCATCCTTATACACGACGACCAAACATCTACTACATCACAATTCAAAGTCAAGTGCATCACATAAAAACCCAAACATACAAACACATTTTACACGCATAACACAACTTACCTTTAACTTAATTCATCCTTATACTTGGACATTTATTGCATTACAGTTCAAATTCAAGTGCATTGTACAAACATGCAAACACATTTATGCACATAACATAACCTACACTTAACCTAATAATCCTTATAGGTAGCAAGTGAAAACCTACTGCATTATAGTTCAAAATCAAGTCCATCAGACAAACAACCAAGCATACAAACACATCTGACACACATAACGCATCCTACCTTTAACCTAATTCATCCTTATTTGCGGAAACTAAAAACCTAACGCATCACAGTTCATATTCAAGTGCATCACACAAATAACCAAACATACAAACACATTTTACACACATAACACACCCTTCGCTTAACCTAATAGATCCTTATACTCGATAACTAAACACCTACTGCATCACAGTTCAAAATCAAGTGCATCACACAAACAAACAACCAAATATATAAACACAAATAGCCTACTGCATCACAGTTAAAATAAAAACCTACCACATCGAAATATGATATACAACTGCATCGGCATTCAAAACAACCGCATCACAATGTAAATTAGTGCATCACAGTTATAAAATCTAGTTGAAACATTGTATCAAACACATTGTATGCAAATTTCTTAGACACATTTTGTAGCTATTTTTTTCTACATTTTGTTCTAGATCTAAAAGAAAACATGATGTCAATTTGAATCAAACTCTGAATATAGCATACTTATATCAAGAAAAACATATACTCCCTCCGCCCCAAATTTATTGTCCTCGTTTGACTTTTTAAGTCTTTCTTTTCCAACTTTGACCTCAAGTATTTTTGTTTGTGTTATATAATACTTGATGCAAAATATATGAATGGATTCGAATTTAAATGTATTTTTATTAGGTATAATTTTCATAAAGTATTATTTAACATAAACAAAAATTCTTAAGGTCAAAGTTGAAAAAGAAAGACTTAAAAAGTCAAACGGGCACAATAGTTTTGGGACGGAGGGTGTAAATCGACGCAGTAACAAATTTAGTAAGATCCATATATTTTTTAGCCTGTTGTATGAGATTGAAAATAACTAACTTGAAATTATCAACAAAACACAATTTTAGTAAACATGATAACACTCATTTTGTCTATGATAGAGTCACATTATTTGTATATTTTTTTTATATTATTTAGTTATGTTTATGAGCATTTTGCGCTTAAAAGGTATTAAGATGTGTTTAGGTCTAAGTACAAGGAAATATCAAAGAATGACGAAGAAAAGCCAAAAGATTAAGAGAATATTCAAGAAAAGATTGTTGTCAAAGATATTGATTCATGTTATGATTATTTCCGATGTACAAGAGAAGGTTGTAAAGATTTTCAATGAAAGATGGAGTCATGATTAGGTGCTAAAAAGAGTATTAAAGGATGAAGTTTATGCCAACCCAAGGTTGAAATTTATGTGCAAAACAGTTCCCAACCCAAGGTTGAAGCTGAGGTTCAAACCCAAGGTTTAATAGCCCAACCTGAGGTTGAGCAGTCATCCCAGCCACCTGTTCAAATCTGAACCGCGGGTTGAGACTTGTTTGAGATGAAGAGTTGCATTAATTCAAGGTTTTAACTACCATTAATCACCAAGTCCGCTCATTACCTCCCCATTATGATTATGGGTTGTTTGTAACAGCTTTTGTGAGTAAATTCAAGCATACATAGGACCCCTAATCACCAAACAAGAGGACACAATATACAACAAGAAGCAAGAGACAAGACAACAAATCTTAATCAAGCCTTACACCATAAGGACTTGGTCGTATCTTATAAAACCCGAAAGAGCTTAATAATTCCTGTCATTCTTAAGGAGATACCAAGAAGTGTTGGTGATACTTATGAGAAGAGGCGGAGAATTCCATTGTTCGATTGGAGGCGTTAAGGAGTGCTATAACTCTTTATATTTCTTACTCATTATAGTCTTGCTTTGGGTAACTTTCTTTTACTTAATTATTATGTTGAATAATTTGATGTTGAATGATATGTTACGTTTGTTGATGAAACTTGTTATGGAGTAATTTGTAATACTTGTTTGGGAATTATGTAGACTTTCGTGTGAATGTTGAATGATTAGTCGGTTAGAAAAAGTGATTGTTCTCATAAGTTTGTTTAAATATAATTCGTGTTCTAAAACTTTTTGATTTAACATTCTTGGATTTCAAGGTCGAAAGGATTTCTAATATTGTTTAATTCCAAGAAATTGGTGCACTAATGGATTGATACTTGATAATTGACAACTATTACGTATTAAAGTTTTTAAATGAATTCAAGAATATTTAATCACGAGATTGGGTCGAAAGGACTCGTATGAACTAATGTTACTAATCATCTTTTTCATATATTTGATAACACAAAGGGCTAGCGTAATGGGATGATGTATTGGCTGAAAGGACTCACCCATGAAACTAGTAAAAACATAGATTTTCTTGATATTACCCATTGACTAGAAAACCTTGTGAAAATTGGTATGTGCCTTCTACATATATGTTTCACCCAAACATATTCAACATTTTATCATGATTGGTTATTATTCCTAAACAAGTATTTGTTCGTTTGATTGATTGAATTCGGAACCATTGTTTGTTTGTTTACTAACATACATGTTTATAAGGTTTATTACCACTTTCTTGTGAAGAGCTTTACTAACTAGTTTTCTTGAAATCAAAACTTGTTTAAAACATAATATTTTGCTAAAGGATCATTGTGAATGTAAATCTTTAACAACATGTACCAAGTGATAACTAAGTATATTCTTGACTAGCATTATGACATAAGAAAAACATGAAGTTTTCGTAGGGTAAGGTTTGCTTACGAAAGAGATTAGAAAGATGAGAGTGTAAGACACTTGTTTCACCTCAAGATCAATGCTCCAAATCCTTACTAGACAGCCCTAAGTATACTTGAACTTAGCCAAAATCAAGATCTCTCCTTCCTTGCTCCTCCTAGTGTGTCGACTTGTATATATATGTAGGAAGATACTTTCTTTTTCTCTCTTGAACTTAGCTAGTGCAAAATGAGAACACATTGGATCTATTTATAATGGAAGACTTTCAAAGGCTTAATAGTGAAGTCAATTTCATGATAGGCTAGCCATTAATGAGCATGGTCGAGTGGTATGGGGGAGGAAGAAAAAGTTGAGGTCAAGCCATGCTTTGAAAATCTTGGCTCCATGTTTTATGGGTTTAAAGTCTTACAATTAATGATAGTAGACTTTTTGTCCTAACAATTATTATGGAACAAAAGGGGTGGCATACTTGCAATATTAGAAGTGATAGATTTAATTTTTGGTACAAAAGTGTATATATTGCATGTATTGGGTGTTAAAAATAGGCATTGGTTGTTGGTTCGGTGATTAACGAAAGTTATACGTAATTAATCATAAGATATCAAGAATTTACTTTAGGTGTAAGGAAATATTTTTGGAACTTTTGTAATCTTTTTGGAAGTATAAAAATACAATAGAAATAATTGTTGGGAGAATTGGGTATATCGGGTGTCAAATCTTAAATAGCAAATAGTGTTTGTTGAATTGACAATCGTAAGTATTTAAAGAATTAGGAAATTGTTTTATAGTTTAAAATTGTGAACCAGAGTAGGAGCAAGGTACTGGAGCATTGTGGACTAAATATAGCCTAAATTCTAGTGATAAAATATTTATTCTAAGTTTCACGTTGGTTCAGGTAAAAAGTATACGTAAAATGGTCCTCAATTAAATGTCAAGAAAATAAATTCAAGTTTGATGAATAGTATTGTCCTGTAAATTAGTGGGTTGTTATAGTCTACCCCCGTTAATAGAATTTTGTACTCAAAATTCAATTGACTAAGAGCCTGAGCTTGATCGGATAGTATTCACCCTTCGATTTGGTTGCATACAGGAAGGTAAGGGTGTGGGTGTCAATCCAAATAGTACCGGGTGCTACTCCCCAATGGGTACTATCAATACATCCTAACCTCTAGAAATCACACAAATGAAATCACATATTAATCACACAGTAAGGCAAGCTTTCCCATCCTTGAGTAAATCCATCAAAAACCTTAGGCATCTTTTCGGTAGTTTAAGTTGAGCCTCAACTGAAATCTAGCTTAACCCCACAACTCATCAAACAAGAACTGTCATGAGATTAAGCTAAACCCCAAGTTTAAGCCCAGTAACAACTTGTTTTCAGCTTAATCTCACAACTCATCAAACAAGAACTGTCATGAGATTAGGCTAAGCAACAAGTTGGACCTAACCTTAAACCACGTAACAACTTGAATCTAACTTAACTTCACAACTCATCAAACAAGAACTGTCATGAAATTAAGTTAAATATCAAGTTGTAAGAAAAGAACTCAACATTTTTGAAGGATTGGCTCAATTTTTGGATTGCTTTCAAATAAACAACTAGTAATTATCCAAAGAGAAGATTCAACTAAGAGGGATGTGCATTCCTGTTTCCTCCAAAATCAATAGTGCATGCCCTAAGTATATCTCCTAATGTCGGATAATATGCTCACCCTGACCATCGGTCTAGGAATGGTAGGTCGTACTCCACTCCAACTGTGTTCCTAATGTGTTCTTTAGTGTCTACCAAAATCGCGATGTGCATTGACTGTCACGATTCGATATAATTGGTAAGGCGCCCCTCATGTATGTTGCTATAATTGGATTTCTTATCTTTGAATTCTACGGAGGCATCGATTAAACCAAAGGACTTATCCTGAAAACTCGAATTGCCTGTATATCGTTCTTAACGTGGTTTTAGGGTTGCCAGTCTTGTGCACTCTCAACTAATGATATTCGAGTTCGGAATCTTTCTTCGAGAAGTATCGCGTATCATGAAATTTGTGTCGCTCCGGGAGTTAAGTTGATGATTATCTCAATTCTTCAAGGAGGGGTAAATCCTGTTAGGTATTTACGAAGTACTCCAGGGAAGTCTTAAGCACGCGAGGTACCTTTGGGTTTCTGCTCGTCCTACTAGGCGCACTGAAATAGATGGTTTTAAAGTAACTATCGAGTGATTAGGCTTCACGAAATGCCTCGTCCATTCTTGAGCAAAATCATTTAAAAATTTTAAGCTAAGTAGCAACTTTAAACTTAATCTCACATCTTATCAAACAAGAACTGACATGAAATTAAGTTAAAAGTTGTTAAAAAGCTTACTTTTTTTTATGAAAAAGATTTTTTTTTTTTTTTTTTTTTTTTTTTTTTTTTTTTTTTTTTTTTTTTTTGGGTTAAAGTTTGGGGTTGCACAAAAGTGAACGGGTGGCATTTCAGCATTCCAAGATCTTACTACCAGGTGGTGAAGGTTGCACTTCGAAGGAATAGCGTCAAGGCACGACGCATCGCTACTGACCATTTTGGACAGAGGTGTTCGATTCACTCCTAGGGTCACATACTATGTAGGCATTGTGATTGTTCCCGAGGTTTGTTCATGAATGGTACGTGTTCCCTCTTGGAGGCATGGTCTTTGAAGTTGTTAACAGCATTTATTCGAATAAGACATTATAAACTTTTGACCATTAGTGTATTTTGGCGCGACTTTGTTTGAAATTTTGTGATGGCTAAGTCATGTGAAAAGATAGGTTTGCAAAATTTGTAACTTGAAAAATAACGATTTTTCATATATGGTTTAGATTTTTTATTTTCCAGAAAATTGACATTTGGACAAACATTTGAAACGATTTTTATACTAGAACATTCTGACGGTTTGAAATCACAAATTTATTTCAAAACATTCTAAAACAGTTTCAACTGTCAACCAAATTTTGTTTACAATAAACATCATAACACGGTCCAATTAACAAAGATTACTAGTTCATCCTCTTTTATAACGTTCGCAAGAAACTCTTTCATTTGCACCAAAATTTTTGACAAACAGGATTTGAATTATCTAAATCAGCACCATCTCCGGAACGCGAACACTAAGACGAATCTCGCTATCATGGTCAACACAAACAACTCGATTAACAACGTCACTGCTTCTCATGAGTCCTATTACCTCACTTGTAGTCTCCAAGGTTCTAATCGTATGACTAAACCATTAATGTGTCCATTTTGATTGGTGGTTTGCTTCTTAAGTCAACTAATGGTGTTAGCCGACTCATCGGCTTATAATGTGGTGTGTTCAGTCTTGCTAATAAGAGGAGTAGTGTCGGAAGACCAGGCATGTGACATATCGGCTTAGGGCAATGCCAGAAAATCTCGTACCCAAAATCGCATTCAACTAGTACCATTTTATCAACCATCTATAACATACCGGATCATGTCACACAATATCAAATCAAATCAAAGCACTTAGGTACACAATTGCAAGCTCATATATTGTCCTAGAAGCTAAAAGCTTCAGCATATAGAAGGCAAGCAGCATTACCACAGATACACATAACACATAAGGTAAATGCACACACATAGGCCAGCGCATTTTCAGGTCATCTAGACTCCGACTCTAACCAAACACAATACAAGGTAACTACCCCTATTATCCCATGATCGCTCCTGAATTAAGCATAGTTGATCAGGCTATGCGTAATTTAGGAAAAATGATGGAACACTGGGTGTTGGGAATTATGATACGATTCAAGAGAAGACAACTTAGGTCTGGTAATATATCAGAGTTAGGTCTGTCTTTGTAATTAGGTCTGGTAATGCAAAGTTAAGTCTGGTAGTATGTTTAAGTCTGGTTGACTTATAATGTTAAGTCTGGTCGTAAAGTTAGGAAAGTCTGTTAGAGATAAGTTAGGAAAAGATACAAAACGTGTAAGTATCTTTATAGAAGATTTGTGAATATCTTCTTAGTCGGTTAGCATTAGGGTTTCCTTGTGTTATAAAAGGATCCCTAAGGATTGTTAGTTCTGTGTGTGAGTTGTATGAGTTTCACTATTGTGATTGAAATCAATATACGAAGTTAGTGATATCTGTGTGTGTGTTCTTCATTGTTCTTGTTAAGATTCCGCATTAACATTAACAATCGTCTAGAGTTTCTCACTTAGACTAGTTTAGATTTATCCCAACCATCTACTAGGTATTCAAGACTACTTAGAGATCCACTTACAATTCGTGGACCAACAAGTGGTATCAGAGCAAGGCGAGAGACTCTGAATTCGAAGAACACTTAATCTCAAAAACCTAATTCTCACTCAAATAACCCTACACAATGTCTGAAATCGATAAGCCTGCTAACACTGAAACTTTTTCAATCTATACCAGTGAGGATGAGAGATCAAACCATGAAGATGAAGGAAAAACTGAAACCAATAACTCCCAAACACAACAACAACCCATCCCTTCCACAACCACAATCTCAAACATAAAACTTCCATTACTGAAAAGAGAAGAAGCCTGCTGATGGGAAAAGAGATGAAGATGGGAAGATGGAAAAGAATCAGATGAGCTTGCTAACAATGGAAGCTAGAGGAGTCAACTGGGGTGAGCATCCAAGAGTGAATGAGGAGTCTGATCATGCTCTCATGGCCATTGGTAATGAGGTATCATTATGCTCTAAATTATGCACTGATTCGTATAATCATGTTAAGGCTTTGTGTGATGAGCAGTTAGAACAAATAGGTGACCTAGAAGTAAATCTTTTAGCACATAAAAATGCTGTAAAAACACTAGAGGCACAAAAGGTCACCCTTCAAAACCAACATGCTGCTTTAAATGAAAAACTATACTTTCAAGCTAATAAAATATATGAACAAGATGAAAAGCTTAAAAGGTATAGACAATTGGGCCTTAGAATTCAGAAGGAGAGGGATGAGTTGAGAAAAAGGGTAGATCAGTGGAACAATTCAAATAATAACCTGTTTAAGTGTTGGGATTCTCAAATTAAGTCAAATAAAAAATGTGGCTTAGGATATGAGGAAGATGAGAATATGGCTATATTTAAGAATAAAGAAGAGGACTATACTGATAAGCCTTTATATAATAGGTTTGTTAAGACTGGTGACTTTAAGGGAGTACCACCACCATTGAGTGATGACTATACTCCTCTTGAAAAAGAAGAGTTGGATGATTCACTCTTTGTGTATGGTAAGAAAGGTCCTCAAGTGCCTGAATCAACCACCTCAGAGGACAAATCCAGTAGGTATTCTTCTTGTCAATCCAATGACTCTGAAGGATCTATTGATGGTTCCTCTGATCATTCTAAGTCTGAGTCAAAAAGTGAGATAAAAGAGAATCCTGAACCTAAGGTTGCTAAGAAGTGTGAACCTGTTGTAACTGAACCAGTAGTGACTAAACCAAAGCCTGAGACAGTCAAACCTAGTTGTGTAAATCACATAAAAACTCCTAGGGAATCTATTAAAATGATTGAGTCACCTAGAAGCAATAGTGTTCACAGAGAAAGTAGGAGTAGTTACACTTATGCTCCTAAAAGATGTTTTGTGTGTGGAAGTGTAAGTCATTTGATCAGAGATTGTGACTTCCATGAAAAGAGAATGAAGAGAGAGGCTGAGCAAAAGAGAATGAATGTTAATATGGGTCATGGTTCAAATAAACCAGTTTGGAATAATGCTAGTAGAATTAATCATGCCAACCAGTTTGTTCCCAGACCTGTCCAACTAAATAACTCTACCAGACCTAACTCTTATGTTAATTCTGGTAGACAAAATTTTAGGTCTGGCTACAGGAACTTTAATGTGAATAGGCAAAAGGGTAATTTTATGAGGCCTAATGTGAATACTGGTTATGTTCATTCGGTGAGATCTAATGTGAAGACTGGCTATGTGAGACCCAAACAACCATTTCAAAAGCCACAGGTGAATGCAAATTTTCAAAGAAATAATTTTTATAAACCTCCTTCACCTGTGAGAAGACCAGTTGCAAATCAAACAAATTCAAATGGGGGTTCGGCTGATAACCTCTCAGATTGTTGGGCTTGGAATCCATTTAAAAATGAATATACCTATAAGTCCAAACATAGTTTCACTGGAGCAAGTTCATACAAAACCTTTAAGTATGCTGCTCCACAGAGAGGACTCAAGCCCACTCAGGCCTGGGTTTGTTAAGAAAAACTGATTTCTCTTTCTTAACTTTGTATAGTTTGTATACTTGTTTGTTTTCAGTCTTGCTGTTCTAAATGGTTATTCTTATTTTCAATAATTAATTTGTTTCCAACTTTCCATAGTATGTTTGTTTTTGGTATATTGTGCTTAACTTTGTTTTGCAGTTGTTAACTCTTCTCTATTGCAAGTGTTTCATATGTGGAAAATTAAAACAACAGAACCATGGAGCTTTTTATTTATAAACAAGTGATTGCATTCAAGGATGCAATTTACAATGCATCATAAGACAAAAGCTTTAACATAAACCAGCCAAACACCACCACCTACATTTTCTGTTTCCCTTTGTTCATGAAGTCAGGAATGGTCTTCTTGGCTCCTCTGCCACCAAACTGATTCCATGCTTTTGGGCATGGAAGTCCAAGTATCAGGCTGCTTGGTGGTGGACGTGGTATAGAACCACTCCTTAAGGATGGCACAACCTTTGAAGGAAAAGTCACTTCATCATCATTTGCGGGGTCTTCTTCTTCAGAACTTCTATCATCTTCATAAGAAGGGGGAATTGGTTTTGAAGTCTTTGGTGCTTCATCTTCTGGTTCCTTTTCAGTAAGATCATAAGCAGCTAGCCATTGCTTAAGAGTTGATTCTCTTAATGTCTTGTTTCTTGTGATTGAAGAATACCCTGGTGGGAAGTATCCACCCCATCCTCCTGATGATGAATCAGAAGATGAGCCATTTGGATCCCAAGGAGAATTGGATGAAATCTCTATGATTTCTGAGTTGGAAGGATCCATTATGTTTATAAGGTTTTTCTTTTGATTTGTAATGGTTTTGTGATAATACAATGGGTGGTTTTATAGGGAAAATCAAGGTTTATTTCCATTTAATGCTCGGTTGGTGTATGGGTTAATACTTGCAGGCAAAGAGTTATTAATTGTACTTTTGGAAAGCTGACCACAGTTCTTATTTTGGTTAAGTATCTAAGTTGATAAAAAAAAAAAAAAAGAAAAAAAAGAAGAAGAAGGGGGATTTACACTTAAGGGGAGGTAATGTACATTTAAGGGGAGGCAAATGTACAAGTTTTACAAGTTTTTAAATCGGGTAAACTTAAGTGTTAAATCTGGTAGCTTGTGTGTCTTGCAAAGATTGGTTTTAGTCTACCTTTTCTTGTTGTTAAACTAATTTTTGCAGAAAAGATTGGAATGAGATGATGTAAAGCCTTGCATTCGCTAAAATCAGTTTGTAAGTCCACTCTTTTGGTTAGGTCTGGTAAGTTTATGATTCGGCCTGGTTGACCATTTTAAGTCAGGTAGTGTTAATTTTATGACCGTTAGATCTGGTCAGAGTAATAAAGATTTATCTAAAATATTACCGTTGCACTATTTTCGGTAAAAAGAGATATTTATGAAGTATATAAGATTAAAATTTGATATATTTTATCTCCTTTTATTCTTTATTTGCTTCCAAATTTAAATCATCTTTATTTTGAACTCACGACTCTGTTTATACGCAAATATTTTCAAAACCCTACCCTTCCAATCAACCAGACCTAAATCATTAACTCATCCATGGCTAACCTCAAGTTTGTTGACAAGCATAATCAAGTTGGTTTCTTGAAGAAGCCAGATCAAAGTGCAGGTTTCGAGGAGATTGTGGATTTCCTAAAAGGTTCTTACATTTGTTATTCATTAATTCATAATCCTACTATTTATCAGTCCCTTGTTAAGCAGTTCTGGAGGTCGGTTACCTTTGAGACTCTTGATGATGGGACCCCATGTTTAAGGGCAATTATAGATAAAAATGGTTTTACCATTACTGATGCCTCCATTAGGGAAAGTCTCCAATTGGATGATGCTTTAGGAGAATTTGATTTGCCTGGTGATGATATTTTGGAGGGATTGAATAACATTGGATAACCCACTGATGGAAGTTTTACCTTTTGGAAAAGTCATTTTACACCTCAGTGGAGGTTTTTAGTACATCATTTACTTCAGAGCTTAAGTCCCAAGAGTGGTGGATGGGATCAATTTGGAAGTAGAATTACTTCTGCATTGGTCTGTTTATCACTTGGAAGGAAATTTAATTTTTCAAAACTAATTTTTGAAGGAATGGTGAAAAATGCTAAGGACCCAAAATTTTTAATGTATCCACGATTTTTGCAAATGGTTTTGAATTATGAAACTAAGGATAAAGTGCCTTACATCAGTGTGGCCTTTACTCCCAAACTTTTTGCAAATATAAAAAGGGGTTTTCAAGGGACACATAGACCTTTGCTTGCTGCTATGCTTGGTACTAACAATGCAGGTACTTCTGGAGCTGCACAAGTGCAACCTGATGAGGAACAAGCCCAAGCATCATCTAGGTCTGCTACACCTACATCTACCCCAATTCCATCATCTCAACCAGGTCCCTCACCATCTGCTGAAAGATTACCCCAACTCAAGACTTATGTGACTTTGGTGCAAAAAGTAAAGAAAATGGGAGTGGCAATGAAGAAAAAGGGTGTTTTTTTGATGATGAGGAGGGAGAAGCTGAAAATTCTTCCAAACAGGGGAGGAATTTGAACAAGAACAAGAAAATATTCTTCAAACACCAGTTCAAGAACCTCTAGTTCAGGACAATGTCACCACCATCAGTCCAGAGACACTGGAAGTAGCAGAAACTTTGGCTCAATCCATGGGCAAAATTAAACAGGATAGGAAGAGAAGAAGGTTAATTTTGTCTGCTGAGGAAGAGATTGAAAAGTTTGGGACAATGTCTGATGAAAAGTCTGGTTCTTTAGAGTCTGGTAATGAACTTAGTTCTGGTAATGAAGAGCAACAATCTGGACAAAGAAAAGGAAAGCAGGTTGTGGATGAAACTTCAAAGCCAAAGAAGTCTAAGAGCAAAACAAGAGAAGAACTAGCTTCTGAGGCTTAAATTGAGAGGATTAAGGCACAAGACATTGTTGATGAAGAGAGACAAAAGAGGCTAGATGCAGTTTATGCAAGACAATTGGCTGAAGAATCTGATGATTTTACAAAGCTGCTCAATGTTGATGATGAAGTGAGAGCAAAGTATGAGGAGCTTCTAACTGTTGAAGGTTTAACTGCTGATGAACGAGCCAAACAGTTAGCTGACTTCATAAATGCAAGAAACAATGATGATACATTGGGTGGATTCTTAGAAAAGTTCAAGCTTCAGAAGAAATCAAAGATTCCCAAGAAGATGACTATTGCAGAAAAGAAACATGATATGAAGATGTATCTAAAGAATCAAATGCATTTATCTTTGAAACAGATGAAAGGGAAGTCATATGGGAAGATTCAAACTGCATATCTCAAAGCATTTGAGAGAGATCAGGGTTATAAAGCTATTGATTATGATGATGTGTAGAAATATTGTTTTCAGGGCAGGAAGGTTAAAGAGACTAAACTTGTCATTGAACCTGATAAAATGGTTGATACACAACCTGAAGTTGAGAAGTCATCAGAAGAAGTGCAAGCTGAAGTAGTAAAACCTATTGTGTTTCAAAGAAGAAAAGGTTTGGAAAGAAAAAGTAAATCCAAGAAGGTGGTTGTTGAAGAGGAATCTGAGGAAGAACCTTCATCTGAAGGAGCTACTATGGGAACAATTGAAAGCTCAAAGAAACCTGCTAAGATTGTTAACTATAAAATTGTTATGACTGGATAAAGAGCTTCATATATGATTATTAGGGAAGATTATTCTAATATTATGTATATGAATTTTGCTGCTATTTTACATGATATAAGCAGGGAGGATTTAAGGGAACTATACAAGGTGGTGAACATTAAATTTGGAGATAATCCACCTGAAGATGATGTTACAAGAGTCTTTTGGGGAAACTTGAAAGTAATGTTTGAGCCACCAACTGAATCAAATATAGTGTGGAAACTCCCTGAACAGCAGAAGGTCACCAGCTGGACCTACTTCTATAACTGAAAGGTACATTGCTTATCTGTTAAAGATGGTGATATTTATATGCTTGCAGAAGTGGAATATCCTCTGTCATCAAGTGTTTGCAAAGATATGTTAAACAAAAGGTTATCTGCTGTGAAGAAGGATGATGTATATGAGCAGATATTGGACTTAATAAAATTGCAGTCATTAAGGGATGTAGCTTGAGGATGTTTGAAAGAATTTTCACAAGTTGTTAAGTGAGATTATTGGAACTTATCACTTGGTGGAGGTGCTTTGCACTAACACAACAAAAAGGTTATCAGTCCACCTTGTCTCATCAACACAAGGACTAGCTAATCCTGAGCAAACGGCTAACAGGTAAAGATTGCTCAAATCCGTTTATGGCTGACAATTTGCCAAAAATTGTATGGTATTCAACTCACCATATCTAAGATAAGTGAAGAGTTGGCTAGCCTACAAGGTTATGGCTTGTGGTAAAGGCTGTGGAAAACCATAAATGGTAATCAATTCACCATGATGAGGTGCTTTTCCATCAAAGAATTGGCTAGTCCAGAAGCAAACGGCTTTTGGTAAAGACTTAACAAATCCGTTGATAAGTTAATGATTTGCTAAAAATCATATGGTTATTAATGTACCATGGTCTTACACACCAAAACATTGGCTACTCCAGTGGTAATGGCTATTGGTAAAGAGATTTTAAATCCATTACATTTTCAATGATTCACCTCTCACAGATGGTAACACATTTGGAAGTGATGAGAATAGTCTGGAACTTAAATGAATTTGATGTACATATAGTCAATGTTGCTGCAAAGACCATATCAGAAGAGCTTATCAAGATTCAAGCTGCTAGAAAGGTTCAAGACCTAAATACAATTCAAAGTGTTCAAGATTCAATCCTCAGAAAGCTTAATCAGAAGAACTTGAAGTTCATGGAGCATGAAGATCAAGTTAGGGGAGGATTGTTGGGAATTATGATACGATTCAAGAGAAGACAACTTAGGTCTGGTAATATATCAGAGTTAGGTCTGTCTTTGTAATTAGGTCTGGTAATGCAAAGTTAAGTCTGGTAGTATGTTTAAGTCTGGTTGACTTATAATGTTAAATCTGGTCGTGAAGTTAGGAAAGTCTGTTAGAGATAAGTTAGGAAAAGATACAAAACGTGTAAGTATCTTTATAGAAGATTTGTGAATATCTTCTTAGTCGGTTAGCATTAGGGTTTCCTTGTGTTATAAAAGGATCCCTAAGGATTGTTAGTTCGGTGTGTGAGTTTTACGAGTTTCACTATTGTGATTGAAATCAATATACGAAGTTAGTGATATCTGTGTGTGTGTTCTTCATTGTTCTTGTTAAGATTCCGCATTAACATTAACAATCGTCTAGAGTTTCTCACTTAGACTGGTTTGGATTTATCCCAAACATCTACTAGGTATTCAAGACTACTTAGAGATCCACTTACAATTCGTGGACCAACACTGGGGCTAATTGACTCGTACCTTGTTTGGGGTTTTATAAAAATTTTAATCTAGTTATACTTGAGGTTTTATTTTTGAAAAACCAGCATCCTCTATAACCTTAGGCTCTGATACCATTCTGTCACACCCCGTCAAAGGCGGAAACACGAGATGTAACTGAGAAAGGCACATTGCATAACATCATAGATTCATACCTTACATTTATTACAACATTAGTTTACAAAACATTCCTCGTGAAATATGTCTCTTTTGAAATCTTATCGTCTTGAAAACATGGTATCATATTATCAAATGGCCTGACTCCAATAAACGTGCCTTCAAATACTTTTACAATGATCACCTGAAAATGGTACTAGAAAAGGTTAACATAATGTTGGTGAGCTCATAGGTTTGAGAGTTAAACCACGAAGCTGTGAATAATATAAGGTAGGACAATAGTGAGCAAGATATACAAATATGAGCACATAGTAAAGATCACAAACTATCACAGACGACTAACACGCATAATTGATCCACACATAGTCTGGGTGCCATTTCCCAAATGATATACTGGGTGCCATTTCCCAAAATGATATACTGGGTGCCATTTCCCAAAATGATATACTGGGTGCCATTCGCCAAAATGATATACTGGGTGCCATTTCCCAAAATTATACCCACAATGCATCACAAAACAGTTGAGCACGTTCAAGTTAAGTCACACAATTTGAATTTACACAGTAAGGCACATGTTGCAATTAAAACACACATATTGTCCAAAAACATGAAAACAGTATAATCACAGCATGAAAACAGTTAAAATATCATTTGAGTACCATTTTCCCCCAAGGAAAAACATAATGAAAAAGGGGCTACGAGAACTCACCTCAGCAAAATCAATTTCCGGTTGATAAATTGGCAAACGGTAAGTTAAGCACGATAACTCTAATCACGACCTAAATAATATATATGTCTTAGGTTCGAAAACAAGGCCATGCACGCAAGTTCTTACTTTACTTTATCACTTGTACATGTTGTTGTAATACTTGTCATCAAAATATAGTTGCGTCAATTTGATCCTTTATTTAGAAATTACCACTTTAGAAAACGTAGCTTGTAAATCTTGCGACCAAATTTTAGTCGTCATGTTAATGGCTATTTCAAAAGTCTCTAAAGCGCCTAATAAGTATATATATTGTTCTACCAATTCCGATTACGTCATTTTAGCCAAAATGTACTCCAAAAGGTCCAAAATCCAACAAAAAAAAATTCCTAACAGCTTTCTAATAGAGAAAATAATAGGCTGTCAACGTATATGTTGACGTAAACATTCGTTAGGCCATAACTTTTGTGTCGTAGCTTCGTTTCTTATGTTTGACCTATCCCCGCGAAGGTATTTAAGTACATTATCGGCTTTTCAAGGTCTCGGCTAGTCTAGATATCATTTATCATCAATTTTTATCCATCAAAATTCTGGACAGATTCAACTATTTTATGAAAATGTAGTTTTCGTCGTCTAAATTGAAACTAGCTTATCTTTTTCGTTATAAGCTCGTTTTATCTCATTTAAGCGGCTACGTTTTCGTTATTAAGTCTATTTTATATATTTCTAGCCTAAAATTATCACCATGTTGGAAAATTTAGTGCACTTGAGGGGTTGATTCACACCTGGTAATGGGTTTGGAGGTACGGAGTGTACACCCATTTGGTCAATGTTTACCCTGACTCAATTATGTGGTTCGTAGTTCTGTTGCTAGTATTATGGATACCCATTTGGTCATACTACTGCTGAGGCAAGAACTTTCTGCTGCTAGTGTTATCACACCCCCAAATTCGGGTCCAGCGGAAGACTACGTGTCGCTGGGGTGTAACTCAATTGGTATCACAACACAAGTGCAAAGAACGGTTTTCAACTCAATCATTTAGAATAACATTGTTTAACAAAAATGTTGAATTACATTGTTAAAAGTAATGCGGAATTAGGCCCTTAAAAATATAGTTTAAAACGGTCCCTGTATAAATATCAGAGTCTTCTATGACCATGCCATGCCCTGCCAAAACCTCCTGTAGCGTGCCATAGCATAAAACCTGAAAATACATGCTAAAGTGTCAACACGAGGTTGGTGAGTTCATAGAGTTTGTATTAAAATAGTTGAAAAAGCCTTCAAAGAATGTTTCCACAGCAAAGGCATTGTAAATCCACTCAGTTCCAAGTCCCGCCCATACAAGACTTGCAACCTGTGTGTTTACAACCCACTGCCAAATGAGTTTTGGTTTGGTGAATAAAAGTAATATGTGGACCACAAGATTCACAGTACATTTGGTTGATCAATACATTCGATGATGTGACCAATTCATTCGGTTGTGTGACCAGTTCATTCGTCATGTGACCCGTTCATTCGGTCATAATACCCGTACATTCGGTTATGTGACCCATTCATTTTGTCATGTATGTACATAGTAGTGGAGCCGGTTCATTCGGTTAAGTATGCATAATGTTTGAAGTACTTGTGTCCATGAGTGATAAGAATTTAGTGCAATACTAGTGAATACATTCGGATGAATAACAAATTCATAAGTGGAGCAAGTAATGCTTTGATGAAACAAGTGGCATAATCAAGTAAATCATGTATACATTTGGATGAAAATGAGCATGTATTCTCCCCCAAAACAGTTATTCAAAACGTACGAAAGTAGGGGCTATGAAACTCACCTGGTATGATAGCTACGATGACAAAAGTGAATACACTGAAATGAGGCACGATCTCTAACCGCGACCTAATATGAATGATGGAATCTAATGTAAGAAATGAGATGATGCTGCACATGCAAATACGTATGTTATCGATACCACTTGATGATTTTGGAAAATAACGTTTATCGTTGAAAAATACATTTTTGACGTCTCGTTAAGTTAATAAACACTTTTCGTGTAAATATGTTGAAACGGTACTCCACGATCCTTGTTTGGTGTTATATTGGTTAATATAATGTTTTCGTCACAAAATAACTCTTTTTACAACTCGTGAAAATATGCCAAAACGGCCTCGTAAAACTAGTCGTGAAATATAGCTCGATAAGTGTTAGTGACAAAACTCGATGTCTTTGTAAACCTTGTAACAATATCTAAATATCGTTATATTCAACTTTTGACCAATTATGTCTCGATCAATTAGATAATCGGCTATCAACTTAGTGACTTGTAAAAATACTAGTTTTCATACTTAAAACACCTTATAAAAGTGGGCTGTCAAAATAAGTGATGAATTGTCGGGCTTTAAACGTGTATATCTCGGTCGTTATAAGCTTGTTTTCTACGTTCTTTATATCCACGGTTTCGTATAAGTATAAACTAACATATTTTCAATGGCTCGGCTCATCTAGATCACGGCTAACGACTCGTTTTGCCCCTTAAAGTTCGGCAATCAGCAACAGTTTTTCTGAAAAAAAAATATAGTTTTCGTCGCGTAACTTAAATAATTCATAACTTCTTCGTTATAAGTCGGATTTTAGTGATTCTTGCGGCCACGGTTTCGTTTTTGAAAGTACTTTCTAAATATGAAGGCCAAAATGACCCATCAGTTACTGAAAATTCCAGATCTGCCGATTAAGGGCAGACCCTTATCTATAATGTTTAAAATCCATTTTTAAGGTTCTAAACTTACTCAAATCTCTTCAAATCAACTCCACAAGTTCGCAAATCCTACCATACACCTTCTTAGGGTGTCATGGGGTCCTAAACATCACCAACCATGGTGGGTTTCAAGGGAATAAGCATAGGATAATCAAAACCCATTTTTATGTAATAAAAACCTAATAAAGTGGTATGGATCATACATACTTGCATGTTTTGTTACTAGATCATGAAAATGCACCAAGTAAATGTTTAAAAGAGTAGGAAAATGATGGGTAACTTACTTGTGATGATTATTGAAAGATGGTGATGAAAACCCTATAAATCTTTGTGGTTTTTATTCCAAAACCCTAACTAGATTACTACTAGGACTTGTTTAAGCTCTTGATCTTGAAAAATTAATGGTTTCTCCTTGTTGTTGTTGTGTTGGCCGATCCACCAAAGAAAGGAAGGAAGAAGATGAAGTTTTTGCTTGTAACTTGAAGTGTATAATGAAAGATAAATGGGAAAGTGCAAGTAATAGTCTTTATGGTCTTATTATAATCAAAAGGAGTCTTGATCTTAGGGGGGGGGGGGCCATCTTGGCGTGAAAAAGGGAAAGGGGGGAAGGGTTTTGTGGGCTAATTAAAGCTTGTGTCCCCATGTGTGTGTATTAGCTAGTTTAAGTGTACATTGGGTGTTATCGGGTACCGAGTTATCTTGAAATAAATGTTAACGAGGTGAAATAAAATATGACGAAGTTGTAAAAGTTGTAAAATATTATTCCTTGCAAGAATCGGGTGTTAAAATAATTATCGGGTTGAAATATCGTAAACCGACGGAGTTATGGGCGTTTTCCGGAAAATGTAGCAAATGGTTTTAAAACACCGGGTAAATTAATAATATAATTTTTATATCATTATAATAAGTATGAAAATATGTTAGGATCATTGTCGGGGGTATCGGGTATATGATTAGTAGTAAAAACTGAGTGGTAACGTTAATTACAAATTAAGCATACGTAAATAGAAATAATGCATATCCGTGCATGACCTAGGATACTGATGATGTTACTGATGATATGTAGACTACTTCTAGTCTATATGACGGGTCCTTAATAATGATGCATGAATATGCCGCTAAACCTTACCGGTTACGCGTATTTGAATACCCGTAAACCTAGTTTACGAAGTGATGAACGATAACCATGAATAGTGAATTCTTCCGGGAATGAATAGTGTCATGTGAATAGTAAAATTTTTGAACGCTTCTCATAATCTCAAATTGACTCCGAAAACGGTGAATAGTGAAATGATGAATAGTGATCGGTGAATAGTAACTGATGAATAGTAATTTCCCGAGATGAATAGTGAATATGGAAAATATCCTGAAAATGCGGGTTGTGACAGTCTCCACCCGTTAAAAGAATTCAGTCCCTGAATTCAGTTAGCGTTGGTCTCTGGAGGGTACTCGGTGAAGAGACGTGGATATATGAGTCACATTTCGGTGATAAAAGATAAAACATTCATTAGATCGGAATCGTAATAGTACATGAAGTTCGTACGATAGAACACAAAGTGGACACAAAAGAAATACAACACTAGAGGGTTTACGCTTCCGTTTAAATAGATAAGGCAGAAGTTCTCTTCTTAACCATTGTCATTGTTGTTGTTGTCCTGACGAGCTTCGCACTTCAACGAACTCTTCCTCCATTCTGGGTTCTCAGCTCTGGACATTCACTCTTGAAGTGTCCAATTACTCCACACTCATGGCAGGTTACCGTGACTTTCTGATGCATTACGAGGGTGGGAGCCTTGCAATCCTTGGCTTTGTGTCCGACCTTTTGGCAGTTTCCACATTGAGTGGGGCAAGGTCCCTCGTGGTGAAACCGGCACTTGTGGCACTTGGGCAAAGTCCCGGCATATCCTTTCCTTTTACTTGGTCCTGCAACGTAGGCCTTAACCATTTCATGTCCTTTGTTTGGCTGCCATACTTGATCATCTCGTTGGTTGCCATCCCTTTTCCTCTTGTTTTCGTTGTTGTTGTGGTTGTTGTTGTTGACAGTAGTTTCTTGCTTCACTACTTGAGCCATAAGCTTTTGAGACATTCTGATAGCCTCGTCCAGTGTGTGTGGTTCAGAGGAAATCACATCTCCTTGGATGTTGTGAGGTAGTCCACCAGTGAAATTTTCTAGCAGCTTTTCATTATCTGGAACCATAGTTGGACATAGCACAGCCAATTCTTGAAATCTCCTGATGTATGTTTCGATATCATTACCTGTTGTCACTAGCTCGTAAAACTCCGTTTCCAACTTCTTTATTTCAGTGCGTGGACAGAACTTCTTAGTCAGCAACTTCTTGAATTCATCCCACGTAAGCTTGTGAGCATTTTCCATTCCCATGGGTTTTGCATAAGAATTCCACCACGACATAGCTTCCTCAACAAGTGTACTAGCAGCAAACTTTACCTTGTACTCCTCTGGACAGTTACATAGAAGAAACACAGATTCTATCCCTTCATACCAACGGATCATAGCAGTGGCTCCTTCAGTGCCCTTGAATTTTGGGGGATCTCCACTCTTAAAGTCCTTGTATGTACATTTACGACCATTAGTACCATTAGCAGCCATTCCGGCAACTCCTGCGGTTTCTGCCCGAGAAGCGGCTTCAGCAGCCCGTGCAGCTACGGCCTCCCTTTCAACTACTAGTGCTGCCTCTATACTATCCGCAACAAGCTTCCGAATAGCAGCTGGTGTCATAGTTGAAGTAGCTTTCTTTGGCGGCATAACTCTTCAAAACAAGAAAAGAAGGGTGAAACGTAAATAAGACGTTTCCTAGAAGTAGATGTTCTGAGTGGCTTGTCATAAAATGAAAACTTGAAGTCGTTATGATTAGTTGACATGCTTCTAGGCGGTGGTTCACGAGGGAAATGAAGGCATGAATGTTCTATAATCTTGGTTAGGAGGTTGGAT
This sequence comes from Artemisia tridentata subsp. tridentata, assembly GCA_021014915.2. Classification (NCBI taxonomy): domain Eukaryota; kingdom Viridiplantae; phylum Streptophyta; class Magnoliopsida; order Asterales; family Asteraceae; genus Artemisia; species Artemisia tridentata. Next base: position 115,376,868 of record CP139505.1, read on the forward strand.
TCATCCCTATAAATGTTTCTTGGTGAGCATTCGTACCATAACGGATCTTGTAATTCGGTCAAGCCAATGCTTTCTAGATTATAGAATTTCGGCGATCAGGCCAGTGATAGCGGTTCGGATGGTTTAGTGATGCTTTGAGATTTCTGTTGAGTTTTGAATGGTCTTAATGTACCGAGGGATCCTCCTCATAGATGGTATGGAAAGCCTTTCCTAAGAAGGTCTTTGATAATATCCACTTATTAACATTGGGAGTAGGGAGTGATGAGTAACCTAGGAATCCCTAGAGTGTCGTCTAATCCTTGTATATGGGACTGGGGAAAGGAAATGATAGTGATGGTGAGAAGGGAAATGACTGTAATAGTCGCTATATGAACAATGGTGAGGAAGTCAAATAACAATGATGAGGAATTCACATAACAATGATGAAAGAGAGTACGGTGATGTAAATGTATGGTGCACAATGGGAATGTCCATGGAATGCAATGATTTATCGGCGCACTTCCACTCAGTGGTAACCGAAGTGGTGTAGGTGTGAAATGTTCTTGCAACGTTTGAGTACGCACACCTGAATGAAACATTTGGAAGTTGGGTAGAGAATTGATCTGGACAAAATTTTATTATAACCATTCTCAGTATTGCAAAATTCATCTCTGAGTCGGATATAGGTGGTCAGCCTATGTCCCACTATCCCGGGTCGAATATAGATGACCAGTCTATATTTTACCGAGGTTCCATGAATTTTGAAATACTCAGCCCAGTTATACTAATACCATGTCCTTTACATATGAAAAGATGTTCTGAAAGACTAATGCAAATGACCAATCTCGAGGTCGAATAATGAAACTACGCAAGGAAAAAGGCGTAACAATGAAACGCATATGATATGTAAGCATACTAATATGGAAGACAAGTATGGTAATCAACTAGAATAAGTGAGTATAATCTATCTGATAATGAGATACAAATCTCATCAATTATGTCAGCAACAAACCACAAATGAGGCATCAGCTTGGCAGGCAGGCACGTGGCGGTCATAGGATTAAGTTTTCGTGAATGTAGCTATAGTCTAGGTTTTAAAAACACTCAGTTCTCTATAGCCGAGGCTCTGATACCAATCTGTCACACCCCCAAATTCGGGTCCAGCGGAAGACTACGTGTCGCTGGGGTGTAACTCAATTGGTATCACAACACAAGTGCAAAGAACGGTTTTCAACTCAATCATTTAGAATAACATTGTTTAACAAAAATGTTGAATTACATTGTTAAAAGTAATGCGGAATTAGGCCCTTAAAAATATAGTTTAAAACGGTCCCTGTATAAATATCAGAGTCTTCTATGACCATGCCATGCCCTGCCAAAACCTCCTGTAGCGTGCCATAGCATAAAACCTGAAAATACATGCTAAAGTGTCAACACGAGGTTGGTGAGTTCATAGAGTTTGTATTAAAATAGTTGAAAAAGCCTTCAAAGAATGTTTCCACAGCAAAGGCATTGTAAATCCACTCAGTTCCAAGCCTCGGCCATACAAGACTTGCAACCTGTGTGTTTACAACCCACTGCCAAATGAGTTTTGGTTTGGTGAATAAAAGTAATATGTGGACCACAAGATTCACAGTACATTTGGTTGATCAATACATTCGATGATGTGACCAATTCATTCGGTTGTGTGACCAGTTCATTCGTCATGTGACCCGTTCATTCGGTCATAATACCCGTACATTCGGTTATGTGACCCATTCATTTTGTCATGTATGTACATAGTAGTGGAGCCGGTTCATTCGGTTAAGTATGCATAATGTTTGAAGTACTTGTGTCCATGAGTGATAAGAATTTAGTGCAATACTAGTGAATACATTCGGATGAATAACAAATTCATAAGTGGAGCAAGTAATGCTTTGATGAAACAAGTGGCATAATCAAGTAAATCATGTATACATTTGGATGAAAATGAGCATGTATTCTCCCCCAAAACAGTTATTCAAAACGTACGAAAGTAGGGGCTATGAAACTCACCTGGTATGATAGCTACGATGACAAAAGTGAATACACTGAAATGAGGCACGATCTCTAACCGCGACCTAATATGAATGATGGAATCTAATGTAAGAAATGAGATGATGCTGCACATGCAAATACGTATGTTATCGATACCACTTGATGATTTTGGAAAATAACGTTTATCGTTGAAAAATACATTTTTGACGTCTCGTTAAGTTAATAAACACTTTTCGTGTAAATATGTTGAAACGGTACTCCACGATCCTTGTTTGGTGTTATATTGGTTAATATAATGTTTTCGTCACAAAATAACTCTTTTTACAACTCATGAAAATATGCCAAAACGGCCTCGTAAAACTAGTCGTGAAATATAGCTCGATAAGTGTTAGTGACAAAACTCGATGTCTTTGTAAACCTTGTAACAATATCTAAATATCGTTATATTCAACTTTTGACCAATTATGTCTCGATCAATTAGATAATCGGCTATCAACTTAGTGACTTGTAAAAATACTAGTTTTCATACTTAAAACACCTTATAAAAGTGGGCTGTCAAAATAAGTGATGAATTGTCGGGCTTTAAACGTGTATATCTCGGTCGTTATAAGCTTGTTTTCTACGTTCTTTATATCCACGGTTTCGTATAAGTATAAACTAACATATTTTCAATGGCTCGGCTCATCTAGATCACGGCTAACGACTCGTTTTGCCCCTTAAAGTTCGGCAATCAGCAACAGTTTTTCTGAAAAAAAATATAGTTTTCGTCGCGTAACTTAAATAATTCATAACTTCTTCGTTATAAGTCGGATTTTAGTGATTCTTGCGGCCACGGTTTCGTTTTTGAAAGTACTTTCTAAATATGAAGGCCAAAATGACCCATCAGTTACTGAAAATTCCAGATCTGCCGATTAAGGGCAGACCCTTATCTATAATGTTTAAAATCCATTTTTAAGGTTCTAAACTTACTCAAATCTCTTCAAATCAACTCCACAAGTTCGCAAATCCTACCATACACCTTCTTAGGGTGTCATGGGGTCCTAAACATCACCAACCATGGTGGGTTTCAAGGGAATAAGCATAGGATAATCAAAACCCATTTTTATGTAATAAAAACCTAATAAAGTGGTATGGATCATACATACTTGCATGTTTTGTTACTAGATCATGAAAATGCACCAAGTAAATGTTTAAAAGAGTAGGAAAATGATGGGTAACTTACTTGTGATGATTATTGAAAGATGGTGATGAAAACCCTATAAATCTTTGTGGTTTTTATTCCAAAACCCTAACTAGATTACTACTAGGACTTGTTTAAGCTCTTGATCTTGAAAAATTAATGGTTTCTCCTTGTTGTTGTTGTGTTGGCCGATCCACCAAAGAAAGGAAGGAAGAAGATGAAGTTTTTGCTTGTAACTTGAAGTGTATAATGAAAGATAAATGGGAAAGTGCAAGTAATAGTCTTTATGGTCTTATTATAATCAAAAGGAGTCTTGATCTTAGGGGGGGGGGGGGGGGCCATCTTGGCGTGAAAAAGGGAAAGGGGGGAAGGGTTTTGTGGGCTAATTAAAGCTTGTGTCCCCATGTGTGTGTATTAGCTAGTTTAAGTGTACATTGGGTGTTATCGGGTACCGAGTTATCTTGAAATAAATGTTAACGAGGTGAAATAAAATATGACGAAGTTGTAAAAGTTGTAAAATATTATTCCTTGCAAGAATCGGGTGTTAAAATAATTATCGGGTTGAAATATCGTAAACCGACGGAGTTATGGGCGTTTTCCGGAAAATGTAGCAAATGGTTTTAAAACACCGGGTAAATTAATAATATAATTTTTATATCATTATAATAAGTATGAAAATATGTTAGGATCATTGTCGGGAGTATCGGGTATATGATTAGTAGTAAAAACTGAGTGGTAACGTTAATTACAAATTAAGCATACGTAAATAGAAATAATGCATATCCGTGCATGACCTAGGATACTGATGATGTTACTGATGATATGTAGACTACTTCTAGTCTATATGACGGGTCCTTAATAATGATGCATGAATATGCCGCTAAACCTTACCGGTTACGCGTATTTGAATACCCGTAAACCTAGTTTACGAAGTGATGAACGATAACCATGAATAGTGAATTCTTCCGGGAATGAATAGTGTCATGTGAATAGTAAAATTTTTGAACGCTTCTCATAATCTCAAATTGACTCCGAAAACGGTGAATAGTGAAATGTGAATAGTGATCGGTGAATAGTAACTGATGAATAGTAATTTCCCGAGATGAATAGTGAATATGGAAAATATCCTGAAAATGCGGGTTGTGACAGCTAGTGTTATTATACTGCTGCTAGTACAATAATGCTACTGCTGGTTAGCTAGGCAATAGATTCCGCTGCTAGTGCAATTTATTGTGCTGCTAGGCATCAGATTCTGCTGCTGGTATGCTGGATAGAATTTGTAACTGACGTTGCTATATTTTGGGAAGTTTCAAATTCGTAATTAAGGCCATGATTTTCTGGTCTTTTAACCACTGTATCTAGAATTAAGGAATATATATGGAGAATATTTGGACGATATTCACTCATAATTCCTTTGACTAGGGATTTGAGTATATCTCTAATATATATAGAGATCATCACAACGGCATAAGAGATACACAAAAAACCTAAACACTTGAAAGCAATTCGGTTCTTGATTTGTGCTTAAAACAAGAACATCACTTGGTCTTATCCCATAGAGATATTCGTGTAACCCAAGTATAGGGTCGAATAGTTTCTTTTGGAAAGTGATTACACGATTTCAAGTGAATATCCGGTACCTTGTTGATTGATTATCTTTACCCTGTTCTGGGAACCAAACAAAATACAACCAACAATCAATAGAAACTATTTAGTGATAATCAATGGCAGCTGCTATGAGGCATATGGCTGCTAACTTTTCAAAGCTTGAATAGTTTGAAGGTGTAGATTTCAGAAGGTGGCAAAAGAAGATGCACTTCTTGTTGTCGAGCATGAATGTGGTGTATGTACTGACCACATCCATTCCTGAAGATCATGGGGATGATGCTACTATGGAACATATAAGGAACAGGAGTAAATGGGAGAATGATGACAATGTTTGCAGAGGGTTAATTCTCAATGGTATGTCTGATTCTTTGTTTGATCTTTATCAAATTGTTGATTGTTATCAAGAATTGTGGGATTCCTTGGAAGCCAAATACATGGCTGAGGATACATCAAGTAAGAAGTTCCTTGTAAGTAATTTTAACAATTACAAAATGGTCGATTCTAGACCTGTCATGGAACAATACAATGAACTTCTTAGTATACTTGGTCGATTCACACAACACAAGATGAACATGGATGAGGCTATTTTAGTCTCTTGTATCATCGGTAAATTACCTCCTTCTTGGAAAGATTTCAAGCATATGCTAAATAATAAGAAGGAGGAATTAACTCTTGTTGAGTTGGGTAGTCATTTGCGCATTGAGGAATCACTCAAAGCACATGAAAGTGACAAGCCAAAGAGCAGCAATGCTGCTAGTCCATCAGTTGTCAATTTGGTAGAGCATATCAACTCCTCCAGGAACAATGACAACAAGGGCAAACGTAAGCATTAGGATAACACCAAAACTGATCCTAACAAGAAGTCAAAAGCTACTTGTTGGAAGTGTGGTAAAACTGGACATTTCAGGAAGGATTGCAAAGGTGTTAAGATTGGCAATAAAGCCCATCAGGCACAAGTGGATCTGGGAATGGTAATACCAATTGCCTAAAAGGTCAGAATATATTTAATAAGTCCTTTGAGAGTTATTATGTTACGTATATCTCTGATGTGTACTTTGTGTAGGATGATGATGCTGCATGGTGGGTTGACTCTGGAGAAACAACTCATGTATGTAAAGATAGAAGCTGGTTCAAGACCTACGAGTCAATGAATGATGGTTCTATTCTTCATATGGAAAATGAGTCAACAGCCCTGGTGCAAGGATGTGTGGATTTGAAGTTTAGTTCTGGGAAGATTGTCTCTTTGTTTAATGTTTTACATGTTCCGGTTATTAGGAAAAACTTGGTTTCTAGTAGTGTTTTGAAGAATTTTGGTTATAAACAAGTGATTGAATCTGATAAGTTTGTGTTATCTAAACATGGTGTATTTATTGGTTTTGGTTATTTATGTAATCAAATGTTTAGACTTAACATTGTTCATGATATGGTTAATTCTGCTTTTATGTCGACATCTAAATTGAATGATTCAACCCTTTGGCATGCTAGACTTGGCCATGTACACTTTAAAAGAATGCAAGATATGTCTAAGGATGGGTTAATCCCAGCATTTGACATGGACACTGAAAGGTGTAACACTTGTATGATGAACAAGATAACTAAGAAACAATTTCAAAGTGTAAAACGTGAAACTGTGATATTGGAACTGATTCATAGTGACTTATGTGATTTGCATGCTACTCCCTCTTTGGGGAATAATAAATACTTTGTGACTTTTATTGATGATGCTTCTAGGTATTGTTATGTTTATTTATTGCATACTAAGGATGAAGCATTAGATAAATTTAAAGTATTTAAAACTGAGGTTGAATTGCAACAAGAGTCCCTGATCAAGAGATTAAGGACTGATAGGAGAGGTAAGTACATGGATACTCTGTATTTTCAGTCTGTTGGTATAATCCATGAAACGACTGCTCCCTATACTCCTCAGCAAAATGGTATTTCTAAAAGGAAAAACAGGGTGCTGAAGGAGATGGTTAATTCCATGTTATCCTATTCTGGGCTGAGTCAAGGGTTTTGGGGTGAAGCTATGTTAACAGCTTGCTATTTATTAAATAGAGTTCCCAACAAAAGGAACAAGACAACCCCTTATGAACTTTGGACTAAAAAGAAACCCAACCTGAATTATCTCAGGGTTTGGGGCTGTAGGGCTGTTGTAAGACTCCCTGATCCAAAGCTAAAAACTTTAGGTGAAAGAGGCATTGAATGCATCTTTGTTGGATATGCTGAGCATTCCAAGGCATATAGGTTCTATGTTATTGAACCTAATGAATCTGTTTCAATTAATTCAATAATTGAATCAAGAGATGCTATCTTTGATGAGAATAGATTCTCATCAGTCCCTAGACCAAGTCAGAGGATTCCTAATGGAACTAATGATGTTGGTGTATCAGATATCTCTGATGAGGTCCCTGATGAGGATGTGGTTCAACAACCTGAACCTGAGCTCAGAAGGAGCAAAAGGGTTAGGACTCCAAAGTCATTTGGACCTGAGTTCCAATTATACTTAATTGAAGGAACAAGGGATGAGGTCTCTGACCAACACTCCTGTTGCTTTAATGTTGAGGATGATCCCAAAACATTTAATGAAGCAATGAAGTCCCAGGATGTTGCTTTCTGGAAAGAAGCGATAAATGATGAAATGGATTCCATCATGGGCAACAACACTTGGGTGTTGGCTGATCTACCACCTGGTTGCAAACCTTTGGGTTGCAAATGGATTTTCAAAAAGAAAATGAAGGTAGATGGAACTATTGAAAAGTTCAAGGCTAGACTAGTCATTCAAGGCTTTAAACAAAAGTCAGGGATTGACTATTTTGATACTTTTGCCCCTGTGGCTCGTATCAGTACCATAAGATTGCTAATTGCTTTGGCATCAATTCACAATCTGATTATTCATCAGATGGATGTGAAGACTGCTTTCTTGAATGGTGAATTGGATGAGAAGGTTTATATGAACCAACCTCAGGGCTTTATCATGCCTGGCAATGAAAACAAGGTGTGTAAACTAATTAAGTCCTTATATGGACTCAAGCAGGCACCTAAGCAATGGCATCAAAAATTTGATGAAGTAGTTTTGTCTAGTGGTTATTCACTTAATCAGTCTGACAAATGTGTATATAGCAAATTTGATGAATCTGGTAAAGGAGTCATCATTTGTCTATATGTTGATGACATGTTGATCTTTGGTTCTGACCAAAATCAAGTTGACCTCACAAAGGAATTTTTGTCATCAAGGTTCTCCATGAAGGATATGGGGGAGGCTGATGTTATCCTTGGTATAAGGATTAAACATGAAAGTAACAAGATTTCTATCTCTTAGTCTCATTACATTGAGAAGGTGTTGAGGAAATTTAATTACTTTGATTGTACTCCAGTGAGTACTCCTATGGATACAAGTGAGAAGCTCATGCCTAATACTGGTAAGGCTGTATCTCAACTTGAGTATTCTAGGGTGATTGGCTGCTTAATGTATGCCATGAATTGTACAAGACCTGATATTGCATTAGATGTGGGAAAATTGAGCAGGTATACAAGTAATCCTAGTGCTCATCATTAGCAAGCAATTCAGAGGGTACTGAAGCATTTGAAGAGAACTATGGATTATAGTCTCTCATATACTGGTTATCCTTCAGTATTAGAAGGATACACTGATGCAAGTTGGATCAGTAACACTGAAGACAATTCGTCTACTAGTGGTTGGGTATTCCTACTTGGTGGAGGTGCAATTTCTTGGGCATCCAAGAAGCAAACTTGCATCACCAGTTCTACTATGGAATCTGAATTTGTGGCTTTAGCTGCTGCTGGTAAAGAAGCTGAATGGTTGAAAAACTTGCTTCTTGAGATTCCATTGTGGCCTAAACCTATAGCACCTATTTCTATCCGTTGTGATAGTGCTGCTACATTGGCAAAGGCTTATAGCTAAATGTACAATGGGAAGTCTAGACACTTAGGTGTCAGGCATTGCATGATTCCTGAGCTTATCATGAATGGGGTAGTATCTATAGAGTTTGTTAGATCTTAACAAAACTTAGCTGATCGCTTGATAAAGGGTTTGGCTAGAGACTTGGTTTTAAAGTCCGCTAAAGGGATGGGTTTAAGTCCAACTTAGTCACTGAATACTAAGACACCTAACTCCCTCCTGCGAAAACTTTGGAGTTGAGTTCAATGTGGAAAGCTGAACATTTAGTGGACTAGAGCACATGTTTCGTTTACATCCCAAGGTTGTGCTCAGAACCTGCTGGAAAGGAGGATGAATTCTTTACTTCTTAATGGTTATTTTTCTTTGAAAAAGTGCTTAGCAGGAGCATGAATAAAGAGGAACCACCTATGTAAATGTTAAAGTTTTGCCGCTTCAGGAAGCTTTTGGACTTTTAGCTTTTACAACATTTATGAATTGGATATGGACACATGGCTTGTATAGTGTTAGGAGCTTTTAAGTGTTTGAAACTTGTGTGTATTTTATCTTTAGGTATTCAAATGGGTTGAAGGGTTCAATTCTTAGAACACCCTGATTCTCGAATATTTGAACATGTAATGTACTAAGATGAGAATTCAATCTTCAAGATATTTTCATTTATGCACATGTTTGTTTAATGTTTATTTTTCATGCAAAGGAAGTGAACTAAATTTGGGGAGGATTGTTGGAAAATTTAGTGCACTTGAGGGATTAATTCACACCTGGTAATGGGTTTGGAGGTACGGAGTGTACACCCATTTGGTCAATGTTTACCCTGACTCAATTATGTGGTTTGTAGTTCTGCTGCTAGTATTATGGATAATGCTGCCGATGCAGATCATTCTGCTGCTAGTGTTATTCATACTACTGCTGAGGCAAGAACTTTCTGCTGCTAGTGTTATTATACTGCTGCTAGTACAATAATGCTGCTGCTGGTTAGCTAGGCAATAGATTCTGCTGCTAGTGCAATTTATTGTGCTGCTAGGCATCAGATTCTGCTGCTGGTATGCTGGATAGAATTTGTAACTGACGTTGCTATATTTTGGGAAGTTTCAAATTCGTAATTAAGGCCATGATTTTCTAGTCTTGTAACCACTGTATCTAGAATTAAGGAATGTATATGGAGAATATTTGGGCAATATTCACTCATAATTCCTTTGACTAGGGTTTTGAGTATATCTCTAATATATATAGAGATCATCACTACGGCATGAGAGATACACAGAAAACCTAAACACTTGAAAGCAATTCGGTTCTTGATTTGTGCCTAAAACAAGAACATCACTTAGTCTTATCCCATAGAGATATTCGTGTAACCCAGGCATATGGTCAAATAGTTTCTATTGGAAAGTGATTACACGATTTCAAGTGAATATACGGTACCTTGTTGATTGATTATCTTTACCCTGTTCTGGGAACCAAACACAATACAACCAACACACCACACTACTGATTTTTCTGTATTTTCAAAAATGGGACAGAATCACATTTTATAATGCCAAATCATTTTTCCAAGCCATCTATCTATTATAACCTCTTGTCAATCACTTCAAATCTAGTCCAGATCATCCATCAACTCCTCAACATAACAATAGTGATCTAGCTATAATCTTATCAATATTCCAAAGGTCTATGTAAATAATCCTCAAGAATGTGAAAATATATAAGTTTACTAACATACATGTTTATAAGGTTTATTACCACTTTCTTGTGAAGAGCTTTACTAACTAGTTTTCTTGAAATTAAAACTTGTTTAAAACATAATCTTTTGCTAAAGGATCATTGTGAATGTAAATATTTAACAACATGTACCAAGTGATAACTAAGTATATTCTTGACTAGCATTATTACATAAGAAAAACATGAAGTTTTCGTAGGGTAAGGTTTGCTTGCAAAAGAGATTAGTAAGATGAGAGTGTAAGACACTTGTTTCACCTCAAGATCAATGCTCCAAATCCTTACTAGACAGCCCTAAGTATACTTGAACTTAGCCAAAATCAAGATCTCTCCTTCCTTGCTCCTCCTAGTGTGTCGACTTGTATATATATGTGGGAAGATACTTTCTTTTTCTCTCTTCAACTTAGCTAGTGCAAAATGAGAACACATTGGATCTATTTATAATGGAAGACTTTCAAAGTCTTAATAGTGAAGTCAAGATCATGATGGGCTAGCCATTAATGAGCATGGTCGAGTGGTATGGGGAGGAAGAAAAAGTTGAGGTCAAGCCATGATTTGAAAATCTTGGATCCATGGTTTAAGGGTTTAAAGTCTTACAATTAATGATAGTAGACTTTTTGTCCTAACAATTATTATGGAACAAAAGGGGCGGCATACTTGCTATATTAGAAGTGATAGATTTATTTTTTGGTACAAAAGTGTATGTATTGCATGTATTGGGTGTTAAAAATAGGCATTGGTTGTTGGTTTGGTAATTAACGAAAGTTATACGTAATTAATCGTAAGATATCAAGAATTTACTTTAGGTGTAAGGAAATATTTTTGGAACTTTTGTAATCTTTTTGGAAGTATAAAAATACATTAGAAATAATTGTTGGGATAATTGGGTATATCGGGTGTTAAATCTTAAATAGCAAATAGTGTTTGTTGAATTGACAATCGTAAGTATTTATAGAATTAGGAAATTGTTTTATGGTATAAAATTGTGAACCGGAGTAGGAGCAAGGTACTGGAGCATTGTGGACTAAATATAGCCTAAGTTCTAGTGATTAAATATTTATTCTAAGTTTCATGTTGGTTCAGGTAAAAAGTATACGTAAAATGGTCCTCAATTAAATGTCAAGAAAATAAATTCGAGTTTGATGAATAGTATTGTCCTGTAAATTAGTGGGTTGTTATAATGTGCCTTCTACATATATGTTTCACCCAAACATATCCAACATTTTATCACGATTGGTTATTATTCCTAAACAAGTATTTGTTCGTTTGATTGATTGAATTCAGAACCATTGTTTGTTTGTTTATTTACGGTGCTTTAGAATGTAACAATCTTTAGTACTATTTCTTGTGCTACATAAATTTCTAAGCTTAAACTACGTAGTCTCATGGGACGATCCCTATTTACCACAAACCATATTACACACAGACGAGTATACTTGCTCGTATGCGTTTTATTAATAATCGGTAAAAAGGTGTTTATAAATTAAAAATTTGAGTGAAACTTAGGATATAATATATATAACCGGTTTATGCGCATCAAGTTTTTGCCGCCGCTGCCGGGGACTTAGATTAGTTTAGTTGTAAATATTAGCATAGAAATTGTTTTTGTTTTGGCATGAGTTTAAGTGTTAATGTCATTTTTCTTCTTCTGATTGTTTGATGTATTTATGATTATGGTTATATGAGTGTTAGGATTGATATGTTCTTGTTTGGTTTATTTATTTTGATTTTATTTAATTTTATATTTATTGTTTTAAGTATTAATTTTGTCTAAAAAAAAAAACCGCCAGTCCAGTTTTGAACCGCGGCGGCTCGCATTTTCTGCGAACATCGAAGAGGCCCAACCGCTGGTCAAGTTTTGAACCGCGGCGGTTGGCATTTTTCTGTGACACCGAACCCACCCAAACCACCGGTTTGGGGGGTGAATCGCGAAATGCTGTTATTTTTCTAAATTTTTTTTTACTTTGTTTATTTACTTTTAATTTTTATGTTTTTAATTTATTTAGTTTTCTTTAATAAGTTTTATATGTTTACTTATGTTTTCTTGTTTAGATAGTTTAGTTTATTAACTAACCCCTAATGTTTGTTTTGGATTTGTTGTTTATGAATGTTTTAGTTATGGATTCGCCTAGTGAAGTTTCGGCTTATTTGGACAATTTGGAAACGGAATTAATGGATGTTGGAGATGTTTTGGCAAGAATGGAGAAAATGGTTGATGTGGAGAAAGTGGAACTTGAAGCTAAAGGAAAGGATGTGGAACTTATGGAATGTGAACCGGAAAAGCCATGGGTGATTACTTTCACTCGAGCTAAGTTAAGGGAATATGATGAACCCAGTATGAGGTATTCCACGCCTTGTGGAATCGAAGGTTTTGGAGCTTGGGATGCAGAGTGCAATATTGGACAAAGTGAAAGCTATGTGACTTATGCATTTTATGAGAAATTTGGAGATGGAAAGTATGAAGTGGATAAGTACAATAGAAGGATAGCAAGGGATGTTAAGATTGACATCTATGGTTACACTTTTACTATGGACTTGATTGTTGATTAATATGAAGACACTACGGACCCTTCCGTTGTGTTTGGAAGGAATTTCTTGGTAGCAACTAAGTGTACTCTTGATTTTGGTTTAGCAGAGATGCAACTTAAGATTGGGGAATTGTAAGATGATAAGGATGTTGATTGGTTGATTGAGCAAATGGAAGAGGCTTATGAAGATGGTACTTTAGGGAGCACGGAAATAGCCAAGATGGGAAAAGCTTCTCGTCTGAAAGAAAAATTCCCACCATTCAAAGGTCTTATACATGCACCATCATCACTACTACACCCTACTACACTACTCAAGGGAGAAAGTTCTTCCAACCCAACACCACCCAAAGGAACAATTGATGAAGCCAAATGTGTGGAAGAAATCACCACAAAATTCATGGAACTACTTAATGAGAAGCCAATACTCCATGTTTTAGAGCACTATGCTCGTTATCGGTAGCTACTTGATGAAATTTCGGTTGAAAAGATGAAACTTGACAAGAAAAGTGTAATTGAGGAGGAAGAAGAAGAAAAAGTTATGGAAAAAGGTTTGCCTAAGAAGAAGGAGGATCCGGGAAACTATCTTATCCCGCTTAAAGTGAATGCAACCACCGCACTAAACGCCTTAGCCGATACTGGGGCAAGTGTGAGTATCATGCCATATAAACTTTATAAGCTTTTGGAATTAGGAAGAGCTTGTCCTTCTAATGATGTTTTGTTGTTGGCTGACAATACCATGGCTAATGCCTATGGAAAAGTTAAGAACGTAAGGCTACAAATAGGTTTCCAAACCTACTTGTGTGACTTCTTAATCTTACATGTGCCTATTGATAAGGAGATGCCTATGTTGGTTAGTCGTCCATTTTTGAGTACACGTGGAGCCGTAATTGATAATGGTAAAGGGACAATGGAGATTGATGATGGAGTTGCTAGGAGAATTTATTATGCTAAGAAAAGGAACAAGATTCTAGCAGATAAGGAATCGGACGAGGAAGATTGGTTGGACATGTTTGATATTGGCCATGATAGTGAAGGAAACCCGAAATATGAAATAACCGCACCATCGTTTTACGACCTTACAAAAGGTTTTACCTCTCAAGGGATCTTGAGAAGTTTGCAATCCCCACCAGGCAGTGTACCTGACCGTTGTAGTATAGTGAAGTGGCAAGTACCGGGGATTGATCGTTCAACTCAAAGAATAGTGTTCGTTAGGATTGAAATTAATCTAACTAGGTCTAAAGGTGAGGGATGATTCTTTTTGTATTTTTTTATTTTATGGAAAGCAAGTAAAAATATCTGGTTTTGGAAGAAGGGGCGGAATTAGTTGCTAATCAACTAACCCAAAAGCTACTAATTAAACTAATATGCAAGAAAAGTAAACTAGGGTTCTACAAGGGAAATGAAGCATGTCTACTTATGATATGTTACTCCTTGCTAGCTATCCAATTCTACCTATTGAATTGTCACACCTTGTTTTAATTGACGGGTTGTATTCCTTAATACCAATCGTGGGGTGGCGTACGTACTTCCCCAACTCTATAAGCTCCTACTTCACTCCTATGTCGAGCCGGCTAAGAAGCTCCTAACATGGGATCACTAGAATTCGCTCATGCATTAAATACAACCAAATAAACCTAGTACGCATTGGTTCATGTTTCTTAAGACGTTCAAGCAAGTTACCGTATAGGAGGTTAGCCAGTTTTCTTAAGCCTAACATCGATATCACCCAATCAAACAAGAGACAATAGGAAACAAGAATTATAAACTAAACCAACTAGATCTATTGAAGTTGTCACGCCCTAATTGATGGAGATGGACACACACATCAACAAGAAATCAATAAGATCTAATTAGTTATACACAAGTTTCACACAATCATAAGTAGACACAAGGTGATTTAGCCAAGCATAATTAATGAAGAGCAATCAACAATAATCATAATTGAAGACATAACATAAGATTGAATCGATAAACAAACCATTACAAGATGTTTATGGCATGATTAGGACCCTCTAAGTTGCTGGAAAAACACCTACCCTAACCCTAGAATCGGACTTAGGGTTTGGGGCTTACAAATAATGAAGTTATGATGTTGTATTTATAGGCAGTTTGCTGTCCGAGGGGTTCTGACGGCGTCAGCCCGTATAACGTGATGGCCATCAGGTATAATCTTGACGCCGTCACCTAGGCCGTCACGTTATAAACTGTTCTGGCCCATCAGCACTTGACCCCTTCAGGTACGTGGTCAAGTGTTAATTCTTGATTTCTTCTCATTGTCTTAAAACGTGACCACCTTGGTAAAATGACACGTGACGCCGTCTCGTGTAAAAGCTCCAAAAATCATTCTGGCCCGTCTCTCTTTAAATTAAACCGTGACCACCTATGGCGTCACAAAGCGTGACGCCGTCACCTTCCAGTACCAAAATAGTTCTGGCCCGTCATGAGTAATCTTCATATCCACCTCTTTTGCCAAGCCGTGACACCATCTGGAACAACTCTTGACGCCGTCACATGTACTTTTCCAGCCGAATTTGAGACTTTGTCGTTTTCTTCACTTTTATGCTCCAAAAACGTCCAAAATGCTTCCTTTTCCAGATTTCTTCTCAAAAGTACCTAAAATGACAAAAGAAACGATTTAGGGCAATATTTGATCAAATAAATACGATTTAGGGCTTAAATGACCCCCTAAAAGCGGTACACTTTTCGCTTCATCAAATACCCTTACACTTGAGATTTGCTTGTCCTCAAGCAAATGCGCTTTTATTCTAATCAAAATACAAGTTAGGGGTCATTTAACACTAATATAAAAGTAATTACAACAATTAGCCGTTCCACTTTAATCATAATAAGCACGGAGATTACATACTAGCACCTCACAAGTAGTGTTTAGATACTCACATCTCTCAAGTGTCATCAAAATAAATCTCATAAATGAAAACGGATAATATCTCTCACTACCTGTCATAGCGAATAGATTACCATAGGCTTGGGCAAGGATCAAAAACCTCCTCCACTAGGCGTAAGCACCTAAGATAAACTATCAAAGAGGGCTTTTAAATGGGTTATAACGTTAGGTGTAGGGATATGATAAACACGGTTTTGTTGGATAAAGGATATTTTACTGGTGGCGAGTTAACGATCTTGATTAATTACATGTACTATACAATGTTGCCAAGCCAAGACTCGACTCAATCTTAAGATAAAAACAAAATAACAAAAACATAAAATAAACATAAAATAAAACGGGATGGTAGTCCGTATGTTTTTTCTATTTTTCTTTTTCTCATTTTTTTGTATTTTTCTTGATTTTTTCGATTTTTTTTTTTTTTTTTTTTTTTTTTTTTTTTTTTTTTATTGACATACACTCTTGCCCTACCATCCAAAATAATACATCATAGGGGCGTTGCATTCCCCTTACACTTGAATTTTTACATAACTTTACAAATAACTATTCTAATGACTCGAATTAAGATAATTGAAAAACTTGGAGTACTTTTAAAATATTAGCACATATGGGGGTAATAAATGATGTTCTTCCCCATTACTCCATTACACTAGTACTTTACCCATGAGTCCCAATCGTCCCAAAACAATATGTACAAGGATATGACTCGACTTAGCAACCATGTAATCAATTAGATTATTAACTAAGGGTTTAAACAAATGTTGTCACAATAATGCACTAAAAATGAGTGCATACAAGGTAGGCTAAGGCGATTTGGGTGTACATTTTAGTGGGGTGTAACAAATTCTTCCTTTAAGTAAAATGCTTAAAGGTCGAAACGAAAAGATAGGCTCTGAGGGGTGTACTAGGGGTATCGTGTACTAAAAATGAGTACAACGCAAAGGGTGTGGGAGAATTACTTGACCAATGTAGCCAATGTAATTATAACAAAAACACAGGTGTAAAACAATGGGTTAATCCTAATGCCTCTTATCATGTAGTAAATCTAACTACACGAATGTAGTCTCACTTGTGGCCTCGGAATGGTCCTAACGCAAGTTCTAGAATCTAAGTGCTACCGGTACACACATCAAAGCATAAATGCTTTTCCTACCAATTCTAGGGGCGAACCTCACATATTTGGGGGTGGAAATTTTTTTTAGTGGTACGGTTTTGTGCTAGTCATATAACTTCCTATCCATGAGACGCTCATTAAGACCAAAGTTTCACTCCTAAATGTTGTAAAAAATTTTAAATTTGGCACTAAAATTGCCCTAACAGGTATTTCTCTCAGTTTTATTACACATCTACCATTAAACAAACAAAAATCAAGTGTGAAAGCATTTTCTAAAGTATCGTACTTTTACCCCCCCTTACACTTAAGATGAACATTGTCCCCAATGTTCAAATAACAAGATATAAAAGCATAAAGTAAAAGAATGAAATCAAATACTCCCCTGATTCGCTCGGTGGATAATGTGGTAACACGGTTAGATCTTCTTCCAAAGTAATGTTGAAGCTCCATGACTAATGCATCGCCATAAGCTTGATTCCACAAACATCTCCTTGTCCAAAATAACCTGTTAATCCTGAGAAAACAAACAAGAAAAACCAAAGCATCAAACCGAACAAAGACAACTCACAACTAGGTGTAATTCCAGACTTAGAAATAAAACAATTAAAGATATAATGCTTGCGGAATGAATGTTTTGCAGATTCCTGGAGTTTATAAGTTAGAGTTTTAATAAAAACTTTTTATGATTCCGGTAGAAAAACAAAACTTTCAAAAATTTCAGAAAATTAAAATCTGACGCCGTCATGTTGTAAGGCCTGACGCCGTCAGAAATGATCTGACAGAATTCTCATGTTAAGTTTCTGGAAAATTTCTGGAAAAAACCTATACCTTACTTCCTGGAATTCCTGCAAAACTTCATTATGACTCGATACAAGCATTTGACTCTAACAATTACTAGTATGCATGCTCATTTAATATTGTTGTGATTCATGTTCAATCTTGTTCTTGTAAACAAATTTGGATTCCCTTACACTTATCTTTTGCAAAATACCTTTATATGTAGTTAAGACGAAGTTAAAAACAAAATAAAGCATTTTCACAATTTACTTTGAAACATGAGCACAAACAATAACAATTAAACTTGCATACGGAAACAAATAAAATCAAACAAACAAACAAACAAACAAACAAATAAAGCTTGGGTTGCCTCCCAAGAAGCGCTTGTTTTTGTTCGAGTCACGAGCCTGACTCTACCCTTATTTAACGGAAATAGGAGAGGTTTTCCCTACACTTAGGATTAAGTGCGGGTGGAAGTAGCGATACACACCCTTAGGGTGGAAATATGCCACGTGAGGTGAAGGGGATGAGTGAATGGCTTCCTTCATCCTAAAACTACCCGGATAATATTGGTTTATGGGTGGGTCGGTTCCTCTTTTGTCTCCTAGATGTAAATCTAAGGATGAAAAGTTGTGTAACGGTTGAGGTTCCGGCTCATCAACACTAGGAAATTCCCTAGAACTAAGAGTAAGGTCATCACTAAAAGTGTTCAAACCTATATCCTCTAGTTGTGCTTGGTCCAAGGGTTCTACCTCCATCGGGATTCCTAAAGTCTCTTCTACTTCTTCCGGGTAAGTCACGGGCGGTGTGGGTGCCTCAAATGATGGTTGAGTATTTTGTGGGCTTATGGTGTTTACCTCATCATTCCACGTGTCAAGATCACCTATATCCTCGTCAATTATTTTCTTAGGTAGTGATAATAACAAACCTAGTGCTTCATCCAACTTATAGTTTATTGATACGGCTCTATCCACAATTCCTTGGCAAACTAGGTCGCTTTTCCTATTAGCCTCACTAAAACAAGATCCTAAACATGGAGGTTGTTCATAAGAATCTATCCTAGGTGAAGGCTCATATGATTCATAAGTGTCTCTAAATGAGGTATTTTGAACTTCTTGGTGTTCTAGCCACTCAACCATATCTTGCAATCTTAGAAATCTAAGTGAAAAGTCCATTTGAAGCAAATTACAAACAAAATCACAAAGAAAAGATAGACTACGAGAAAGCTACAAAATAAAAAGAAAAAATCTCACTTGATAGGAATCTTGTGAGTAGACCTAATAAAAATAAAATTTCAACCTAAGCAATAACTACTCCCCGGGCTGCGGCGCCAAAAACTTGATGCGTGGTTTTGCGACCTTACAACAGGTTTTACCTCTCAAGGGATCTTGAGAAGTTTGCAATCCCCACCAGGCAGTGTACCTGACCGTTGTAGTATAGTGAAGTGGCAAGTACCGGGGATTGATCGTTCAACTCAAAGAATAGTGTTCGTTAGGATTGAAATTAATCTAACTAGGTCTAAAGGTGAGGGATGATTCTTTTTGTATTTTTATATTTTATGGAAAGCAAGTAAAAATCTCTGGTTTTGGAAGAAGGGGCGGAATTAGTTGCTAATCAACTAACCCAAAAGCTACTAATTAAACTAATATGCAAGAAAAGTAAACTAGGGTTCTACAAGGGAAATGAAGCATGTCTACTTATGATATGTTACTCCTTGCTAGCTATCCAATTCTACCTATTGAATTGTCACACCTTGTTTTAATTGACGGGTTGTATTCCTTAATACCAATCGTGGGGTGGCGTACGTACTTCCCCAACTCTATAAGCTCCTACTTCACTCCTATGTCGAGCCGGCTAAGAAGCTCCTAACATGGGATCACTAGAATTCGCTCATGCATTAAATACAACCAAATAAACCTAGTACGCATTGGTTCATGTTTCTTAAGACGTTCAAGCAAGTTACCGTATAGGAGGTTAGCCAGTTTTCTTAAGCCTAACATCGATATCACCCAATCAAACAAGAGACAATAGGAAACAAGAATTATAAACTAAACCAACTAGATCTATTGAAGTTGTCACGCCCTAATTGATGGAGATGGACACACACATCAACAAGAAATAAATAAGATCTAATTAGTTATACACAAGTTTCACACAATCATACGTAGACACAAGGTGATTTAGCCAAGCATAATTAATGAAGAGCAATCAACAATAATCATAATTGAAGACATAACATAGGATTGAATCGATAAACAAACCATTACAAGATGTTTATGGCATGATTAGGACCCTCTAAGTTGCTGGAAAAACACCTACCCTAACCCTAGAATCGGACTTAGGGTTTGGGGCTTACAAATAATGAAGTTATGATGTTGTATTTATAGGCAGTTTGCTGTCCGAGGGGTTCTGACGGCGTCAGCCCGTATAACGTGATGGCCATCAGGTATAATCTTGACGCCGTCACCTAGGCCGTCACGTTATAAACTGTTCTGGCCCATCAGCACTTGACCCCTTCAGGTACGTGGTCAAGTGTTAATTCTTGATTTCTTCTCATTGTCTTAAAACGTGACCACCTTGGTAAAATGACACGTGACGCCATCTCGTGTAAAAGCTCCAAAAATCATTCTGGCCCGTCTCTCTTTAAATTAAACCGTGACCACCTATGGCATCACAAAGCGTGACGCCGTCACCTTCCAGTACCAAAATAGTTCTAGCCCGTCATGAGTAATCTTCATATCCACCTCTTTTGCCAAGCCGTGACGCCGTCTGGAACAACTCTTGACGCCGTCACATGTACTTTTCCAGCCGAATTTGAGACTTTGTCGTTTTCTTCACTTTTATGCTCCAAAAACGTCCAAAATGCTTCCTTTTCCAGATTTCTTCTCAAAAGTACCTAAAATGACAAAAGAAACGATTTAGGGCAATATTTGATCAAATAAATATGATTTAGGGCTTAAATGACCCCCTAAAAGCGGTACACTTTTCGCTTCATCAAACGTGCCTTGGCTATGGAAAACTATTTCAATCCTTTCAAAAATATAATTGTGTATAAAAAGATGGTTGAATTTCTTGGTTCTTTGCCAATCCAACTCAATAATATTGAGTGGACATCCGATGGCTATAGTAAGTATCAAAAAGTTGAGGGAGACAAGGTTTGGCATACTAAGACTGAGATCACTAGCCCAAGTGGACGTCATTTCAATAATGCTTTTAAGACAAGGGAAACCGATAGGATACTTTCGGGAAAGTTCAATTCGGAAGATATTCTACGTTTCGGGAACTATTTTGATTGAAGAAAGCGTTTTGAGGAATAAAGAAGCTTATCGCTAAGTTTCCGCTCATTTTGTCTTTGATGAGCCTTATTATGATTGTTTTCATTTTGGTTATTTTGGATTATCTCGTTATGTTTGCATTTCTATGTTATTTTTAGTGTGTTTTAGCTTTATAAGCTTTATAAACTTTTATTTATATGAAGTATTTTAAGATTGTGTTATAGTGTTTTTAGTTTGTTTAGTTTGTTTAATTTAAGTTTATTGGAAATGTTTGAAGTCTTTATGAGTTGTGGTAATCATTCAAAATTATCGAGAAATTGAGGAACGATTTTGTTTAAGTCGGATTTTTGCTAAAAATTTCATCAACCTACGGTTGAAGTACCAACCCACGGCTTAAGTCCTCATTTTTATCAAACAAAAAAGAAAGAAAAACACCACAAAAACACCAACACTTTCAACATCATTCCAATTGATAGGGAGATTGAAGTTTAATACTTACATTGAGTTTCTAAGGATTCAATGGCATCGAAAAGGGTAAGTAACACCATCCAATTACTTTAATTTATTCTTAATTCGAATTTGATTTTTAGGGTTTTGAATTGGGCAAATTTTATATAGTTCGAATTGATTGAATTTCTTTGATGGGGTTACTAGAGGATTGATAATAGGATTGATTGCAAGTGAAATTAGATGAATTGGTTGAGTAAGGAATGAGAATTTGAGGTTTTGAAATTTAGGGTTGATGATGTCGAATTATTGGGAATTAGAATCATGATTGATTGGATTTCTTGTGGTATATGATTAATGATTAGTGTTTGTATGCTATTTGATTAATTATATGGACCATTTCTTTGTTTGATTTTGATTTGATTCAAGGATTTTTTTTTTGAGGTTTAGAAGTTAAGAGGATATGGAGAATTAAGCCAATAGAATAAGCACTAATAAGCCTAGAGGAGAAAGGTAGTAACTTGTTAAGAAGTGGGGAAGAGTTTGGAAAAACGTTTTTGAAGTTTGATGCGCAGGAAATCGCGGTTGGAAGCCCGACCGCAGGTTTGGCCGAGTTTCAGACAGCCCAACCGCCGGTTCATGTCTGAGCCACGGCGGCTGAGTTTTTTTTTGTCCACCTGCTGATGAACCAACCGCCGGTTCAGTTTTGAACCGCGGTGGTTGGGAAGTTCTGAGTAAAAAAAAAATTTATTTTGCTTTTCTATTTGATCTACAAGTTAACCTTTAGCTCCAATATTTCTTGTGTGCTTGTTTTGTTGTGTTTTTGTAGAATTGTGTAAGAGAAGCTACTCAAGAGGAAGAGAACCCGCTCATTGCTTTGTACGTAAGACAAGGTCGAGCCATGAAAGAAGGTAGTCTCATGCCGATTACTAGTGAACACTTGAAGTGGGAAATGCTAAGCAAGGAGGCTAAAGCTTATTTCAATAGCCGTTTAGCTAAGTTACAAAGGAAGGATCTTGCGCAACCAAAGTTGGTTAATTGGAATTTGATTAAGAAGCATAATATCTATGAGAATCTAGAAAAGTTGATGGATGTTAGCATGGAGTATGAAGATGGAAGTGTTTTTGAGGATATTAGTTTCGAGCTCGCTCTTAGGATCAATGAGAAGCAAATCTACAAAGAATGGTGTTTGGAGTTCTCTTCCACCATTTATTTCAATCAAGAGGTGAATTTGAGTAACATTTTGAAAGAAAAATATATTTGGTTTCGCTTGTGTGGGGATGATCATGTGTTGACTTTGCCGGAATTTGGGAAATTACTTGGTTTGTATGATGATAATGATCTTGCTGAAAAGGAGTTTATTGTTCATTTTGGTAAACTGGAAAGGGAACCACCAAATTATGATGGTACTAAGATTTGGAATGAGATTGGAGAACCGAGTAGTTCAAGACCAAAGGTGACGGAAATTCATTCACCAATGGCAAGGCTTTTGCACAAGATACTCGGGAACTCATTTGTACATCGAGGTAATAGTCAAGGCAAGGTTCATCAACCGGATTTGTGGCTGATTGAAATGATGATGAGTTATCGTGATGGAAAGAAGTTGAAAATGAATGTGGCATGGACCTTGGCAGTTTATTTTTCCAAGAGAGCAACCCTTATGTCTGAGCATGGTTTTATCAATGGAGGCCATTATGTGTCAAAGATTGGAAGAAGTTTGGGGTATGATACACAAAGTGAGTTGAATAGGATTACAGTAATGAAAGATTGTGAGAAGCTTGATAAGAAGAGTTTGCAAGGTTTGCTTGATCATGATAAGATGTGTTTGGTTGAAACTATTGCAAATGTGGCTCGTAACCAACCACCACCACAACGTATGGAAGAACCTTCGGGACTTGATTCGGGATGGGGTGAATAGCATGTGAACTTGCCACAAGTTAATAAGAGAGAAGTTTGGAGAGATATGTCTATGATGAGTATTGGACATCAAATGGATTATTGTGCACCGATTCTCACACACCTTGGTCACCAAAGTGTTCTGCCATATTCTTTTCCAATGGCTTATGACCCACCTGGTGTTCCACCTTACCCATACCCATATACACCATACCCATTGCAACATGTACCTTACCCAACATCATCTAGTGCATTTCAAGGAAGTGAAGGGTACAATGTTAATCATGAGGGGTTCATGGGTTATTATTCTTCTGATGTGGGGACTAGATGTTATGAAGTAGGAACATCGTCTGGAGATGTTGGCGTTGGAACATTGGTTGATTACCAAGGAGATGACTATGATGACATGGATGACAAATGATTTTGACTATCATTCGCGGTTTTATATGATGTGTAATGGATAATTCTATCTTCTCCCTAGTACTTTATTTCTGAATTATTATTATTATGTGATGTAGGATTTATTATTATTATTTAGGATTTTATTATGCACTTTATTATTATTTTTTTTGTGTGTTTATTTTTGCATGTTTTGTGCATGTGTTTATTTTTGGGATAATTACCAAAATAGACCAAACACCAAATGGTCTATCCCATACCCCGGTTGCCCAAAAAATGTCCCCAGTTGCCCAAAAAATGGCAATTGTTGCCCAAAAAATACACTGAAAATCCTTCAGTTACCCAAAAAATTGCCAGTTGCCCTGGGCAACACAATTATTTTCGGATTTCGGGGTAGATAGGGAACCGCCCTTTTGTGTTTGGTCTATTTTTAGAATTATCCCTTTATTTTTCAGGTTTGAGATACCATGGAATTATTGCTCATTCATATTGTTGGTACATTTTGGAGTTTGGAGTGACCAACTCATGCGTTAAATACCAAATATGGATCTCGCATGATTTCTCGGTGATATCATTTACTACTTTATTTTTCCTATTTCCTTTGCTTTGAAGTTAATTTTTCACATTGAGGACAATGCAAAACTTAAGTGTGGGGGAGGGAAGTAAATAGTGTAAATGATCTTGTTTTTAATTTTTTTGTGATTATTTTGGAGTTTGTTTTATTGCCCTTAAGAAAATTAGTTGTTTTTACACCTAAAAGATTATATCTAATTAAAACAACTTGGAATTTTCCAATAGCATAAAATGGCAATTTGAAAATTTCAACGTATCTTGATTAAGTGAAGCGATCCGTTCTTGGGATTGATAACATTACTTGTGCATTTATAGCCTATTCTACAAATATATGAGGATTTGAGCCTATCATTTGAAGCATATCTTTATGCTTAAATTCTATTTTCTTGCTATGAGTGTGCCGGTGATTGAATTGATTCTAGAACTTGTGCTTGTCATGCATTATGAATTCCAAAGTAAGGTCACATTTGTGTGATATAAATGAATTTAAATGATAAGAGGAAACTTAGGATTTCAACCAAATGGCCTTCCATTTAAATATATTGATATTTTACCTAGCCAAATCGGATAGTTAACCACTTTTTATGGACCCATTTGTTAGCGCTAGATACCCTTAGTTCACCGTTTGAGCCATTCTTTTTGTTTTGTTACAATCATAAAATACAAAAAGATTTTACACCTTTAAACTTTAGCCAAACATTTTTGTCAAGTCAAATCGATGAATTACTTGTTGTTGGCGTGAAGAAGTTTTTGATAATTATGAGCTTACACTTTGTATTTCGAATATACCTTTCTGACAAAGACGAAGGTAGCTACTTCTTATTTGTATTTTTGAGGTATATGCTCATCCAAAGTGTGGGGGATGTGAAAGAAAAAATAAAAATATGATGAAGAAATATATAGCCAATGTGCTATAGTTATGAAAATGGAGGAAAAAGAAGTATTATGAGTTATCAAATAGCCAATGTGCTAAGACGTGATGTTTATATGTATGGTGATCGATGAAAGAAATCAAAAGAGAAGGGGAAAAAGTTGATTCAGAGGCTATAATCATTTTGGGGATACATGGATTGATTTTTGCAAAAAGTGATTTTGGTATTTGACTTGATTATTATTACATTACTAAATCCACTAAATAATCCCATGCATTATCCTAACCCTTTTTGCTTTGTGAAGATATCGAATGTATGAATATTCTAGTGACCATCCGGTTCTTGAGTGATCGAATAACGCGCCAGCGGTCTAAGGTATTTTACTTTAGTGACCATCCGTTATTTGAGTAAATCAAGAATTCGCGCCAACGATCTATTATGTTTATACAGAAGTTATTGGAGCATAAGTTGATATTAACCCTCAGCCTAACGTTTCAACCCGAATAAAAGTCCTCTTTGATAAGTTTATTTATTTCTTACATGATTTGGATTAGTTTTGATACTTGTACAAGCTTATGGTATGAAATGAAATCATGACTGAGTAATTGAGTGAAATACACCACCAACAAAAGAAATGAGTGTGAGTGAATTATATTATTACTTTCTTTTAGTGAGGAGCTTAGTTGTGTTATCTAGCTTGATCGAGTACTTCGTTTAAATTTCATGTATAAATTGTAAAAATCACTTTTTGATCTTTTGCCTCGGCGATAAGGACAATTAGTGAAATTTTTGAGAATCATGATGGTTGGCTATTGGAAAACAATTTTTCAAAAGATTACTTTGCTTGCGGGCAAGCAAAACCTAAGTGAGGGGGATTTGATAACGCTCATTTTGTCTATGATAGAGTCACGTTATTTGTATATTTTTGTATATTATTTAGTTATGTTTATGAGCATTTTGCGCTTAAAAGGTATTAAGATGTGTTCAGGTCTAAGTATAAGAAAATATCGAAGAATGACGAAGAAAAGCCAAAAGATTAAGAGAATATTCAAGAAAAGATTGTCGTCAAAGATATTGATTCATGTTATGATTATTTTCGATGTACAAGAGAAGGTTGTGAAGATTTTCAATGAAAGATAGTGTCATGATTTGGTGCTAAAAAGAGTATTAAAGTATGAAGTTTTATGCCAACCCAAGGTTGAAATTTATGTGCAAAACAATTCCCAACCCAAGGTTGAAGCTGAGGTTCAAACCCAAGGTTCAATAGCCCAACCTGAGGTTGAGCAGTCATCCCAGCCGTTGGTTCAAATCTGAACCGCGGGTTGAGACGTGTCTGAGATGAAGAGTTGCATTAATTCAAGGTTTTAACTACCATTAATCACCAAGTCCGATCGTTACCTCTCCATTACGATTATGGGGTGTTTGTAACAGCTTTTGTGAGTAAATTCAAGCATAAATAGGACCCCTAATCACCACACAAGAGGACAAAATATACAACAAGAAGCAAGAGACAAGACAACAAATCTTAATCAAACCTTACACCATAAGGACTTGATCATATCTTATACAACCCGAAAGAGCTCAATAGTTCCTGTCATTCTTAAGGAGATACCAAGAAGTGTTAGGAAATTAAGCTATAGCAGTTAGAACTGTTGAAGATAGCAGTTAGGACTGTTGAAGATGGAAGTTAGTACTGCTAAAGAGTTTTGAAGACATAAGCAGTTAGGACTACTGAGTGAAGAAGTTTGTACTGTTTATGATTTATGTAATAGATAATTATGGAAAAGATATTGTGAATATTTTATACGTTTTAGTTGATAGTTATCTTGTAAAGGAATCCTTAGTCTATAAAAGGATTGCCTAGGTTAAAGTTTAGATATACAGAGATATAGAAGTACAAATTAATTCATAGAGATTCAAGGTTGTAAACCCTAGTGATGGGAGATCACTCGTATTACTGTTCTAATAATATTGAATCGTTGAAGTTCATTATTCTGTGTTCATTCATTGTTACATTCAAACTATACAAAACACAAACACATAAAGTCTTCTAAGTGCTAGCTAGTAAATTCCGCGTGCTAGACTACGTATAATTCTTAGTATCACATCTAACACAAGGCGTGTGTGTAGATCCGGTCAAGTGGTATCAAAGCCAGGTTGCTGATACTTAGATTTAGAAGATCCGAGAAGAACAAAGATGGACATGGAAACAACACCAACCACAACTAACATTGCTGCTAAGCTTCCTATGCTTAAACCTAATGAGTTCGACATGTGGAGACTTCGTATTGAGCAGTTTTTCCAAGTGCAAGACTATGCACTTTGGGAGATCATTGAAGAAGGAAACTCTTTTACACCAGTAACAACAACAACTCTTGTTGAAGGAAAGTCTGAGACTACAGTGCAGACAAAGCCAACCACTAATGAAGAGAAGGCAAGGCACAAGAATGATGTTAAGGCTAGAAGTTTGCTTCTGATGACTATTCCCAATGATCAGTTGCTGAATTTTAGTAAGTTCAAGTGTGCTAAAACCCTTTTTGAAGCTATTGTTGCAAGATATGGTGGGAATGAAGCCACCAAGAAAACCCAGAAGACCCTTCTCAAGCATCAGTTTGAGAACTTTACAGCAACAAGCAATGAGTCATTGGATCATATGTTCAATAGGCTTCAAAAGCTAGTGAGTCAATTGGCTGTTCTAGGAATTGAGATGCCTCAGGAAGATCTCAACTAAAAATTTCTGAGGAGTCTACCAGCTGAATGGGCTATGCATGTGGTTGTATGGAAAAACAAGCCTGATATAGATTCCATGAGCTTAATGGATCTCTATAGCAACTTCAAGATAGTTGAACATGATATTAAGAAGTCTGCTGGATCAAGCTCAAGCTCAAGCTCAGGGAATTTGGCCTTTGTATCAACTTCCAGTTCCTCAAGTCCAGATGAAGAAGTGCAAGTTGCTGGAGTAGTTGGTACTGCTAGTGAAAACCTTGGTACTGCTAGCACCTCAAGCAGTACTAGTAGACTTTTGAATGATGATACTTATTGTGCTTTCTTGACTACTCAGCACAATGGAAGTATGTTGACTCATTCAGATATTCAAGAGATTGATGAAGATGATATTGAAGAGATGGATATCAAGTGGCAGCTCTCTCTTCTCAGCTTGAGAGCTAGGAGATTCTTGAAGAAGACTGGCAAGAAGATTGTCATAAACAGTAATGATGTTGCAGGGTATGACAAGTCCAAAATTGAGTGTTTCAACTGCCACAAGAAAGGTCATTATTCAAGGGAGTACAGATTGCCAAGCCAACATGATGGAAAGAGTAGAGCATATGGAAACAAGTCAAGGGTTGTGGAGGTTACTGATTCAAGCTCGAAAGCCATGGTTGCCATTGATGGCTTAGGATTTGACTGGAGCTACATTGCAGAGGAGGAAGCAGAAGCATCTACAGAGGTTGCTCTCATGGCATTCTCAGATTCTGAGGTACAAGTTTCAAAATGTTCTAAATCTTGTGAAACTTTAAAAGATCTAGAAACACTTAAGACAAGATATGAGAATCAGAGAAAAGAGCTAGTTGAAACTGCTTTTAGCTTAGCAAATCATAAGAGAGCTTTAGCTGTGTTAGAAGAACAAATTGTTCATTATAAAAGTAATGAGTCTAAGTTTTCTGATGATATGATTATTATTAAGAGAGACTTAATGTTTAGAGAGAATGAGATCACTTTGTTAAAACATGAGCTAGAACAGGTTAAGAAAGCTAAGGAGAACATTCAGATGAGTGTAGACACACTAGAATACACATCAAAAGGTGTTCAACAAATAATTGAGAGTCAGATCCTTAATAAAGCTAAGTCAGGCCTAGGTTATAAGTCAGTTCCACCTCCCTATAGAGGAATTCCAACACCCCCAGGCATAGACTTAGAACACACAGGACTCCCTGAATTTCAATTACCTGTGCTTAACTATGGTCCTCAACCCAAGAAGGATGTAGTTGATAAACCTGTGTATGAAAGTGCAAGTGATAAATCACTATCTGAGGACAAGGTGTCTTCTGATAGGTCCTCAGCTAAGGACTCAGATGCTCCAACCATTGAGGAATGGACTTCTGATGATGAGGATGATCAGGATGTGGTTAAGCCTGTTAGTGCTAAAGTGGAGGAACCAAAAGTTCCAAAGATGGTTAAACCTGAGACTGTTAGGCCTAGATCAAATGCCAAACCTTTTAGACCAACAGTTAGGTATGCAGAAATGTATAGAACCACAAACAAGCCAAGAGGTAACCAAAGGAATTGGAATGACCTCAAATCTCACCAATTAGGGGAGGATTTTTTCTGCTATAGGAAAGCTTGTTACTCTTGTGGTAGCTTTGACCATCTTGCAGATTATTGTGATAAATGGGTATCTGGATACACAAATCATAGGTTGAGCATAGCAAGACCTCAATCTTTTCTAAGGAATGATAGAATGATACCCAGATCAGTTCTATTAAAGTCTGGCCAAAGACCAATTCAAACTGCTAGACCAGCAGTTCAGACTGTCAGACCTATTAGACCTGTTCACCCAAGGCCAACAGTTCAAGATGCAAAAATGTTTTCCAAACCAGGACCAAAAACTGTTAATAGACCCTTTCATCACAAAGCAGTTGTAAAAAATCAAGTTTGGAACCCTAAGGTAACAACTACCAAGCCAGCAGTTCCAACTGCTAGCAGAGTAATTGGTACTGGTATGAATAAAAACACTGCTAAGGGAAATATGGGTACTGGAGTGAATGCATCAGCATGTTAGGTTTGGAGACCTATTAAACCCAATGGTGCTAAGAATGTTTTGAAAAGAATGAAATATGTTGATGCTAGAGGAAAGCCTAAGTCTGTTTTGGCTTGGGTTCCAGAAGGAAATTAATTTTCCTTGTTATGTGCATTATTAGTCATATACTTTTATATTTGAGACAAGTGCATTGTGGCTTGTTTCTTTGTTTCTGGACTAACAATTGCAGGAATGGAGAGAAAACACCAAGGGATTATGAATGCTTGATGTTTTGGACTAAATGGTGTTCTGGAGATTAGTATGTGATCTTTGCATACAACAAATGGTAATTGGTTCACCATGTCTTATCTACATAAGAACCAACTAGTCAAGAGCATACGGTTTCTGGTAAAGACTAATCAAATCCGTTGATGGTTGACAATTTACCAAAAATTGTATGGTTATTAGCTCACCATATCTAAGTGTGAAGAGTTGGCTAGTCCAAAGCAAACGGCTATTGGTAAAGACATATCAAATCCGTTGATAGCTGATAGTTTGCTAAAAACTATGTTTGAGCTATGGTATTTAAAAAAAAAATTATTTCAAAAGTTCATATGGCTCAACAAAATTTTTGCAACAGTTGGTACGGTTAGTACAAAGTTAGGACGACTCAACTAGCCGTTGTAAAAATATGTCAGTAATTAATTTTCTAGCCGTTGGGGTAAAACCGTTATTCTTAAGGTAATTATAGGGATTTTTCTAAACGATAATTATCTTTTAACCATAAATTTATTTATTCTCTTTCTAAAGATAATTTATCTCATACACATATTTCGCAAAACCCTAAACAGTACCTATAAACCCCAAGCGACTACATAAAACTGCAATTCCAATTTACATGATCATTGTATTTCTATAATCTTTCATTTTTCATCTATAAGAATGGCTGGATTGGAATTTGTTAAGCGTCACAACCAGGTTGCGTTTTTAGAGAAAACAGAGCAAGGAGATGGGCCAATGTTTTATGAGATTGTGGATTTTCTCAACCACTCTCACATAAGGTATGCTCTAACTATTTCTCCTACTCTTTATGTCTCGCACATCACACAGTTCTGGCAGAATTCATCTGTCTTGACAAGTGATGACAGAGACATAGAAATTCATACTGAAGTAGATGGTATTAAGTTTGTTGTTACCGAGTCTATAATTAGGAGACATCTTAAATTAAATGACTCAGATGGTATCCACACTATGCTAAATACTGAAATATGGGATGAACTTACAAAAATGGGGTATGATACATCTGAACACAAATTGACTTTTCAAAAAGGATGTTTCTCACCTCAATGGAGATTTTTGATACATACTCTTTTAAGTTGTTTAACTCCTAAAAAGACTGCTTGGGAGCAGTTCAGTAGCAATATTGCTATTGCTCTCATTTGCTTGTCTACAAACAGAGTTTTTAACTTTTCAAAATTTATTTTTGAGGGTATGGCATCAAATGTTGACAGTAAAACAAAGTTTCTAATGTATCCAAGATTTGTTCAGACTCTTTTGAATAAAAATAAATATTTGCTTACACAACCAACAGAAACTTTTGCTACGCCTAGCCTTCAATCAAAAGTTTTTCAAAATATGGCTATGGCTAGTAGGCTTTTTCCAGGGGAACCAGTTCCATTGTTTCCTCAAATGCTTCAAACTGAGTTGGGTGAACGTTCAGTAGTTCCAACTGATCCCCATCACACATCCACTCAAGAACTTGAAACAACCCAACCATTACAACTTATAGGAAATGGTCTAAACCTAGTCTAACTAGGGTTATGACTAGATCCTTGCCCAAAGATTCACCTCTCCTAGCTGGTCACACAGCTAGAAGTGATGAGGGTAGCTCTTCACAAACTGAATTGATGGAAATATGTACCAAGTTAGTTAACAGAGTAAAGACCTTGGAGGAGGAGCTTAAGAAGAACATTGAGGAGCTGAAATCTCATAAAGCAATGTTTTCCAAAGTCTACCCAAGCTAACTAAAAGGGTGAAGAAGCTTGAAGATCAATTAAAGAAGAAAAGGGCAAAAGTGATATTGGATGATGATTCTTCTGATGATGATGATTCAGATGGTTCAGAAGGGGATGATGAAAATTCTTCCAAACAGGGGAGGAAATTTGGTAAAGACAAGGATAGATCAGGTTCTCAGGGGAGGCATGATAAAGGCTCAGAACAAGATGAAGGTTTTGGTAATGTTGCAGATATTGGTTCAGGTTCTGGTTATGTTCAAGAAACAGCTGAGACACATAAAGAAGTTCAAACTGTTGAAGCAGTACCAACTGCTGAGACAGAGCATCAAGCAGTTCCAACTGGTGAAACTTCTGCTGAGCAAGTTTATGAAAGAAGAAGAGCAGATAAAGGGAAGAAGCCAATGACATCTGAAGAAGTTGTTGCTACTCAAGAACTTGAAAGGCTCAAGAGATTAAAACCAAAAACTCAAGATCAGATAGATCATGATGCAGAAGTTGCAAGGCAAATGATAGAAGAAGATTTGGCTAATGAAGAAGCTAAACAAGCTCAGATAACTCAAGATGAGGAATTTGCAAGAAAAATGGCTGCTGATGATGTACGAAACATAGCTGAATTTATGGAAAGAACAAGATCTAAAGAGGTAAATCAAGAGGAGTTCAATGAACAACTACAATATTTGTTGGATTCTGATGTGATTGTAAGAGCTCAAGCTTCAATGGTTCTCAAAGATAAACAGTTGAATGAAGAAGAAAAGACAGAGGAGCTTAAAGAGTTCATACTCAAAAAGAATGGAGTTGCAACATGGGAAGATCTGATTCAGAGGATAAGAGAAAGGCAGAAGTCAGGATACAAGATAAAGTTGCCAACAAAGAAGGAACAAGTTGAGTCTATGAAACATTATTTGAAGAACTCAGCAAGTTACACTATGAATGACTTCAAGGGAAAATCTTATGCCATAATTGAAAGGGAATTCTATGAAACTTATGCTATTCTGAATACTCCAAGAAGAGGTTTCAAAACAGGTAAGAAGAGAGAATCATAAACTATGGAATCAGATGTTGCAAAGAAACAAAAGTCTGAAGAAGAAGGGTTAACAAATGAGAAGATCAGGAGTATGATGATGATTGTTCCAGAATCTTCTTATATCAAACCTTTACAAGTAAAACATCCAATCATTGACTGGGAAGTGTTCATTGATGGAAGAATGAAAGGATGGAAGATAATCAGACTTGGAAATATTTCTGAAAGGTACAAGTTGTTTGAAGATTTACTCAAAGGTTTTGACAGAGAAGATCTTAATCAACTATGGAGCTTAGTAAAAGAGAGATTCAGAGATAAAGATAAAGAATTATGGGTTCAACTGAAGAGAATTTATGAACCAGATGGTGGAGAGTCAATATGGAGATTTCAAGCACAAGTCATGGATTTCACTTGGAAGTTATTTGGAATGTGTGGAGTACATAGAGTGTCTACCAAGGATGGAATAGAGATCTATATGCTGGTTGAAAATGATTATCCACTCAGACCAGGTGTTTTGACAATGGTAAGTGTTATGCTAGAAGCTAATGAAGAATCTGAGATGGCTGATATGTTGGTGACAAAGATATTCAACCTTGCAGAAGAAGTGAAAGCTAGATCTAAGAGATTTGCTTGATAGGTGTTTGAAAGAATTTTATTCATATAAGAGATAAAGCTTAATTTGAAGAAACTTAGTGATTTGGATAGAAATCATAAGTTTAGGGGAGGATTGTTAGGAAATTAAGCTATAGCAGTTAGAACTGTTGAAGATAGCAGTTAGGACTGTTGAAGATGGAAGTTAGTACTGCTGAAGAGTTTTGAAGACATAAGCAGTTAGGACTGCTGAGTGAAGAAGTTTGTACTGTTTATGATTTATGTAATAGATAATTATGGAAAAGATATTGTGAATATCTTATACGTTTTAGTTGATAGTTATCTTGTAAAGGAATCCTTAGTCTATAAAAGGATTGCCTAGGTTAAAGTTTAGATATACAGAGATATAGAAGTACGAATTAATTCATAGAGATTCAAGGTTGTAAACCCTAGTGATAGGAAATCACTCGTATTATTATTCTAATAATATTGAATCGTTGAAGTTCATTATTCTGTGTTCATTCATTGTTACATTCAAACTCTACAAAACACAAAAACATAAAGTCTTCTAAGTGCTAGCTAGTAAATTCCGCGTGCTAGACTATGTATAATTCTTAGTATCACATCTAACACAAGGCATGTGTGTAGATCCGGTCAAGAAGTGTTGGTGATACTTGTGAGAAGAGGCGGAGAATTCCCTTGTTCGATTGGAGGCGTTAAGGAGTGCTATAACTCTTTATATTTCTTACTCATTGTAGTCTTGCTTTGGGTAACTTTCTTTTACTTAATTATTATGTTGAATAATTTGATGTTGAATGAAATGTTACGTTTGTTGATGAAATTTGTTATGGAGTAATTTGTGATACTTGTTTGGGAATTATGTAGAATTTCGTATGAATGTTGAATGATTAGTCGGTTAGAAAAAGTGATTGTTCTCATAAGTTTGTTTAAATATAATTCGTGTTCTAAAACTTGTTGATTTAACATTGTTGGATTTAAAGGTCGAAAGGATTTCTAATATTGTTTAATTCCAAGAAATTGGTGCACAAATGGATTGGTACTTGATAATTGACAACTGTTAAGTATTAAAGTTTTTAAATGAATTCGAGAATATTTAATCACGACATTGGGTCGGAAGGAATCGTATGAACTAATGTTACTAATCATCTTTTTCATACATTTGATAACACAAAAGGCTAGCGTAATGGGATGATGTATTGGCCGAAAGGACTCACCCATGAAACTAGTAAAAACATGGATTTTCTTGATAGTACCCATTGACTAGAAAACCTTGTGAAAATTGGTATATGCCTTCTACATATATGTTTCACCCAAACATATTCAACATTTTATCACAATTGGTTATTATTCCTAAACAAGTATTTGTTTGTTTGATTGATTGAATTCGGAACCATTGTTTGTTTGTTTATTTACGGTGCTTTAAAGTGTGATAATATTTAGTACTATTTCTTGTGCTACATAAATTGCTAAGCTTAAACTACGTAGTCTCGTGGGACGATCCCTATTTACCACAAACCATATTACACACGGACGAGTATACTTGCTCGTATGCGTTTTCTTAATAATCGGTAAAAAGGTGTTTATAAATTTAAAATTTGAGTGAAACTTAGGATATAATATATATAACCGGTTTACGCGCATCAAAACAAGGATCAACAAAATGATGCAATAGCAAAATTATGGTTCATAAAACAAGTTACAAGTTCGTTGAAGATCCACTTACGAGGAGGTTCGAATCGACTGATATTAATATTCACCATGCTTTGATGCATTTAGATGATAATACGAGATGGTGAGATGATATGCTTTGGATTTGTGTGTGAATTTAGTATGTGAAATGATTTAGAGAGAGATTTTGTACCTTGAGATGATGTTATGAAATGACAGAGAGGGTGATTTTTATTTCGGGGGTGTATTTTGTTAATTAGATATTCAGTTTTGGTAAATGCAAGTCTACCCTTCAAGTTTGCATTTATTACAAAAAGGCCACTCCGTGTTTTTCATCTTGCAAGGTAAATCCAACGGTTGAGATCGCTTCCCATCCTTTTCATTATAAGCCCCTTCTCATTATATCCCTACCCTATATATATATATATATATATATATATTTTAAAATACATATATATATATCTCCCCTATATATATATATATATATATATATATTTTAAAATAAAATAAAATTCAAAACAACCCTTTGACTATCTAACAATTTACAAAAACTAACTTTGAATTATTATTTTTTTGAAAAATTGCAACACTCCCCCAGACAATGTGACGAGTTATGAAAATTACTCTGTAGTATTAGTATTTACGGTTTCTTTTTCTTTCTATATAACAAACTTCATTTACTAAATATCTAACATTTATCTAGCTATTTCCTGATAAAAAAATACATCGATGAACAAAATGAGCCCAATATTGCATTACTTTTGACTAACATACGATTTTATAAAAAATGTTGAAGTTTAATATTTGTTTTCTCAAATATAAAATGAAACACAAAATACACCCTTAAGCTATCTAGCTATTTCCAAAGCTACCTCTAACTTTATTTTTTTACATTTATATATTATATACTAGTCCTATACCAGCACTAAGCGACGATGTATAACGTTAAATAATTTTACTTGCGAAATCGTTATTTTGGTTCGACCTTTGATGCAAAATGCGTGTTTTTTGAAATACAGAGAGTGTGTTTTTTTAATTGCACTAGTAGCCCGTATCGAAGCAATCCACTTATTCTTGGCTCATGTAGCTCACAAATCTTTCACTGTATACCAAAAGGCTTCGTTGATCCAGCAAGTCCCGATGATGCTTATCTTCTTGACAAAGCAGTATACGAAAGCAAATAAGCACCACGAGCCTAGTACAATGTGTTGTTAGACTTCCTGATCAAGTACAAATTCATCAAAGGTTCTATCGATCCAACTCTTTTCATATGCAAAAAGGTGACGTCATCATGCTAGTCCAAATTTATATCGATGACATCATTTTTGGATAAACAAACCCAAAATATTGCAAAAAGTTTAAAAATATAATGCGAAAGAGATTTGAGATGAGTATG
Source organism: Artemisia tridentata subsp. tridentata (assembly GCA_021014915.2). Lineage (NCBI taxonomy): Eukaryota > Viridiplantae > Streptophyta > Magnoliopsida > Asterales > Asteraceae > Artemisia > Artemisia tridentata. The sequence continues at coordinate 115,413,519 of CP139505.1, forward strand.
ATGGGAGAATTAAATTTTTTTAGGTCTGCAGATAAATCAAACTCCTCATGGTATTTTGATACATAAACTCAAATACATGTTGGAAATTTTGAAAAAGTTTGGTATGGATAAATTTGAACCTTTAAGTACACCTATGGTTATAAAACCAAAACTAGACTAAGACATTGGTGGAAAGCTTGTTGACACTACAAAATAGCATAGCATGATAGGCTCACTTATGTATCTTACTTCTAGTAGGCCTGGAATTCATTTTGCCACCTGTATATGTGCCTGTTACCAAGATCGGCCAACGGAAAAACACCTTACTGCTGCGACACGGATCTTCCGGTACATAAAGGGAACACCTTACATGGGCCTTGTGTATTCAAAAGACTCTGGTTTTGAACTAATTGCCTATTCAGATGCAAACTGTCAAATAAATTCCAAAAGTACTTCAGGAGCTGCTCAATTTTAGGAGAAAAGCTTATCAGCTAGTCATCAAAGAAGCAGAATCATACTGCCTTATCCACAGCTGAAGCTGAATACATATCCCTCTCTGAATGTTGTGCTCAAGTACTGTGGACGAGAACATAATTGACTGACTATGGTTTCTTCTTCGAGAAATTCCCAATTTATTTTGATTTGAAGAGTGCCATTGCCAAACCATGTAACCTAGTACAACACTCCCGAACGAAGCACATAGAAGTCAAATACCATTTTATCAAAGAAATTAACACATAATGGCTGTTTGTAAAATAACAGATCACCTGGATTAGGGCAAAATATAATAGGAATTTGTCACCACTTCTTAGCTTCAAAATCATATTCATCACTAGATGACAGCGCCTTTCCATCTTTCCCTAATCTGCCACCAATCACATAGAACTTTCTATCCATCATCACCCCAGAACTCATTTTTCAGGACCTGAGCAGCCTAGGAAGTGTCCCCTAATCCCCGATCTCCCTGTCATAGAGTTAGACTATGTCCCTGACCTTTCTACTTTCAGCTACACCACCAGCAAATATTGTGATCTTCCCGAGACAAGCAGAAGCAAACAAGCATCTTGGGCAATTAACATTTTTTTAGTGAACATAATAACATTTATATTAATGTATAGTCTGTGCTGAATTAATCTTTTAGGTAATTAACTAGAGCAGAGCAAGATTTTGTACCAGAAGAATCAAGAGAACATGCAATCATCATTGGTTTCCAAGAAGTTTTCCGGACCAACAAGTAGTTCAGGTGATATGAATGTTCATCAGATAAAAATGCTAGGATCGGAGCTAAGGAACATTTAACTAGAAAGCGAAGATGGACTTGAAATGGAAAAAAAGTACTAACTACTTGATCAATATAACTAAACCTTGGGCTTATTTTTCCTTTCATGCCTTGAGTTGGGAAGCTTTTGATCCATTAAGCAAGAAATGGATGCATCGATCTACCAATGATCATCCATGCTGACGAAGTCTTTGAGTTATCTGATAAAGAGTCGATGGTCGATGGCAGGTGGGACTGACCTACGAAATACATCCTTTCCTTGGACGATCCGAGTAGGTCAGTCCCAGCTGCCATCGACTCTTTACCAGATAACCGAAAGACTTCGTCAGCATGGATGATCATTGATAGATTAATGCATCCATTTCCTGGTTAATGGATAAAAAGTTTCCCAACTCAGGGCATGACAAGAAAAATAAACCCAAGGTTCAGTTACATTGATCGAGTAGTTAGTACTTTTTTCTATTTCAAGACCATTGTCGCTTTCTAGTTCCATGTTTTCTAACTGCGGTCCTAGCATTTTGATCCATTCATTCATATCACCTGAACTACTTGTTGGTCCTGAAAACTTCTTGGAAACCAATGATGATCGCATGTTTTCTTGATTCTTCAGTGTTATCAATAAAGTAGAAGTGATGGTCATTTACTTAATAGGAACTTTGTAATGTGTCGTAGACGTTATAATAGTTTAAGTTAAATGGGCTATGGACTTGGGTAATCTAATATTCCATAAGTTAAGAGCAAGCATTCTTTAAGTCTATGTAAACCAAGTCCATTATCAAGCCCATCCTAAAGCCCATTTGGGCGTCTTATGTGTACTATATAAACACCTCAAATGAGTCATTTGAGGTGTGTGCTTGAGTGTGTTTTTATTAATAGAATTCTCTCTTTCTTTCTCTACTTTCTCTCTCTACATAAGCGTACTTCATCTATCTCAAGTCACCAAATACGAGCTTAATATACGTGATAGAGTTGATATCTAAGGTCCTACAAGTGGTATCAATCGCCTAATAATGATTTAGGAGTGCGTGGAAATCATTTTTTGTTGAAACTTTGCATAAAAGTTGCGTTTTTATTAAAAATGTGAGTTCTTTTTCAAAATGTTTTGATTTTTATGTGTTTTAGTGTTAAATTTGTTTTTTTTATTAAAGTTCTAGTGATTATACGTGAGTTTTGGCAAAAAGAACGGATCAAAAACATCAAAAAGTAAGTTTTTTACCCATTTACATTGTGTTGGCAATCTTACGAACTTCCTTAAATCTCATTTGCAATGTTAAAGCTTCAAACATTATTGACATTTAAGTGATTTGGAAGAGGTTTGCACAAAAGAAATCATTTGGAATCGTGCTTTTGGGTGTAAAAACGAAGTTGAAGATTCTGGCATTTTTACGAATTTGGGGCTATTTTACAAATTTCTTGGAAAGAAATTTGTAAAACCCTGATTTTACGAATTTGTGTTGATCTTATGAATTTGTGCTGATCTTACGAATTTGTCCTGATTTTACGAATTTGTGCTGATCTTACGAATTTGGTTTACAAACTTAGTCTTGTTGAAGATTCTTCGTGCGTCAAGGATTACTCAGTACTTCCCTAGCTTGGATAAGCTTATGGAATACTTCGACTTGTGAAATCTTTCTAGCTTGGATAAGTTAGTAAGATAGGAATCTCAAATTCTTATGAATTTGGACAAGTTTACGAATTTGAAGAAGTTTACGAATTTGTTTAAGTTTACGAATTTGGATAAGTTTACGAATTTGGACAAGTTTACGAATTTGGACAAGTTTACAGCAAAACTTCAAACGACTATAACTTTTGAACCGTAACTCTGTTTTCAGCGTACTAACTGTCAAAACGACCGTGAGAATGAGGAAAAGGACAAATTGCATTAACTTACAACAAACTCAACTCCTATATCGTTGAACCAATCCAAGATCAACTTTATCAGACATCAATGGAAACTCAGCAAGATATTCATGCAGCTGGTGCTGAAAACCATCCTCCCATGCTGTGAAAGGGTGGATACTCATAGTGGGCTAGTCGTATGATGCGCTATCTTAAGAGCAAACCAAACGGAAAACTTCTTGTCAATTCCATTTTGGAAGGACCCTTTAAACCACGACAAGTCCTAGACCCTGGAGATCCTAATGGAACCCCCCAGTACAACCATTCTATAGAGATCAGACTGAGGCTGAGTACACTGAGGAAGACAAACTACAAATTGAAGCTGATGATCTTGCGTTTCATGTCATCATTCTTGGACTACCCGAAACGACTTATGCAACTGTGGATAGTGAAGGAAGTGCTCATGCAGTCTGGGAAAGAGTCAAGAGGTTAATGTACGGGACAGACATCGGGAAACAAAATGGAAACCCAACTGCTCAAGGAACTACACAAGTTCTGTTGATCCCAACAATACACTTGATCAAATTCCTTAGCTTGTAAGGTTTAGTTATCTTCGATAAATCTAAAACAACTAAGTGTAGAAACTGTCTTGAAGTTTATCAAACACAATGTGGAATCTTGTATTTGATCTTAAGAAGAACTTTATAGCAATATAAGAGTAAACACATAACACAATTGTATTAAACAAAACACTTCAATATTATTGATATAATACGAATACTCAATGGCATTAGGGTTTAAAACCTTGAAGTTCTATGAAAAATGTATGTAACTCTATGCCCTAGGACCTCCTTTTATTGGCTAAGGAGTCCTAGTCGGCTTACAATAACTTTCTATACAAGATTAATCTTTAATGAATCTTTTCTATAATTATCTAACCGACTATACAAGTATATCACTTTAAGCAGTTTTAACTAAATACTTTAGCAATAGTAATAATAACTCTGGCAGCTTTAACTCTTTAGCAGTAGTAAGTTAGTACTAGCAGCACTAACTTTGTTCCAACAACACTAACATACTTGGTGTATTTCTTTGATATTCAGCAGCATTACCAGCAGTAGTAATCTACACCAGCAGTCATAAGTCTTTCACCAGTAGTAGTAAAACACTTAGAGTATTTTCCTTTTAAACACCTCAGCAGTTGTAATTCCTTAGAGCAGTCTTAACAATATGAGCAACAACAACTCTTGGAAGCTTCAATTCCCAACAATCCCCCCCTAAACTTGATATTTTCATCCAAAATCATCAAGTTTCTTTCAAAGTATAATCCTTCACCAGGAGGATGCTTCCAAACACTATTCCTTCATTTTCTTGTAATCAGCCCTATAAAGTTGTGTCTCCATTTTCTTGAGAAGCTGATATACCATTACACTCCAATAATAAACTTGAAGTTTGATAGTACCATTGAGAATCATGTCTAGTGTACGCTGAGCTAAATGATAGTCTGTTTCCTCTAACATATAGATTTGAAGTCCTCTTATCATCATAGTATGAACTCCACATGACTGAAAAAGCTTCCAAAGCAAAACCTTATTGGAGTATTGATCATGCCAAACTCTATCTTCATGATAAGTTTCAAACATAATCTTCAAGTCACCCTAGAGAATTCTATCCAAAATGTTTTCTGGTCTAGAATCTCCGTATTTTTCTTTGACTAATGCCAATAAGGTCTCTAAATCATCCCTGTCAAAGTTTCTGAGCATTTGTGTAAAAGTGACAAACCTTTGAGACTGTCCACCAACTCTGATTATCTCCCACCAAGCAGTCTTTCCACGATAACCAGTTTTCCAATCTATGATAGGGACTTTAGTCTTCAAAGGAACAACATCAACAAATTCTTCATCATGATCACTTGCAATTTCTATCAATTGTTGTAGATTAGCTGTTCTTTTTGCATCACTTTCTTAGAGTTTCTCTATTTGCTCTTGTGTTTGCTCTGTTTGCTCATGTGTTTTCTGCTTCTTGCTGCTTTCAGATACCAGTTCTTTTCTAGCTCTCTTTAAACCCCCTACCACCTCATCTTCATTTATGGCAATAAAAGTGTTAACCCTTCTGAAAACAATATCAGACTCTTTTTTATTGCTGTTATAGCTCATCCCTTTAAATTGAGCTTGTTTCCATCTACCCATATTTTTCAGATAGGTTATCATGATCTGCTTTTTTTGTATCATGGTAGGTGGTTTATTCCTCTTTGCTTCAGATCTTTTCTTGGCAAAGAACTTCTTCTGTCACTAAAAACTCATAACAACTTAGACTTCTCCTCTAAAGATATCTCCTCTTGCTCCTCTTGCCACATCCTTTGAGCTAACATGTGATCAGCTACACATTTAGCTTGGATGTCATCCCATGAGTTGATATCTGCAAGAGTAGCTTGTTCTTCTTCTTGAGCTTTTTGAAGTCTAAGACTTTCTTCTTCTTCTTTTTGCTAAAGCTTTGTAGCAAACTCTGCATCTTTAGCAAGTTTTTGTTGTTGTTTCCATGATAAGTGTTTCACTACAGGCTCTTCAACAAAAATTGCCTTGCCTTTGCCCTGTGGTGGTGGTTGTGATTGTGTTGTTTGTGTTTTGTTGCAGATGGTTCTTTGATAGTCATACCATTAGCTTTGGGTCTTGAACTTTCTTTGATTTGTGGAGGAACCTTCTTGAGATCAGTAAGAACCTTAGCTAAGATGGTTTCATCATTAAGTTCAGTTGTTTCAGCAACGACATCATTAACTTCTGAAGCAACAATAGAGACTTTTGACCCAGCAGCTGAAACTTTTTCTCTAGCAGCATTAACTTACTCAATAGTAGTATTAACCTCATCATCAGCAGATTTAAGATCAACAGCATCAACAACAAACGCATCACTTTCAACCTGCTCATCCATCTGAGTATCCTCCCCTGAACCCTTGCTATCACTCCTCCCCTGTTTGGAGGCATCCTCCCCCAAACTAGCATCTTCAGAAGAATCAACCCTTTGAGCAGTAACCACCTTGTCTAGTCTTCTAAACTGATGTGTTCTTGACCTCTGCCTCCCTTCAAGATACCTAACCCTTCTCTTCAATCTTTTTATTTCAATATCATGAGAAGTGGTAGTCTGCTTGAGGTCAAAAACATCTTTTGTCAATTTGGTACATAATTCCATCAATTCCTTTAGTTCAAGAGTACCCTCAGCACTTCGGAGTGTGTTACCTCTCCCGACTGGTGCATCATTAGGTGTGTTAGGTATAGCCTCAAACCCAGTTTGAGCATCCATACCCTCATAGAATCCTGTTGGCTAGGACTATTACCTTAGCTAGTTACAGAGGAACTTGACTCATTAAGTGTTGCCTTGGTTTGGGTCTTACTTATGTTACCACTGACCTGCTCTGCATCTAAGCTAGCAGCAGTAGTGGCATCCCTTACCAATCTGTGACCCCTCTCCTTATGCACAACCTCATCTGCATCTATACTAGCACTAGCCTGAGGTAGCTGAGTGCCCTTTTTGGTGAACCTATGTGTATAGGTCTTTTGAGATGTTGATGTGGATGGTAAAATTGTTGGTGTATGATGGTTTTCAGTTGGGAGTACTGAACCTTCACCCTGGTTTTGAGATTGGACAAGTGCCACCATATTAGGAAATAATGGTGTCACTTTCCCAGAAAAATCTTTACCCACCCTTCTTATGTTTGCAAACAGTTTCTTTGTGAGCAAGGGTGCATCAAATGATCTTTTATGAACCTTCTGTTTATAAAGTTGTTGATCAAAAACCATTGCAAAAATCTTGAATATATAAAATAGTTGCTTGATGTATCCAAGTTCTTAACCAAATATCCCAAAATCATTTTAGAAAAGTCAAACTTTTGTCCTGTAGTTAGGCATACTACAGCAGAAGCCATAGTAGTACCAAACTCATTCCAGCCAGTTGTTTTAGGGCTTAAACAATGTAAGAAGGTATGGATTAAAAATTTCCATTGAGGTTAGAAGAGTCCTTTGTAAAATTTCAAAAAGTCATTTTTCTTCTCATACCTCATGTTTTCAAGACCATCAAAAATTGCAGAGTTTAAGAGACACTCAACACCATTGTCATCTGCTAGTTGAAGTGATTCTCTAACAGATGACTCAGTGATAAGTATTTCTTAGCCATCTACATTAGCCTTTGATAACACTCAAATTGTGCATGTTTTTAGTAGTGTTATTCATGTTTTTATACATGTTATTTGGTTATATTTATATGCTTTTGTTACTAAATCATACCAAAGTGTGTTTGCAAAGTATATGTAACCAAAAACAGGAAAAAGGAAGAAAAAGATGCAAAAATGAGGAAGAATGAAATATTTATGATAGTGCAAGGATTTTCTTGTCAAGATCCAATCAAAAAGGCATTTCAAAGAATGAAGATTCAAGTATTCAAGTTGACAAGCCCCAAGATAATGAAAAGATCAAGTTTGGATGAAGAACCAAGGACCAAAAGGAAGGAACAAGACAAACAACAAAAGTTCACAAAAAGAGAAAGCAGCAGTGCTCCATCCGATCGGAGGCTGCCCGCAACTGATTCGGATGGAGGCTAATTCTGAAGACCAACTGATTGGTTGGCCATAATACTGATCGGTTGGATGTTGTCTGATTTTCCAAAACTTCATCATTAAGATTCCTATCCTTATGTGCACGATTCCAAAGCATTCTATTGAGCATTCTAGACTATTCTATCTGCTTGGAGGCCAAGTTGAACCATTAATAACCCTAGGCTTGAGAATAGTATAAATAGAACCATTTGTGAAGAGTTTTAGAGACACCTTTTCAATAAACCTCATACCAACTCTCATACAATCATTAAGATACTATCTCAAAAGTCCTAATTCGTCCTCAGAAGTTCAGGAAGCTTTGAAGGTTCAAGAAGTCAACATTTGGAGGTCAAAACATCAATTAGTCAACACCAATACTTTGGGTATCATTACCTTATCATTTGTAATCTATTTCCAATCATTGTAAGACTTTCAATTATGGATTCTAATGTTCAAAGTTCTGAGTTTATGTTCATGTTTGCTATGAGTGGCTAGTGCCTTTGTGCACTTGCTTAGATGATGTGTGTTACTTATTGATTTGCGTATGATTGTGATAACATGTTTTAATTCAATTTCAAGTTGATTCTAAGATCCAATTGTGATTAAGTTTCGTAGTGACATTTGTTGATCAAGTTTAACTAGTTGCTAATAATTTTAAGGGGCGAAAGAACTATTGTTATTCAACTAGTTATAATCATTTGTCTATGAATGATTGTTTTTATCCATTATTCTTGATTAAACAAAGAAAGTTAATCGTGGTTGTAATAAGAATGCTTTTGTCTATCAAAATAGGATTGATTGTAAACCATTTCAAGGGTCGAAAGATTAATAGTTTACTATCAATTGTGACCTTTTGTCTATGATCGGTTACCTTTTGTATTGACCATTTCCTAAGCCTATTTGATAAAACAAAAGACTATTTTTGTGTTTAAGGTACACCAACTTATGAACCTTGAATTGATCTTGAATTGATTGGTTAAACTTAATGCTTGTTTTTATAAACTAAAATCTTGACGAAGGTTTAATTTGTAGAAACAATAGATTAGTTCACCAAACTAATTATCATAACCAACATGTTATCCTAAGTTATCACAATCATGCTTTTCAAGAGTAGTGCATTAGTCTAAGCAAGTGTAGTTTTTAATCATTTGAATTATTTTCATCATTGCATGTTTAATACATTTACTTCTAGTTGCTTATAATTCGATTCACTACACAAATCCCTGCGAACGATCTCGACTTACCATCATAATCTTGCTATAACGGATGAGTTCACTTGCTCGTATGTGTTGTTTCTAGATTCTGTAATTCGACCTTTATAAATTTAAAACTTGTACTCACACACGACACATCAGCCTTTAACTGTACTTCTCCATTAATAGTTATGGCCTTAGTAGTAGACCAAAACTTGTTAATGTGAGAAACGTATATAGTAGGATTCACAGTTAATGCAAACCTTATAGGGTTTGCATTCAAGAAACCAATGATTTATGTGAACCCTTCAGACTCTGTGGGTTTATCAAGAAAGGAAACCATGTTATGACTCTCAGTAAATTTGTGTGACAACATTTTGAGTTAGAATTTTGATGATAAAAATATGTTAGGGTTTGTTATTAGAGAGAATTATGAGCGAGTTAAACTGATTAAGTGATCCAATTGGGGATTTAAAAACTTAAGTGAAGAAGTTACATAATCATCCCTACACTCTCAGACATAGCAGCATAAACCTAGCAGTAGTAAGTTATGCTTAGTAGCACTAACTTATACTCAGCAGCACTAAGTCAGTTTTTCACTCTAAACAACTGAATTATCAGCACTCCAATACTTTTCATTACTTATCCTACAAAAGATTAGTCCAAAAACACCAAAACACAAACAAAAACTCATTCTCTAATAATCACATACGCAATTATACTTAGGAGTTTTAAGTATAACAAGCAGTATAAACTAGCAGTTCTAAGTATAACTAGCAGTACTAATAACACTTAGCAACAAAAACAGGTATTGACATATATGGCAGTACAAATCGCTATAAAACATTACAAAAACACAAAGAGATAAGAATTTTCAAAGATTTAACATTCCAATACTGGCAATCAAAAATAGAAATCTACCCACGTCAAAAGCTTTTGTGAGCAAATCTGCAACATTTTTGTCAGTATGAATTTTAACTATTTGGATTAACTTCTTTTCATAACAATCTCTTATAAATGATATCTTATCTCTATATGCTTTGTTTTAGAATGAGAAACATGATTTTTAATTATGCACATAGTACTGCTTTTATCAATAAATATTTTGGTATGCATAAAATTGTACCCATAATCCAGTAGTTGATTTTGAATCCAGAGCACTTGTCCAGAGCAATTTGAAGCACCCACATACTCAGCTTCTATTGTGGAATTAGCAACCATAGTTTGTTTCTTGCACTGCTATGAAATCAACCTGCTTCCTTGAAATTGAAAACCTCCTGTTGTGGATTTCCTATCTAAGCTAGCTCTAGCATAATCACTATCAGTGTATGCTTCCTAGAAATTGACAACCTCCTGTTGTGTTTGGCGACAGTGTAATTTCCCGGGTATACTACGTGGAAGGACTAGGGCACAATTTATTTTTTGTTGGTCAATTTTGTGATTCCGATCTCGAAGTTGCCTTCAGAAAACACACATGTTTCATCAGAGAGTTGGATGGTATTGATCTTCTTAAAGGCAGTTGTGACACTAATCTATACACCATCTCTATTGAAGAAATGATGAGGTCCTCTCCTATTTGCTTGCTTTCAAAGGCTTCAAAGACCAAATCTTGGCTTTGGCACAGTCGTTTAAATCACTTGAACTTCGGCACCATAAATGACCTTTCTCGCAAGGATCTTGTACGAGGCATGCCTAGATTAAAGTTTGAGAAAGATCATCTTTGTTCTGCCTGTCAACTGGGCAAAAGCAAGAAACAAACCCACAAACCCAAAACTGTCAACACCATTATGGAAGCTCTTCACGGCCTTCACATGGATCTGTGCGGACCAATGAGAGTTCAGAGTATTAATGGGAAGAAATATGTTCTGGTGGTGGTCGATGACTACTCTCGGTTTACATGGGTAAAGTTTTTGAGAACCAAGGACGAAACTCCAGAGGTTATCATCAAACTTATCAAACAGCTGCAAGTGAGACTTAACAAAACTGTCAGAATCATCCGTACAGACAATGAAACTGAGTTTGTTAACCAACAAATCAGTCAATTTTATGAAAGTATTGGCATAACTCACCAGAAAAGTGTTCCATGCACTCCTCAGCAAAACGGAGTTGTTGAAAGAAGAAACCGTACTCTTGTGGAAGCTGCACGAACCATGCTAATATTTTCCAAGGCACCGATGTTTCTTTTGGCAGAAGCAATTGCTACAACATGTTACACCCAAAACGGATCCCTGATACATACTATTCACAACATAACTCCCTATGAGCTGATACATGGCAAGAAACCAGATCTTTCCTTTCTTCGTGTGTTCGGTGCACTGTGCTATCCGAAAAATGACAGTCAAGATCTGGGAAAGCTAAAATCAAAAGTAGACGTAGGTTTCTTTGTTGGGTATGCACCAGATCGCAAGGGATACAGAATGTACAACAAACGAACCCAAAAAATAATGGAAACTATTCATGTTACATTCGATGAGCTGACTGAGCAAACGGCTTATGGACAAACTAGTTCTGGACCTGCTCCTAATCTTTTGTTACCTGGACCAATCAATTCAGGTCTTGTATAGAATCAATCTCCTTTGGTACAGCAAGGCTCTGCAGTAGATAAGTCTCTTGAAGTGAATCCTTTTGCTCCGGTTGTTGATGTTCCATTTGAGAATATATTTGCTCTTGAATCGTCTACAGAGACATTTTCTTCAGGGGATCTCAACACGGCAACATTAGTTCACTATCCTCAACCACATGATCATTTCAGAAAATAGACCAATGATCATCCGATCGACAACATCATTGGAAATCCTTCTCGTCCGGTATCCACGCGTAAGCAACTTGCCACTGATGCATTGTGGTGTTTCTTTAATTCCGTACTATCCAAAGTCGAACCCAAGGACTTCAAAGATGCTTTGTCCAAAGACTGCTGGTTCACGGCAATGCAAGAAGAAATTCATGAGTTTGATCGACTTGAAGTATGGGAATTAGTGCCTCCTCCAGATTGTGCAATGATTATCGCTCTAAAGTGGATCTTCAAAGTGAAACTCGATGAGCATGGTGATGTTCAAAAAAATAAGGCACGAATTGTTAAAAAGGGGTATCGACAAGAAGAGGGCATAGACTTTGAAGAATCATTTGCGCCGGTTGCTCGAAATGAAGCCACCAGAATCTTTCTAGCTAATGCTGCAAGTCAGAATATGACAGTCTATCAAATGGATGTCAAGACAACATTCTTAAATGGTGATTTAAAAGAGGAAGTCTATGTCAGTCAACCTGAAGGATTTGTGGACCCTGATTGTCCTAATCATGTCTATCGCTTGAAGAAGGCCCTCTATGGCTTAAAGCAGGCACCTAGGGCATGGTATGACACATTGTCTAAGTTTCTTCTAGCAAACAGATTCTCTAAAGATGTTGTTGATCCTACACTATTCACTAGGAAAACAGGAAAGCTTCTACTTCACGTTCAGATCTACGTAGGTGACATTATCTTTGCCTCCACTGATCCCAGTGAATGTGATCGGTTTTCTAAAGAGATGAGTTCTAAGTTCTAGATGTCAATGATGGGACAAATTTCGTTCTTCTTAGGTTTATAAATTTCTCAAAGTCCCGGAGGCATCTTCATTAATCAATCCAAGTACGCAAATGAAATATTGAAGAAATTTGGATTTGATTCAAGTGATCCTGTTGACACTCCTATGGTTGAGAGATCGAAGTTGGATGAAGACCTCTCTGGGATCCCGGTTGATCAAACTAAGTTTCGCAGCATGATTGGATCCCTAATGTATCTCACCGCTAGTAGGCCAGATCTCCTGTTCGCAGTATGCATGTGTGCTCGGTACCAGTCCAAGCCTACCAAGAAGCATCTGGAAGCGGTAAAACGGGTCTTCAGATATCTTCAAGGAACTATTCACATGGGTCTCTTGTATCCTAAGGACACAGCCATGGAACTCACAGCCTATACAGATGTAGACCATGCGGGGTGTCAGGATACTCATCGGAGTACGTCAGGAGGTGCTCAGTTTTTGGGGGAAAAGATAGTAAGCTGGTCATCGAAGAGGCAAATGAGTACGTCTATATCTTCCACAGACGCTGAATATGTTGCCATGTCCGTATGTTGTGCTCAAATCCTATGGATGAGATCCCAACTATCGGACTATGGCTTTGCATACAACAAGATTCCTCTGTATTGTGATAACAAAAGTGCTATTGCTCTTTGCTGCAACAATATCCAACACTCCCGATCAAAGCATATCGATATCCGACATCACTTCATAAGGGAACAGGTTGAAAAAGGGGTTGTTGAACTTTACTTCGTGAGGACAGAGTTTCAGTTGGCTGATATCTTCACCAAGGCACTTCCGAGAGAACGGTTTCAATTTATGCTCCCGCGACTTGGCAAGAAGAGTTTGACTCCAGAAACCCTCAAGGGTCTTCAAGAAGAAAACAAGGAGTAAAAGATTTGCTTCACATATCCTTGTATATATTTGTATATATTTTAAACCAAAAAGAAAATAGAAAAATATAAAACCTATAAAAACCATAAAAATCAGAAAAACACAAAAATACCAAAAATAGTTTCACTAGGCATGTCTTCTGTTTATCGATAACATTTACGGTCCTAGAAATGTCATTCAATAATGACACGGGACTTTAAATGAAGCTCGAGCAGAAGTTAAAATGAATTGTTAAAACATGTCTTATTGGCTTGTAGTTACTTCAGACTGTAACCCGCTTTTCAAAATGGGGAAAGCTCATCGCCAAAAAGACGGCTGTTCCTCCCACTGGGTGAAGTTCACCCGAGCATGGATTACTTTATATCCATGTTTCTTCGATTTGATGTACGTTTCAGTGCATCATCTCTTGTATAAGAAAAGAAGTCTTCTCTACATCACATATGCCTTTCCTTCTATGATTCTTCAGGAAAGTATTTGTGCTAAACTTGGTGGTACCATGATTTTTGAATATCAATCAGAATTGAAATTTTCATAAAAAATATATCACTCAATCAATGACTACAGGTATTTAAAATAGAAGACGGGTCATCGATTGAGGGGGAGAGTGATGATTTCAAAATTTCATATCATCAAAACATGTCTCTTTGTACATAATAAGTACTGAACAAAATGTGGTTGTTATGTGTCAGTGTATGAGTTTTGTTATATTCAAATCTTCCAAACCCATCATACCTGACACTAACATTCTCCCTCATTGATTGAGGGGGAGCATCGTAATGTTCCAATTATCAGCACATATTAAACCTGACCACATTTTCTCCCATATTTTCTAAACTTATTTAAATCAATTGGGATCATAAATCTCAAAAGGTTTGAAATTTTTGATCGGGGGAGAGAATGTGATTTAAATATGCAATCTGATAAAAATGTAATGTTTTGGACCAAATGTAAGCTCTCCCATATGTGCTAAACTCTTTCGTATATCGATGCACATATTGAGGGGGAGCAAATGGTTTGTGATAGCAAAAAGGATGTGGCATCTCAAGTGAACGCGACTCAGACTTCACCAATGAATTGACGAAACAAAAACTGTCATTAATCGAAAGGATGCGTCCTGGCCGGGTAATAATTTCAAGCTGGTCTAACCAGTGATGTAAGCGTGTCTCAAAGAGGACGTATCTGAATAGAGTGTACCGTTTCGAGAAACTTTCTGTGGACTTGACCAGGCCGGGTAATAATTTCAAGCTAGTCTAACTAGTGATGTAAGCGTGTCTCGAATCGGTTATGTTCACTGAAAGTGGATCAATTTAAAAAGTGCAAGCTGTACCCAACATGTGCAAATTTATACTAAAAACATCTGAGCACATGTTAAGGGGGAGCATTTGAAAATTATAACCCTCTCAAAGTGTTAGCAAAATGTGTTTTATAATCATAAACACTTTGAGAGATTTTTCAAAGATTTGGTTAACGGCAGCATAGGATAGTCATGAAGTTATAAGGTGGCTAAGGTTAGGAAAAACCGTCCTATGATCCGCCAGAGCCGGAGGGATCTACCCAAGGACAATACCGAATAGTTAGTATTAGAAAGTCCTTAGGTATGATTATGAAAAAAAGGAGTAATATGAGAAAGGAGAAAGAAGGGGTTGAAGAATTAAAAAGAAAATGAAATGAGAAAGGGTGAAAAGAAATAGCCCTCCAATGATTTAACCTTAGGGCAGAAACCGGGTTCAATTCATATGCTACTGGTTGTTACTAAGGTAACACCGATATTGAAGACAAGACGTCATGGACCCAGTGATGCACTGCACTAAACCTTCTAACCACTCAAGTTCTTTTAAAAGTACTTGTTTCATTCTCACGGGGAACCCTACATAATCTATCGACTGCTCATTACGAGTTATGTTGATATTGAAACAGGAGACACCGCTCCAGTCTCCGACTACCAAAAATGCACTTATCGAGTCTAGATCCAAGAGATGCATCATAAGATCTCATAGGAACACATGTTACTTGTACACTGGTTGTTCAACATTAAGGACACCAGTTGTAAACTTATGAGTCCTACGCAGATCTTAGCAATCTGCCAGAACATTTATGAGGGAATTTACAAATGTAATTGTCAGTGATTGAATGGAAATTCCTGCCAGGGTCAACATCAAACAGCCCTGAAAGCAGGTCACTTCGGTAATTCCTTGAGGATTATGCTTAGTGGTCGCGGCGGTTTCAAATGGTCTACAGTCGTGGAGTGAACTCCAGCGACTTACCTAATCATTGATTTACTTTAGTAGATCTTGTAAGCCCTCTCGGGGCTATCCGATTTAGGAACGACCTTGGTAAGGATTAGAGAAAGTTTTCACACTATGCTGTTAACAAGCTCGAAGTCCGAACCTGTAAGTACCGGATGTTTTATTGCTAACTGTCGTATGCAGGAATCCCTGGCGGTTACAGATGATTGCTGAAAAGATTCCGATTCATCACCCCATGCTCACACTTCATCATCATAATCCAAGAAATCATGATAAATGAAAGGCCTTCAACACTGCTTTCAAAAACTCTGATGCTGAAAATCATGATCCTAAAACGTGTGAGCATGTCGGTCCAATGATGACATTATTTGCCCCAGTTGCAAGAATTGTAGCTATAAGGTTGAGAAAGATACTCTAAATCATAAGCACGTATGGTTTTGTGGTTATGGCCGATCAAAGAGAAAAAAAAGAAAGAAGAGATGGAACGTTGAGAGAAAAGAGAGAATATTATATTGAAAACTATGAGAAGGTCCAACCCTTCCCTTGCGTGGGAAGGGCTTTATATAGGCATACATAAGGCGCCCCAAGTGGGTTGTGAAGTGAGCTGACAGTGGGTAAAGACCCGACCCACTCCACGAATACTTTAATAACTAAACTATCACTAATAATACTAATAATCCTACGACCTACTTAATGCTAATAGATACTCGGGGTGACCGAGTCTTCATATGAATATTTATCTTCCTAACAATCTACCCCTAAGGGAGGTCACCCTAGATAATACACTTTGAATTCTAGCATTCTATTACATGACTGTAAGTTCCTAGCTTGTAGTCTTTTGATTCTACAAGTTCAACACATTTTGTACTTTCAGCTGTGGACTTTTGATGACTGTTCTTTTGCCTTGGATGATCTTTGAGAATTCTTTGATGTCATCATCCAACGTGCGTCTTTAAGTCACCTTCTTGCAAATACTTCATCATATTCAATACCTTCTTCTTGAGTTTATCCCTGGGCAATTAATCTTGCCTAGTTTCTAATCACAATGCCTCTTTCTTCCTTTTTGCATTTGAAAACCCATTTAGTACCAATTGCCCTCTTCCCATTTGGCAAATCTACCAAGGTCCAGACTTCATGTAGCTTGAATTGTAGAAGCTCTTCTTGCATAGCCTCCACCCAACTTGGATCCTGTAATGCTTTATGTGCATTCTTGGGTTCTACTTGTGATAGAAAACAAGCAAACAAACAGTTTTGAAGGTCTTTATGACTGTTTCTTTGATGAAGGGATCTTGCAAAGAAACCTTCTTCTTCCAAATTCTTTGTCATTCTTCTTGTGTAAATAGAAGACTGCACTTCTCCAATGATTTGTTCTTTAGGATGATCCTTGTAAATTCTGGTAGTTGGAATAGGACTAATAAAAATAGTATCATCCAAGTTGTTTATGTAAGCCTCTGCACCAACTGTTTCATCATCTGTATCAGCATATATATTCTCCAAAGGAGGCATGTTTGGATCAATTGGATATATATCTTCATCAAAAGCAATGCATTCCTTATCAACATTATTAGCAGTTTTATCATTGTTAGTGCTGTTAGTACTGATTTCATTACTAGCAGCATTAACATCATTAGAACTGCCAATATTATAATCCTCAACATATTCATCAAACATATCTTCTTTGCTTGGAGGTTCACCAGTCTGTTGTTTCTCCTCATTTAAAGACTTAACAC
This sequence comes from Artemisia tridentata subsp. tridentata, assembly GCA_021014915.2. Lineage (NCBI taxonomy): Eukaryota > Viridiplantae > Streptophyta > Magnoliopsida > Asterales > Asteraceae > Artemisia > Artemisia tridentata. The sequence continues at coordinate 115,430,812 of CP139505.1, forward strand.
CATCTTCTTTATCATCTTTTGGATTTTCATCTGCTTGTGAACTCTTTGACTATTGTGTTGAGATAAGTGGATCAGCAGTCCATATGGGTAGCAAGATGTACTTCTATGCAGGTTCAGTCTCCTTACTAGCTTGTGTACCTGCATTAGTATTAGCTTTTGTACCTGCAACAATTGGCTCATAATTCATTGTTTTGGTTAGTGCATCAATATCAAACAACCAGTTTGGTCCACTTCCTACAACATTAGGTGAATTCTCACTAAACCTAACATGTAAGTTATCTTCCACAATCCTGGTTCTACTATTGAACACTCTAAAAGCTTTGCTATTCATTGAGTATCCAACAAAGAAACCTTCATCAGCCTTGCCATCAAACTTGCCTAAGTGATCTATGGTATTTAGGATAGTAACAAGACACCCAAATGGTCTTAAAAAGTCTAACATTGGTTTTCTACCATGTAAAAGTTCATAAGGGGTCTTGTTATGAGGCTTAACTACCAAATTTCTATTCTGCACATAGCAAGCAGTATTAACTGCTTCATCCTAAAAAGTAGTAGGTAACTTAGAATCAGCTAACATTGTTCTAGCAGCCTCTGTGGGAAACTAGAAGGGGGGGGGGTTGAATAATTTACCGGTTTTAAATTATTTTAAAAATCTTGTTTTAAAAGTTTGCTATTGGAAACTTTGATTCAAAGTCTATGTGTAATCAATCAACACCAATATGAACTACCCACTAAACTAACTAATAATGAAAGTAAAGAGTAGAGTTGGAAAGATCAAACCGAGACAAAAGATTTATAGTGGTTCGGCTACGAAGCTCTTCTTCGCCCTATTCCACTCCCCGAGTACCACACTCAAGAGTTTCAAGCACTATGTCAACAACCTCCCTTCAGGCGGAGAAAACCGTACACGTCGCTTATCCTATTACCGACACTAAGCTAAATGTCGAGTGCTAATCTTAGCTAGCACCAATATACCAAGGTCCACGTGACCAAACACTGAAGCCCAGTGGCTTCAAGAGATCACCACGATCTCAACACGATCACAAAGATCAACTCTCACTTCACTCTACTTAATCTAACTACTCTAGATCCTTTGATCACTTACACACAAGCCCGATGGCTTTAAGAGATCTTCACTATCTCTTAAGATCACAATGATCTTCACTAACACTCTCACAAAAGAAAGATAATCTTCATGTATGCTAAGATACAACAAGGATGTAACAAGTGTTACAAAACCTAACAACTACAACTCTTGTATCTTCTTGAATACCTTGAGTTCTTCTCTTGCTAATGAAGAGGAATGATAACACCTTGTATCAACTTGGACACTTGTGTTCTTCTCTTGATAATGAAGAGGAATGATAACACCTTGTATCAACTTGGATACTTGTGTTCTTCTCTTGCAAGTGAAGAGGAATGAAGAGGATCACTTGAAGGATGATTGGATCACTCTTGAACAAAAGAAAAAACTAACCTAAATGATCTTAGAAAGAAAGTGTGAAGAGAGTATTCAACTCAGAAAGTTTTGTGTGTGTAAGGATGCCTAAAAACTGTGAAAGGGGTAGGTATTTATTGGCAAAGAAAATCTGAACGTTACAGAAAATTTTGTACGGACGGCTACGTTAAATACCCCACGACTCCATTAAATTTAACGGAACCGTGGAGCCGTCGTAGACTAGGACGCTCCAAATTTTGTCTTTTCTGGTGAAAACTTATTTGGGGAAGGTTGGAGCTGATTTTGGGGGGGGGGAAATAGCTGTTGTGATTTTCAAACTTATTTTTCCATTAAAACATTTCTTAATATTTCAAAAATAATTTGTCATGTGTATTTTTGAAAAAATGTTTTGTCCCATTTAAAATGTGAATTCTCAAAACATAAATTCACTTCTTTGATCACTAGTTCAAGTTGTAACTTTGTTCTAGAGTGATTTGCGTAGAAACGGGATCTTCCGATTAAAGACTTGTTTACGTTGATTTTAACGTATCGTGATTTCACATTTTGTCAGCCTCAAAACGTGAAGTAATCGAAAGATATAAATAACGTTTTTAGAAAATTATTTGCATCAACAATCTCCCCGTTTTTGATGATGACAAAATATAAACTCATGTTAGGTTAAAATTAGTGTTAACAAGTTTTTAATGAGTTTACTCCCATTTCTCCCCCTTTTTGTCTAATCAAAAAAGTGACAAAGGCTCCCCCTTGATGTGTACTCCCCCTCATTTGGAGAACACAAAGGAATCGAGCAATGATTCTTGCTACAAAACAAAGTTAGAAGATACATATATAATATGTAACAAGTAGCACATTATGACAAATATCCAACCACACAAGAAGAAAAGTAGCTAAGAGCTAAAAATGATAATCAACAACCCTCATAAGAGCCCATTCATTCATTTAAAAGAAAATAAATGTCATACATAGATATGACTTCATGGAAACATAAAAGAGACAATGATAAGCATAAATCCCTAATGACTAGAGGCATGTTTCATTTCCAAGAGGGCTCATAAAGACTTATTGTGGGTTAGGAGGTGGTGGAGATTGGGGCCCCATTTGGGGTGGTGGTGGTGTCAAGAGATGTTCTATAAAGTAGAACATGAAATGAATCTCGTCTCTTAAGAAGTAGATGAGATTACGGTTATGGAGACAACATAGGCAATTAACACTATGTAAATCAAAGGGATGTGGTTGATTGGGTTGTGCCATGATAGGAGATGGTGATTGTGGTAGGTTTGTTGGAGGTGAAATTGGCATGTCATTGTCCAATGGAGTTAAGGGGGATGGTGTGTACTCCATTGATGATGTAGTGTAGAAGGATGATGAAGATGTTGTGTAGGTAGAGGATGTTTTAGAGGGTGCATAAGGTGGTGATGGTGAGTATGGAGTGGCTTGGGAAGGTGGTGTCATTGCTTCATCATCTTTTGTAAGATCTACAAAGAGTGGTTTGGAAGGTGGTTTTACGGTGATTCTAGGTTTCTTGGAAATGTGAGAGGTGGATCCTTGGTTGGAAGCCATGGATGTTTGTGATGAGAGGTTGAAGGTGAAGTGCAAGATATTCTTGCAAGGTGAGGTGCAAGATATTCTTGCAAGGTGAGGCTTTATATAGGGAGGATGGGTGAAATTTGAATTAAAGGTGATGGGAGTGTCCTATGGTGTAGGAAGGGAATCTTAGGGTGTGTTAGGTTTGCAAAAAGTTGCAGGTTTGAGGTTAGGGGTGTAGGGTTTTTGGAAGAAAGAGTAATTACCCGTAAAACAGGGGTACGGTTCCTTTAAATGTACCATGGTACCGTTAAATTTAACGGTACCGTCCAGGTTTAATGGTACCGTGCCATTGTTTGCAAGAACATTTCGGTGCAGGCTAGTTCTGGGCAGCTAGGGGAGTGTTTTCTAGGGGAACTAATTTCTGGAAATGATAGTGCCTCAATTCACTAGGTACTTATTTACCTAAAATATCCCATTTAAGCTACAACTAGCATATAAAGACTATCATGTAGTTTCCTAGGTTGATCATAAGCATGCAATTATAAGGGACAAAATTAGATATCATCCAAACATCACATAGATTGATTAAACAAGGAGATAGTTAAGCATGCAATAAATCAATTAGCATTCATTCATAGATAAATCCTAATAAGAAACATAGATTTCTTCAACACTTATGACTTGAGCATTCCCCCATTCTTGGCATACTCTTGTCTTGAGCATGTGTCTCATTATCATGATTTGGATCATCAAAGGGTGCATAATGGATGGAGGATTCGGAAATGAGGATTGATGAGACATGTGACTCGTTTATGGGTTGCATGATGGGAGTTGCTTGATGAAGCGAAAAGTGTACCGCTTTTAGGGGGTCATTTAAGCCCTAAATCGTATTTATTTGATCAAATATTGCCCTAAATCGTTCCTTTTGTCATTTTAGGTACTTTGGAGAAGAAATCTGGAAAAGGAAGCATTTTGGACGTTTTTGGAGCATAAAAGTGAAGAAAACGGCAAAGTCTCAAAATTATGCTGGAAAGTACCTTTGACGGCGTCAGATATTGGTCCAGACGGCGTCATGGCTTGGCAAAAGTGGTGGATATGAAAATTACTCATGATAACCCAGAGAATTTTGCATGAAAAATCTGACGGCGTCACCCTTTGAAGTGATCAAGGCCATCACGGTTTAACTTAAAGAGGGACGGCGTCAAGCCTGATTCTGACGGCGTCAAGCCTTGATAAGCCAGAGCGGATTTTGGAGCACTAAAGAGGGACGGCGTCAGGAAGGCCATCCGGGAACCCTAAAAGCGGCGAGGTGACGGCGTCAGGATCTATAATGTGACGCCGTCAGACCTTAAACTCTATATATAGTTTTGCAATTTTTTGTCATTGGGTGGAACTTATTGTGTGTAACTTTGGAGGAGAAACCCTAAGACGAATTTCTGCCATTTTTAAGGGTTTTCATACCCTTGGATCTCCCATGTTTAATTGAAGATAAGTGATAATTTAATCATTCAATATGTCTATGTGTTGTTTGATTACATCTTGTTCTTGTCTTTTGATTAACATGCTAGGCTAGATTTATCTTGTGTTTTCTTAGATCTAATGAAACCTAGCTATTGATTATTGGTTATTAGTGTGTTATTAGTTGTATTGGATGATTGTTTATCTATGTTAGGCTTAAGAAAACTGGCTAACCTCCTATTCGGTAACTTGCTTGAACGTCTTAAGAAACATGAACCAATGCGTACTAAGGTTTTTATGGTTGTATTTAATGCACAAGCGAATTCTAGTGATCCCATGTTAGGAGCTTCCTAGCCGGCTCGACATAGGAGTGAAGTAGGAGCTTGTAGAGTTGGGGAAGTACGTGCGCCACCCCACGATTGGTATTAAGGAATACACCCATCATCCACGCAATTAATACACACTAATCAACCGGTAAAAGATAGTTAGGGAGTAAGGAAATCTAAGTAAACACATTTCTCCCCACATAAGTTTTACAACCTTTTTATTTTCAGTTATTTTATTTTATTTGCATTCGTAGTTATTTGGGTTAGTTGACTAGCAACTAATTCCGCCCACTCTTTCAAACCCGAGATTTTTACTTGCTTTCATAAAAATATAAAAATACAAAAAGAATCTTCCCTCACCCTTAGACCTATTAGAATAGTTTTTTTAATCCTAATGACACTATTCCCTATGGAGAACGATCAACCCCCCGTACTTACCACTACACTATACTACATCGGTCAGGTACACTGCCTGGTGGGGTTGTAAGCCTCTTGAGATCCCTCGAGAGGTAAAACCTGTTGTAAGGTCGCAAAACCACGCATCAAGTTTTTGGCGCCGCTGCCGGGGAATTGTTATTGTTTAGGTTGAATTTTTTATTTTATAGGTCTACTCACTAGATTCCTTTCTAGTGAGATTTTTATTTTATTTTTCTAGGTTTTCTTTAGTCTATCTTTTTTTTCTTCGTTTCTTTGTTCGTAACCATTACCATTCGACATCATGGAAGATGGTAATATCCTTGATCCCAACAACCCACCACAACCTCCTAGAGCTCGTACCTTAGGAGACTACTCCCGTCCTAGCCACCATGGCTATCGAAACACCATTGAGCTCACTCAAGGAGCCAATGTCACTCCCTTGCGATCCGACACCATCCGGTTGGTGCAAAGCGGATGCGCATTCCATGGACTTCGTTCCGAAGATCCTAACCAACATCTCAAGGACTTTCTCAAAATCGTTGATTCAATAGACCTGGATGTTGCCACTCGTGAGACGACCCGACTGCGTCTCTTTCAATTCTCTCTGCGGGACCAAGCTAGTCAATGGCTAGAGCGTCTACCCGCAGGATCCATCACCTCTTGGGATGATCTCACCACTCGTTTCCTTGCTCAGTTTTTCCCACCAGGAAGAACTACCAAGCTAAGGAATGATATCTTGATGTTCCAACAACGTCAAGGCGAAACCCTCTATGAGGCATGGACTCGATTCAAGGACTTACTCCAAAAAGTCCCTCACCATGGCTTAGAACTTTGGCTCCAAGTCCAAATCTTCTATGACCATATCAATCTCTCCACGAGGCAAACCATTGACCAAGCGGCCGGTGGTAAGCTACGTGATCTAAGTGCGGAACAATCATGGGCTCTCCTAGAAGATCTTGCTCTTTATGACAACGAAAGTTGGAATGATCCCCGTGATTTGAATAAAACGGTCAAGGCAATATCTTTGCCTTCAAACAATTCAAGCACTTCCGACCGTAGGATCATAGAACTTGAAGACCAAGTCAAGTTTCTTATGAAATCCTACGAGGCTCCTAAACCTTCAAGCCAAGTGAACAAAATCACTTCTTCGTGTGAATTATGTAGTGGTCCCCACGACACTCGTGATTGCATGGAACTCCTCGAACAAGCTTTTGCGGACTACGCATCCTCGCGTACCGACGGAGCGGGAGACAAGTGGTACACTTTCAAACCCGAGCCAAACCCCTACGGTGATTCATACAACCCCTCATGGAAAAATCACCCAAACCTTAGGTGGAAACAAAACCAAAACGTACAACAACCTAATTCTTCCAATCCACCTAATCGTTTCCAATCAAGCGGTTCCAACTCGAACCGTACTTTCAATAACAATCCTTCCAACAATTATAGTAGTACCAATAACTTTGAAGGATTGATGTCCCAATTTATGGCATCTCAAGAAGCTCGGATAGCTAAGTTTGAATCCGAATTCAATCAATAACAAACGGAGATGACCAATAAAATTGACAACTTATTGAAGGCCCTCAATAACCAAGTGCTATCACCTCCACATAAGGACGCTAGGAACACAAATAGCGGACCCCAAGTAAAAGACCCCTCTTCATCCAAACATGTCCACTTCGTCAACATTGTCACTATCAAACCGATTGATAGGAATGATGATAATAGTGAACCTATGGATGAGGTTAAGAAAGTCGAGGTTGATAAGGAAGTTAGGACAAGTGAGATTGAAGAAGTGGATGATGATGAGGACTACTTCAATAGGCTACCCACTAAGGAAGAGCGCGCATATCATACACACTTATTCGATGACCCCGAGACACCATACTTCCTAGGTAGACCAATTATAAAAATAGGCGACCCTTCTAATCTCAACATACCATGCAACATCGGACATTTACATGTGTTGAAAGCTTACATCAACCTTAGATCACCCATAAACATCATGACTAGAGCCCACTACAACTTGATAATGAAAAATCAACTTGGGTATAGGATGTTCCCTGACAAGGGTTGGATGAGTAACTTCACGGGAAGAGTTAAGGGATTACCGGTTTATGTAGGAAACTTCACCTATGTCACCGACTTTGTAATTGTAGAAGATATCCGCCCAATAGTCGATGCATCCTTAACTCAAGTGGTTTTTGGAAAACCATTTGTTGAGGTCTCTAGAATGACTTATGAACCTTCCTTAGGGATAGTTAGATTTAAGGATGATACCGATGAGGTAAACTACCAAATGCCATATAAGATAGAACAATTCCAACACTTGTCAAATGTTGAGAAGGAGCTTAAGCAAGCGGTCTACTATAGGAATGATGAGGATAGAAATAAAGGAGTAGACTATGTTATGGGAAGGATATTCGGTTTCTACAAGGATTGTTTGAAGTTAGGACCGGAATATAGAACCGGACATGAGGATGACCTAGAAACCGTGACCAATGATGGAATCACGTAATGTACGTGACTTTGAGTCTAGCTACAAGACTCGTTAATAAAGAAAAGCGCTTCTTGGGAGGCAACCCAAGCTTTATTTGCTTTGTGTGTTATTTAATTGTTTGTTTGATTTTATTTGTTTCCGTGTGTATGTTTAATCTTTATTATTATTGATTCATGTTCAAAACTAATTTGTGAAAATGCTTTATTTTGTTTTTAACTTCGTCTTAACTACATATAAAGGTATTTTGCAAAAGTTAAGTGTAAGGGAAATCCAAATCGGTTTACTAGAACACAAATGAACATGAATCGTAATAATAATAAATTAACATACATATTAGTATTTGTTTGAGTCAAATGCTTGTATCGAGTCATGATGATGTTTTGCAAGATTTCCAGGAAGTAAGGTATAGGTTTTTCCAAAAATTTTCCGGAAACTTAACATGAGAATTCTGTCAGATTATTTCTGACGGCGTCAGGATTTACAACTTGACGGCGTCAGGTTTTAATTTTCTGAAAATTTTTGAAAGTTTTGTTTTCATAAAAAGTTTTTATTAAATCTCTAACTTATAATCTCCAGGAATCTGCAAAATAATCATTCCACAAGCATTATATCCTTATATAGAGTTTATCCCGCCGATGTTATGCAGGTTTTCGTGTTTGTTTTCTCAGGTTTAACAGGTTATTTTGGACAAGGAGATGTATTTGGAATCAAGCTTTTGGCGATGCATTAGTCTTGGAGCTTCTACATTCTTTTGGAAGAAGATCTAACCATGTTACTTCTTTATCCACCGAACGAATCAGGGGAGTATTTGATTTCATTCTTTTACTTTATACTTTTACATCTTGTTATTTGAACATTGGGGACAATGTTCATCTTAAGTGTAAGGGGGGGGGGTAAAAGTACGATACTTTAGAAAATGCAATTGCACTTGATTTTTGTTTATTTAATAGTAGATGTGTAATAAAACTGAGATAAATACTTGTTAGGGCAATTTTAGTGCCAAATTTAAATTTTTTTACAACATTTAGGAGTGAAACTTTGATCTTAATGAGCGTCTCACGGATAGGAGTTATATGACTAGCACAAAAACCGTACCACTAAAAAATTTTCCACCCCCAAATATGTGAGGTTCGCCCCAAGAATTGGTAGGAAAAGCATTTATGCTATGATGTGTGTACCGGTAGCACTTAGATTCTAGAACTTGCGTTAGGACCATTCCGAGGCCACAAGTGAGACTACATTCGTGTAGTTAGATTTACTACATGATAAGAGGCATTAGGATTAACCCATTGTTTTACACCTGTGTTTTTGTTATAATTACTTTGGCTACATTGGTCAAGTAATTCTCCCACACCCTTTGCGTTGTACCCATTTTTGGTACACGATACCCCTAGTACACCCCTCAGAGCCTATCTTTTCGTTTCGACCTTTAAGCATTTTACTTAAAGGAAGAATTTGTTACACCCCACTTAAATGTACACCCAAATCGCCTTAGCCTACCTTGTATGCACTCATTTTTAGTGCATTATTGTGACAACATTTGTTTAAACCCAAGTTAATTATCTAATTGATTACATGGTTGCTAAGTCGAGTCATATCCTTGTACATATTGTTTTGGGACGATTGGGACTCATGGGTAAAGTACTAGTGTAATGGAGTAATGGGGAAGAACATCATTTATTACCCCCATATGTGCTAAATATTTTAAAAAGTACTCCAAGTGTTTCGATTATCTTAATTCGAGTCATTAGAATAGTATTTGTAAAGTTATGTAAAAGTTCAAGTGTAAGGGGAATGCAACGCCCCTATGATGTATTATTTTGGATGGTAGGGCAAGAGTGTATGAAAAAAAAAGAAAAAAAAAATCAAGAAAAATACAAAAAAATGAGAAAAAGAAAAGTAGAAAAAACATACGGACTACCATCCCGTTTTATTTTATGTTTTTGTTATTTTGTTTTTAAGCTTAAGATTGAGTCGAGTCTTGGCTTAGCAACATTGTATAGTACATGTAATTAATCAAGATCTTTAACTCGCCACCAGTAAAATATCCCTTATCCAACAAAACCGTGTTTATCATATCCCTACACCTAACGTTATAACCCATGTAAAAGCCCTCTTTGATAGTTTATCTTAGGTGCTTACGCCTAGTGGAGGAGGTTTTCGATCCTTTCCCAAGCCTATGGTAATCTATTTGCTATGACAGGTAGTAAGAGATATTATCCGTTTTCATTTATGAGATTTATTTTGATGACACTTGAGAGATGTGAGTATCTAAACACTACTTATGAGGTGCTAGTATGTAATCTCCGTGCTTATTATGATTAAAGTGGAACGACTATTTGTTGTAATTACTTTTATATTAGTGTTAAATGACCCCTAACTTGTATTTTGATTAGAATAAAAGCGCATTTGCTTGAGGACAAGCAAATCTCAAGTGTAAGGGTATTTGATGAAGCGAAAAGTGTACCGCTTTTAGGGGGTCATTTAAGCCCTAAATCGTATTTATTTGATCAAATATTGCCCTAAATCGTTCCTTTTGTCATTTTAGGTACTTTGGAGAAGAAATCTGGAAAAGGAAGCATTTTGTACGTTTTTGGAGCATAAAAGTGAAGAAAACGGCAAAGTCTCAAAATTACGCTGGAAAGTACCTTTGACGGCGTCAGATATTGGTCCAGACGGCGTCATGGCTTGGCAAAAGTGGTGGATATGAAAATTACTCATGATAAGCCAGAGAATTTTGCATGAAAAATCTGACGGCGTCACCCTTTGAAGTGATCAAGGCCATCACGGTTTAACTTAAAGAGGGACGGCGTCAAGCCTGATTCTGACGGCGTCAAGCCTTGATAAGCCAGAGCGGATTTTGGAGCACTAAAGAGGGACGGCGTCAGGAAGGCCATCCGGGAACCCTAAAAGCGGCGAGGTGACGGCGTCAGGATCTATAACGTGACGCCGTCAGACCTTAAACTCTATATATAGTTTTGCAATTTTTTGTCATTGGGTGGAACTTATTGTGTGTAACTTTGGAGGAGAAACCCTAAGACGAATTTCTGCCATTTTTAAGGGTTTTCATACCCTTGGATCTCCCATGTTTAATTAAAGATAAGTGATTATTTAATCATTCAATATGTCTATGTGTTGTTTGATTACATCTTGTTCTTGTCTTTTGATTAACATGCTAGGCTAGATTTATCTTGTGTTTGCTTAGATCTAATGAAACCTAGCTATTGATTATTGGTTATTAGTGTGTTATTAGTTGTATTGGATGATTGTTTATCTATGTTAGGCTTAAGAAAACTGGCTAACCTCCTATTCGGTAACTTGCTTGAACGTCTTAAGAAACATGAACCAATGCGTACTAAGGTTTTTATGGTTGTATTTAATGCACAAGCGAATTCTAGTGATCCCATGTTAGGAGCTTCCTAGCCGGCTCGACATAGGAGTGAAGTAGGAGCTTGTAGAGTTGGGGAAGTACGTACGCCACCCCACGATTGGTATTAAGGAATACACCCGTCATCCACGCAATTAATACACACTAATCAACCGGTAAAAGATAGTTAGGGAGTAAGGAAATCTAAGTAAACACATTTCTCCCCACATAAGTTTTACAACCTTTTTATTTTCAGTTATTTTATTTTATTTGCATTCGTAGTTATTTGGGTTAGTTGACTACCAACTAATTCCGCCCACTCTTTCAAACCCGAGATTTTTACTTGCTTTCATAAAAATATAAAATACAAAAAGAATCTTCCCTCACCCTTAGACCTATTAGAATAGTTTTTTCAATCCTAACGACACTATTCCCTGTGGAGAACGATCAATCCCCCGTACTTACCACTACACTATACTACATCGGTCAGGTACACTGCCTGGTGGGGTTGTAAGAATCTTGAGATCCCTCGAGAGGTAAAACCTGTTGTAAGGTCGCAAAACCACGCATCAATGGGTTTGACAAGGGAGTATTGAGGGCCGTTAAGGTAAGGGTGTAGGTTCATGAAATGGTGATAGAGACGGGTTAGGAACATCCCATAGAGTATCAATTTATTCTTGTTACCCTTGAGATGGACAATTCGCTTAGCGAAGAAGTAAGCTAGGTTGTATGGTTGTTGGGTTAGGAGACAGTAAATCATATGAGCACAACAAGCCGGGAGTTGCTCACGATTTCCTGTGAGACTTAGAACATTTTCTCGCAGGATGACTGCCCAAGAAAGTAGTTCATGTCGAACCTCTTCCAAACGAATTTTTGTTGGATTAGGGTAAGAGGGGTACTTATAAGTACGGATGAGTTTGGTTAGTTCGGTTGGAGAGGGTATGTACGAACAGTACGGACTATTCTCCTCACGATAGTGAAAGAGAGACTCAAGACACCAATCTTCAGTATAGGCACATTGCCCATGATTGGGTATTCGAAGGATCTGAGAAAATTGCTCAAGAGTTAGGATGAATTTGAAGTTTTGGACCCAAAACCAAAGTGACAAGGATTAATCCTCGTTACGTACGAGTTCAACTTGTCGAAAGAACTCCAACACAAAACGAGGACAAATGTGCTCGTTAATGTGGAGTAGACAATCGAATCCTATAGCTCTAAAGGATGTGTTGATGTCCCGATGGTAAACAAGGGATGGATCAACGACACGGCCTTCATGAAGCCGACGGGTTTCAAGATTGACATAGGCACGAATGTGGTTACCGGGAGTTGTGGGTTCTTGTGAAATTTCAGGTGTGTAGGTATCGGTTAGGAGATGATCAAAATCATATTCATGAGACATTTTGTTTCCTAAAAAAATTTTAAGGAAAAATTAGAGTGAAGAATAGTTGCATTATGCACATGCCTAGTGTATGTGCCTATATGCAAACTATGTGGAGGTGCGGTAATCTCGACTCAAAAGAAAATAATGAGATGACCCTAACACTCCTAATTTTACTTTTGATCAAACAAATATGTCGAAAAATACATATTGATTATGTAATTCGATCAATATTCGTGAGATCATGTATGCATGAGAAGATGTTTTTAGTTTGCATCAACAATGCACGAAAAGTATTTCATGGTCCTAATTTCGTGAAATTTTTAAAAATAATGGAATTGGGGTTTTTGGTGACTTCAATTTGAAAGTTTATTAAGAAAAATTGAAAAGCCCCAATTCATTTTTAATCAATGAGCAAACCCTAGACTCAAAATTAAGAAAATTAGAGTAAGGTAACTTACAATTAATGTTGAAACCTTAGAGATGATTAACAATCTTGAAAATCAATGTCTTGAATATGATCTTGAAGAGGTTTTAGTGGAATTTTGGGTTGTGAGGTTAGGTTACAACAGCAGTTGCAGAGGTTGAGGATGGTTGAAATAAGTGATGTGGGAAAAGAGAGACTGAAATATGTGATGTTCTAGATACACGGTTCCACGGTACCGTTAAATTTAATGGTGCCGTGCCACATTTAGTGGAGCCGTGATCTGCTGGGACTGTTTTCTGTCCTATTTTGATTTTTGACGAACAAGTCTCACTGTTTTAGCGAAACCTATTGTCACGAGGAAAGGATTTGTACCTAACAAATTATTTTGACTAGGGAGACCTAAACTAAACTACACGAGACTCATGAGTTGACTTCAAGAGTCATGAGACTTATGGAATATGTTACATCATTCCTAGACCTAGACGGAGATAGTTAAAGGATTCTCGTTTGAGAGGTTTGGTTAGGATGTCTGCGATATTGTCCTGGGAAGGAACTTTCTCAATGGAAATGTTTCCCTTCTGAACATTATCACGAAGGAAGTGGTGGCGAATTTTGATATGTTTAGTACGGGAGTGTTGAACGGGGTTCTTGCTCAAGTCAATAGCACCTTTATTATCACACATAATGGGGACGTCATCTAAATGAATGTCATAGTCTATAAGGGCTTGTTTCATCCATAGTGCTTGTTGACATGCCTTTCCGGCTCTTACGTACTCGGCTTCGGTTGTGGAGATAGCAAGAGCCGTTTGTTTCTTAGAGAACCAAGAAGTTAAGCAACAACCCATGAAGGTACAAACGCCACTCGTACTCTTTCGATCCACATAATCTTCCGCATGATCAGAGTCGGCATAGACAACAGTTTCTACACCGGTCCCCTTGGGATAAAATAATCCCAAGTGTATAGTGCCTTTAATGTATCGGAAGATACGCTTAACCGCTTCAAGGTGAGAGGTTTTGGGATCCTCTTGGAAGCGAGCACAAAGGCAGACACTAAACATGATGTCGGGCCTACTTGCTGTGAGGTATAGTAAACTTCCTATCATACCTCTATACTTAGTGCTATCCACGGACTCACCTTCTTCATCTTTCGTGAGTTTTATTTCCGTGGACATGGGAGTTTTCATGGGCTTAGACTCTTCTAAACTGAACTTCTTAAGCATCTCTTTACTATACATAGCTTGATTAAAGAAGATGCCATCTTCCATTTGTTTAATTTGTAAACCAAGGAAGAAATTTAATTCACCCATCATGCTCATCTCAAACTCGTCGTGCATGATTTTTGAGAAATCATCGCACATCTCTTGACAAGTTGATCCGAATATAATGTTGTCGACATATATTTGAACAATGATGAAATGTGAATTTCTTTTCTTTGTGAAGAGTGTGTTATCAACCTTTCCCATGGTATATTCATGTTCAATCAAGAAGGCTTTTAGTCTATCATACCAAGCTTTAGGAGCTTGTTTAAGACCATAGAGTGCTTTCTTGAGTTTATAAACATGATTCGGACATTCGAAATCAACGAATCCCGGAGGTTGCGCAACATAAACCTCCTCGTTGATATAACCATTAAGGAACGCACTCTTCACGTCCATTTGGTATAGCTTAAAGTCTAAGGCACATGCATAGGCAAGGAGTATTCTAATTGATTCTAATCTAGCTACGGGTGTATAGGTTTCATCATAATCTATTCCCTCTTGTTGGTTGTAGCCTTGTGCTACCAACCTTGCCTTATTCCTAACTACGACACCATTTTCGTCGAGTTTGTTTCTAAACACCCATTTAGTTCCTATGATTGTTTGATTTCTAGGAAGAGGTACTAAATCCCAAACTTGGTTTGCGGTGAATTGATTTAGTTCCTCCTGCATGGCAACTATCCAACTTTCATCCTTAATTGCTTCACCTACATTCTTAGGTTCTACGGTTGATATGAAACAAAAGAAGTTACTTTTGTTTTGTGCTTGTGACCTAAGGATTCTTTGGTTTAGGTTACCTATGACATTTTCAATAGGATGGTTTTTGGATTCCTTAATGTTGACAATTTCGTCAACTTCAACTATTTCATCCTCAATGTCATCTTCTAGGGTTTTCTTGCCATTAACCTTAATGGCTTCATCCTCATCTAAGTCATCATCAACCAATGGTGATGTCTTAGATTGTGGAGGACTTTCATCGAAAGTCACTTTGATTGATTCTTTGACTTTCGAGGTTTCTCTATTTAGGACAACGTAGGCTTTACTATTTTGGGAGTAACCTAGGAATACACCTTCGTAAGACTTTGGGTCAAACTTGGTGAGGTAATCTTTAGTGTTTAGTATGAAGCATTTGCTTCCAAACACTCTAAAGTAATCAAGAGAAGGTTTTCTTCCTTTCATGATTTCATATGGGGTTTTTCATAAGATAGGTCTAATTAGAATCCTATTTAGAATGTAAGTTGAGGTGTCCACCGCATTACACCAAAACTTTTGCGGAATTGATTGTTCATTCAACATCGTTCTACTCATTTCTTGTAGAGTACGATTTTTCCGCTCAACTACCCTATTTGATTGAGGAGTGCGTGGAGCCGAGAAATTATGAGTAATACCATTAGCATCACAATATACTCCAAATTGCACTTCATTATCAAATTCCCGACCATTATCCGTCCTAATAGAAACTATTGTACATCCTAGTTGATTTTGGACTTTCTTACTAAAGATTTCAAATTCCTCGAAGGCTTGTGTCTTATTCTTAAGAAATCTAGTCCAAGTATACCTAGAGTAGTCATCAACTATTACTAAGGTGTAGAGATTTCCTCCGTACCTCCGTACGGCGGATGGACCGAATAAGTCCATGTGAAGTAGTTCTAGGCATCTAGAGGTCGAGACCATATTCTTAGCTTTGTGACTAGAATGAGCCTGTTTTCCAACTTTACAAGCGTCACAAAAGTGTGTGTCGAACTTAATCTTAGGTAGGTTTCTAACCAGTTCCTTAGATGCCAATGATTGTATAAGACGCATATTGGCATGACCTAGTCTCCTATGCCACAGGGTGGTATGATCATCTATAGTTGCTAGACAAATCTTATCTTCAGGCTTATTTCCTATCTTCATGACAAATAAGCCGTTTTTCCTAACTCCTTTGCCTATGGTTTTCCCATTCTTAATAATCTCACTACTTCTTCAGAGAATATGACTCTACACTTATTATCTACCATTTGACTAATGCTAAGTAAGTTAAAACCTAAGTTATCTACGTGCTCAACATTTCTAATGATAAGAGAGTCTTGAGTAATCGTACCTTTGCCTATAATGTTGCCCTTAAGTTTGCTACCGAAAGTAACATTACCTCCGTTGTATGCCTTGTATGATGAGAATAAACTTCGGTTGCCCGTCATGTGGTTAGTGCATCCACTATCCTTGACCCATTCGTCAGGCTCCAAGTCAATTCCCAAGCATATCTCATTAGAAGCATGAGCCATTAGACATGTTTTGTCCTTGGGCTTCTTTTCTTCATCATCACCGCTATCACTCCGGGAGCCTCCTATGAGAGCTCGTTGGTTGTTGACTTTCGGTGGCTTGGGACACTCTCCTATGAGGTGATTAGGATCACCGCATCTAAAGCATTTCCTATCACTTGTCCCTTTCTTTTCAGCATGGTTCTTTTGTGATGTCTTCTTCTCATCACGAGGTTGCCTAACGAACCTACCTCTTCTCCTAAAGAACTTTTTAAAGTCCCTAACCGCTAATGCATATTCCTCATCTTCACTATCGGAACTCGAACATTCCTCATCACTAGACTCCTTCTTGGCTTTCAACGCTAGAGATCTAACTCTCTCGCTTTTGCCTTTGACTATATCGGAGTCTTTCTTAATTATCATCTCGTGAACTTTCAAGTTTCCTATAAGTTCGTCGAGTGACAACATCGCCAAGTCCTTTGACTCTTCAATGGCGGTAACCTTTGCTCTCCATTTAGGATGTAGAGCTCTAAGGAACTTCCTAACATAATTCTTGCTAGAGTAACCTTCATCAAGAGCTTTAAGACTAGTAATAATAGTATTGAATCTAGCAAAAGCATTATCTATAGATTCATCTTCCGTAATGGAAAATTGTTCATATTGTTGAACAAGAAGATCTATCTTGTTCTCTTTGACTTGGTTATTACCTTGGTGAGTGACTAACAAAGTTTTCCAAATATCTTTTGCCGTATTACACATAAAAATTCTTTCAAATTCCTTGTTAGGCAGAGCATTATAAATAATCATTTTAGCCTCATTGTTTTTGGCTAATTTTCTTTTAAGTTCATCACTTTGTTTATCATAAGAAACTATTTCATCCTTTTTAGTTTCCAGATTCATTTGAATAGGTTGAAAGTCACCCTCGGTAATAACATGCCAAAGATCAATGTCTTTTGATTTCACATACGTTTCGAATCTTGTTTTCCAATAAATAAAACAATCGGTTTTGAAAAGTGGTGGTCTTTGCATAGATTGCCCTTCTAGATATTTGTCAGAATTCATTGATCGATTCAAGTTTTAAAATACAATGTACTTTAAAAACTTGACTGACCTGGCTTCTGATACCAATTGTGGGAAACAAGAAGGGGGGGTTGAATAGTTTACCAGTTTTAAATTCCTTTAAAAATCTTGTTTTAAAAGTTTGCTATTGGAAACTTTGATTCAAAGTCTATGTGTAATCAATCAACACCAATATGAACTACCCACTAAACTAACTAATAATGAAAGTAAAGAGTAGATTTGGAAAAATCAAAGCGAGACAAAGGATTTATAGTGGTTCGGCTACGAAGCTCTTCTTCGCCCTACTCTACTCCCCGAGTACCACACTCGAGAGTTTCAAGCACTATGTCAACAACCTCCCTTCAGGCGGAGAAAACCGTACACGTCGCTTATCCTATTACCGACACTAAGCTAAATGTCGAGTGCTAATCTTAGCCAGCACCAATCTACCAAGGTCTACGTGACCAAACATTCAAGCCCAGTGGCTTCAAGAGATCACCACAATCTCAACACGATCACAAAGATCAACTCTCACTTCACTCTACTTAATCTAACTACTCTAGATCCTTTGATCACTCACACACAAGCCCGATGGCTTTAAGAGATCTTCACTATCTCTTAAGATCACAATGATCTTCACTCACACTCTCACAAAAGAAAGATAATCTTGATGTATGCTAAGATACAACAAGGATGTAACAAGTGTTACAAAACCTAACAACTACAACTCTTGTATCTTCTTGAATACCTTGAGTTCTTCTCTTGCTAATGAAGAGGAATGATAACACCTTGTATCAACTTGGACACTTGTGTTCTTCTCTTGATAATGAAGAGGAATGATAACACCTTGTATCAACTTGGATACTTGTGTTCTTCTCTTGCAAGTGAAGAGGAATGAAGAGGATCACTTGAAGGATGATTGGATTACTCTTGAACAAAAGAAAAAACTAACCTAAATGATCTAAGAAAGAAAGTGTGAACAGAGTATTCAACTCAGAAAGTTTTGTGTGTGTAAGGATGCCTAAAAACTGTTAAAGGGGTGGGTATTTATAGGCAAAGAAAATCTGAACGTTACAGAAAATTTTGTACGGACGGCTCCGTTAAATACCCCACGGCTCCATTAAATTTAACGGAACCGTGGAGCCGTCGTAGACTAGGACGCTCCAAATTTTGTCTTTTCTGGTGAAAACTTATTTGGGGAAGGTTGGAGCTGATTTTGTGGGAAAAAATAGCTGTTGTGATTTTCTAACTTATTTTTCTATTAAAACATTTCTTAATATTTCAAAAATAATTTGTCATGTGTATTTTTGAAAAAATGTTTTGTCCCATTTAAAATGTGAATTCTCAAAACATAAATTCACTTCTTTGATCACTAGTTCAAGTTGTAACTTTGTTCTAGAGTGATTTGCGTAGAAACGGGATCTTCCGATTAAAGACTTGTTTACGTTGATTTTAACGTATCGTGATTTCACATTTTGTCATCCTCAAAACGTGAAGTAATTGAAAGATATAAATAACGTTTTTAGAAGATTATTTGCATCAACAACCTCAATTAATGTCCTATTCCTCCTCTCAGCAACACCATTCTGTTGTGGAGTTCTAGCTACACTAAACTATCTTTTAATACCTTTCATCTCACAAAACTGGTTCATATCCCTATTCTTGAACTTAGTTCCATTGTCACACCGTATTACCTTCACTTTATGATTAACTAGGTTTTCTATCCTAGTTATGAAAGACTTAAGAATGCCACTGGTTTCATCCGTAGTTGCTAAATAGAAAACCCAAGTAAATCTACTAAAATCATCTGTGACAACTAGGCAATACATCTTTTTCATTAAACTTCTCACAAATGTTGGTCCAAATAAATCCATGTGCAACAAATGTAAAGGCTGATTTATTGAGTTCACTGCCTTGGTCTTACAAGAAGCTCTGTGTTGCTTTCCCTTCTGACAAGCAACACAGATTTCAACATTTTCAAAAACTTTTGAAGGTAAACCTATTACAAGGTTTCCCTTCACCAATTTATTCATTGTTTTGAAATTTAAATGACCAAGCCTTCTATGCCAGAGCTTAGATTCATCAGATGTGGCCTTTGCAAAGAGACAAGTCAAACCTCCTTTGGGAACCATATTCTTTAAATCAACACTGTATATATTGTCTGTTCTAGGAACTTTAAGTAAAACATGACTTTCATCAGTTAACTTAAAGTCAGGAGACAAGACAAAACATTCAGTATCAGTAAAAAGAACACTGTTCTTTTTGTCACACATTTGTGAGACACTAAAGAGGTTAAACTTAAGCTTTTTTACAAAGCACACATTATCAAAATCTAATTTACCAGTTTTTATTGTACCTTTGCCTATGATTTTCCCTCATTTGGGATTACTCCCAAAAGCAACATATCCTCCATCAATTGCTTCAAAATCTGTGAGATAAGACATGTTTCTTGTCATGTGCCTTGAGCATCCACTTTCAAATACTCCTTTATCCTCTAATTCCACCTGTGGATTCCCCTGCACATAAAGTAAGAAAATCAGTTCATTTTGGGGACCCAAGCCATTACTGACTTGGATCTGCCTTGTGTATCAACATAATCATACTTCTTTAAAACTATGGATGCACTGCTGTGTCTGGAGACATGATCTAAAACATTAACTTTTGGTTTCCAGACCCAACAAGCTGAGGCTTTAACAACATAAAAATGGTTTCGCAAAACAGTATCAGTTATTACTTTTGGCTTAGTAGTAGAAACTACTGCATTTGCCTTAGCAGTACTAAATGATGTATTCTTTTGAATGGGCCTTTTTATAGATGAATGTGCTGTATTTGAAAAGTGTAACCTGGATTTAGCACCATTCACTGTTCTTTTGGTGGAAGCAGTATCAACGTGTCTAGCAGTATTAGTTACTACTGCTGGTTTAAAACATTTTGCTTGACAATATTAACTGATACATGCCTAGATTTCATTAATACTGCTCTTGAAACTATATTTCTCTTAGCATTTGGGTGAGTACTTTTAGAAAAAATTTGGTGATTCACCCTCCTAGCATAGTTCCAAACAGGTTTTTGATATTAAAAACAATTATCCGGTAAATGTTCAAAACTACCACAGTGATAACAAGCCTTGTTAATCATTTGCCAATCACTTCCTAGTCTTTGAGATATCATGTCATTCCAATCCTCTGATTCCTTCTAGGACTATGTGTGTTGCTCTTAGGTTGCTCAGTGTAATCAACAATTTTCCTAGAGAATTTATCACCAAACCTAGGTTTGACAAACTTAATCTTTTCTATACTAGGTTTAACTGTCTTACTTTCAACTTTTGGTGTAGACTCAACCTGATCTTCATCATTATCAGACAACCAATCTTCAATGATAGGTGCATCAAAAATTTCAACTTTAGGCATCTCCTTACTAGACTTACTATTCTCACCTACAGACTTATCATCAAACTCAATTAAACAAGACAATTCAGGTAAAGGAGGTGGAAATTTGCCTGTAATAGAAGGGGGAACTTCATTATAACCTATACCACAACATTTCCTCATAATTTGACACTCAATTATCTTATTTACACCTTCAGATGCAAACTCAAGCTTATTCACTTCACTTTGATGTTTTTCTTTTTTCTGATGAGCTGCATCCTTTTCTCTTTGAGCCTGTTCTAACATCTTAGCAAGTTCTTGAATTTCATTATCTTTAACATAAAGTTTGCTTTCCAAAACATTAACCTTCTCTACAAACTCAATCTAATTTTGCTTAAAAAATTCAAGTCTTTGCTCAACAGACTTTAAACCTACTTTATAGCCTAAATTATCTAACTCTAACCTTTTTGAATCTTCTAATAAATTTTCATTTCTAGCCTTAAGTTCCTCAACAGTATCTAAACAAGATTTATAAGAACATCCAGAATCATTAAATACCTCAGAGTTAGAACTTGATGAAGAAGAAGAATAGGCCATGAGTGCAAAGTTTGGTCCTTATGCTACTTGGTCACTCCAATCATATCCACCCAAACCATCACAAGACACCAAAGCTGTAGAATTTGTAGGTTCCACAGACACAGCTTTCCTTGAGCTTTCTTCAGTCTTGTAATCTTGACTTCTTGGTGCCCTGCACTCTCTTGCAAAGTGTCCTTTCCAGTGACAGTTATAGCATTCTATCTTTGACTTATCAAACCCCATGTTGTCCTGCCCATTGACTTTGAGGTGCCTTCCTATTTTCTTCAAGAATCTCCTTGCCTTCATTGTCAGCATAGCCATATTCCACTTCAAGATCATTTGGATGAATCTGTTCTAAGTCCTCATGTACAATCTGAGAACTGTTAGTTTGACCAGCCAAGAAAGCACAGATAACAGTATCACTCAAGTTAACAAATTTTATAGAACTCGCAGTATTAACTTGAGTACCAGTAGTACTAACTCCATGACCAGTATTAACTGCTTCATTAGTACTGCCAGAACTGTTATTGGAGGAGGACATAAAAGCCATGTTTTGTGTGCTTGAAGATGAGCTAGATGACCCATTGACTTCAGGTTCATACACTTTTAGATTGTTGTACAGATCATCTTTGCTCATTGTATCTAGATCATCCTTGTTTGTCCATACCACAGTATGTGTATGCCATTCTAGTGACAAGCTTCTTAGAAACTTCTGATTTATATCCTCTTGGGGAATTATTACTTCCACAAGTGCTAATTGAATGACAAGTTTCTGTAGTCTGTTAAAGGTCTGATCAAGATTCTCAAAACTTGGAGTAGCAAAGTTCTCATATTGTTGCTTCAAAAGATTCTTCCTAGTCTTCTTAGTAGCAGCATTCCCTCCAAATCTCTTCTCAATAGCTGCTAACAAAGACTTAGCATCTTTGATAGGATTGAAAGTTAACTGATGTTCATTAGGAATGCCCATCATTAGAGTTCTTCTAGCTTTAACCTCTAATCTTCTTTGTGCCTTTTCTTTAGCAGTTTTAATAGGCACAACAGTCTTAACAGCAACAGTAGATACTTCAGTTTTTGGTAAGGAATCATCATTCTCTATAACCTCCCATAGAGAATAATCAACCATCTGAATGTACTGCTCTATTCTCATTCTCCATAGTTCATACTCACCAGACTTGAGCATTGGAACCTTTGATGCAGTAATTGTATGTGTAGATTCTGAATCCATGTCTTCTGTAAGATCTAAACAACTTTGACCTTAAACAGGTTCTTCTTTATCACAGCTTCTAGATCACAAGCTCTGATACTAATTGATAAGAATCGTTTAGACTAAACTAGGATATAGAATAACAAAGATAAACAATATGCACAATGGAATAATCAAAACACTTTGTTATTAACAAGGTTTTACAAATACACACTATAATTCTATTCGATCACAATAGAACGTGTTACCTAACTATAACAAGGATCAATAATTTGATCTTGCAGTGTTGAACCGATCCCAAGTGGTGGAATCGGTGGTGTTTTCCTATCACATGACTGAAAAATACATTAAAAACTCACGCCCTTAATCTCTTTATATAGAGAGATATTAGGGTTTACAAAGACTCCTAACTTTATTAGGAAACAAATCTTCCTAACTTTTATTCTTTATCTTTCAAGTCCTTGTAGTTTCATCTTGCTTCATTCTTCTTTTATTGTTTTGTATTTATCAACTCAATATAAAACCCAACAAGTTCACTTCAATTGATGGTGAATGAATAGAGTCGTACTATCACAGGTTCTGTAAGATCATGAATGACTTATCTAGACACAACCTCATACAAAATAACATAGCTAAGAACACCAAGTTTCTGAACGAGGTACAACCAGAATGGGGAAGATACGTCACCATTGTTTATCAGACAAAGAAGTTGCATGAAGTTAACTATGATCAGCTGTACGACTTCTTAAAGCAAAACCAAGTTGAGGCAAATGAAGTCAGGGCCGAATTACTAGCTAAAAAGCATGATCCTCTCGCATTAATTTCTAACACACCAACACCTTTACCAGTGAACACACCACATCAACCGTCATCATCTTCCACTCACAGGTACATGCAACCACAATACATTCCACACCACACTACTGTCATCACAAAACAACAATTCTACCCACAACAAAATGTTATTCCAAAACAACAATATCCACAATTCCAAGAACCAGAGTTCGCTGACAATGATGAATCTACTGTTGCTTTGACACAAGCATTTGCTTATTTGACAATGGCATTCCAAGGACGCTATTCTACACCAACAAACAACAACCAAAGGATTTCATCGAACACTCGCAATAAGTAGATTGCTCTGCCGAGTTTCAACATGGGTCAAGGAGGACAAATGGTTGGAGTTATTGGAAATCAACAGGGTTATGCTACTTGATTTCACATGGGTAATCAGAATATGCAAAATGCAGCACAGTATGCAGGGAATCAGTTGGGTCAGTATGCAGGGAATCAGATGGGCCCGTTTGTTGGAAATCAGAGGGGTTAGAATGTTGGGCATCAGGCAGTGGGTAATCAAATTGGGCATGTTGCAGTTCCAGTTGTCGGGAATTATGGAAATATGAATTAGGGTAATCCGATGAAGTGTTTCAACTGTCAAGGTGTAGGTCATATTGCAAGGAACTGTCCTACTAAGCCGAGAAAGAAGGATACAACGTATCTGCAGAAAATGTTGATGTTGGCACAGAAGGAAGATGCAGGGTTTTAGTTGAATGCTGAGGAATATGAATTTATGGCTCTCATGGATGAAATGGAAGATCGAGAGGATATCAATGCAAACTGCATCTTTATGGAAAATCTTCAGGAGGCTAAGTACGACACAAATTCTGACATACCTCCTGTTTATGACACCAGTGCACTCTCTGAGGTACCAACCTTCAATACATGCCACGATAATGATATATTTGATATGTCTCCTCATGAGCAACAACATTCTGAGACTCCAGCACCCAATTATGATACATACCTGGATACGCCAAGTAGTAGGAGTATTCCATCAACAACTCCAGATATGAATCGTAGTCGAGGCTCAGTTTCACAGCATGCTGAGAATGACGAGGAAACACGTGCGCTCTTTGAATCATTATTGAATAATTGTAGCATTGAAATTGAGAAAGTGAAAAAGGTCAATCGCGAAGTTAAGGCCGCGAATGAGAAATTGCCGCTGTGCTTGAGAGATACAAGGAAAATGAAAAAAGTTTTCAAATTGATACAAAACGCGAGTCAGAATTTGAAATTGGTTATAAGAAGTTACTTGTTAAAGATAGGCAATTGCAAACCAAATTTGATGATCTTCAAATTAGTTCAACAAAAACCATCAACTCATTAAAACAAGAAATTTCTGATTTAACAAACCAACTTTCAAAACAAAAAACAGCTTATGCCAATCTTGAAAAAGAACGGGATGAGTTGAAAAAGGAATTTGCAAAGAAAGAAGTTAAACTTTTGGACGAAATCATAGAGTCAAAACATATGATCGAAAAACTAGAAAACTTACTGGTTAAAACAGGTCATTCAAGTCAAACAATTCATATGATTACTAGTCAAACTGATCTGAGTTACCATACAAAACAAAAAATGGCCCTAGGTAACAAAACTCCTTGCAATATTGATGAGTGTGTAAATACTCATCATTTTACACCTATTTAAGACACAAAAATAACCAAAAACACCCAAATATATTGCAGATATCCTTGGTTTTGTGTTTTTATGTGTTTCAGGTACAAAGGATTGAAAACGGAGCGAAAACGAGCATTTTTGGATTGACTCGACAACGATGGTGCATTTGATCAAGAAAAGTCAAAGTCAACCCCAGAAATACCTAAACAACACAGATGGTCCTTGGAGTTAATTTTCAGTCTTTGGCAGCCATGGTCCTTGAAATTTCAGAAATGACAACAATGGCCCCTAAACCTTATCACTACTTACAAATAAATCTCTTAAAACAAAATAACCCAACCATATTAAACTTAACCCATTCCCCAAGCCCACAAGTAAAATAACCCAAGGCCCACACTTATCCCATACCCGGTTATCTATTTTGTTTAACAAAATTAGGTCAATCTCACTCTGACCATCTCCTTCCCCAAATCCCGCCCAAAAATCAACACAACCGTACACCATCACCTCCCATCAACCGTACCCTATCCCAACATCTGTGTCTCCTCTCCCATACCCCAACACCTCTGCCAGCCACCGTATCTATCTCTCACCTCCACCTCACCTATCTGAGGGAGTGTTTGAGCGCCAAAGTGGATTCTAGGGCTGAGATGATCCAAGCTTTAATCCAAAGGTGGTAATTGCTCCCAAAGAAGCACAAATGGAGTCCCAAGGTGTTTTGTCTCACAAAACTAACACAGAGGAAGACCTCAGTAGTTTTATTTTTTTTAGTATAAATAGAGTAGGATTACATTTGTTGTAATCAGGTTTATTTTAGCTAAATTTTAATTAAGGTATTTTGTAACTCTTTATTTTCCAGTATTGTAATTCATGTTTTTAATTAAAATTCAAGTTTTATCCTTTGGTCAACCTGAGTCAAACTTTACTATTCAACTGCTTAATTTATGCTTATTGTGTTTTTCTGTTTTATTTTAAGTCATATTAGCTCAGTTTGATTTTCAGAATAAGCTTTTATCTCATTTTCCATTTTGTGCTTGAAATCAGTCCAAAACAGTCAATTCTGTTTCTGCTTTGTTAGTGCTTATTGAGGATTGATATTTGCTTTTCAGTAGTTTACTAAGTCAGATAATTAGTTAAGTTTAAGTTTCATCAGCTTTTTGTAGCTTAAATCAGTTAGTGTAGTGTAGATTTGCTATTTCAATCTTATTAAGGAATGTTTGGCTTTAGCTTATTTTTGGGTATAATGGCCTTGTACTGTTCATTTGCCAATTGTTGAACTTTGGATTAGCTTATGTGAGCTTGTATAAGTTGCTTTTAGTAGGCCTTAAGTGAGTTTGAAGCCTTTTGTGGGTCATTAGTTGGATAGGTAAAAATTGTGATCTCAACTGTGATAATAAGCTCAGCATAAGCTGAGCTTATTGGTGGCCAACTTTTTGCACTTCTAAGTCCCAATTAGTTGTTTAAGTCAGTTCCCAAGAGCTTGTTTGGTTTGAAGTAGTTTTGCACCACTTTTGAGCCACTTTTCCATAACTGTTGGATCAGAATCTGATGTGCAGACCCAGGTTTTAAGCTGCTGATCTAGGTTAGCTAGTGGCTTATTTAATTAAGCTGTTGACCTCATCTTTGGTTTTTTAGTTAGTTATTATAGTAAGTTTAAAGCTCATAAACTGGGATTGTGGTTTTTAGCTTATTTAGACTGCTTATTAAGGTCTGCAATTTAGACCCTCAGGACTGCACTAAACCTGCACTATTTTTGGTTCTGAACACCATCTGTTCTCAGCTTAATTTTGAGAAGCAATTGATTAGTAAATTTGGGCATCTTGGTTTTATAAGCTGTCTGCAGTATAAGCTTTTAAGTTTTACTTTTGTCTTGTCCCAATAAGCACTTCCCTAGCTTAAAAAGCTGTCCAAAGTAGGTTAGAAAGCCTTTGTTGAATCTGTTTGGCCAATAAGCTGTGCAGCAGCTTATGGGCTTATTCCTTTAGCTTATTTGATCATTATGAGTTGATTTATGCTTGATATAGTCCATTGCATGATGCTTGCGCTTTTGAGAATTTTTGGACAGCTTTTGCTTATTTTTGGCTTATTCCTAACTGCTTATTTGACTGTTCCGCTTATTTAGAGTGAATTTAGTTCTGATTTTATTTTTCCTAGATAGAGAATCAAATTTTAGATTTATCTTAAATTTTTCAGATTTTTCCAAGCTGTTTAATATTTTTAAATCATTTAAATAGTTTAAATTAGTTTTTAATTCATAAAAAAATAAAATAAAAATCAGAAAAATATAATTCTTTTTTTTCAAAATTTTCTTTTGTAATTTAGAGTGTAGGAAAATTAATTTGGTACTTATAGGGTTAATATTTTTAGATTTCACGTTTTAAACTCGTATTTAGATTTCCCGAATCGCGTTTTTAGTTTAAATTAATTTACGTTTAATTTTTCCTTGTAATTTGACTTACCAAATCTCGTTAGAATTAAAAAAAACCAAAAATCCAAATCCAATCATCAAGCATTTTAATTCCTAACCGATAACGAAATCCTCGATTCACACCTCGCTGGGACACGACCCGGGTAATCACTTGCCCGGTATCACACACATCACATTCACGGGTTTTACAAGTTGGTCTTTTCCTAAAGGATTGACTTGTCATTTCCCACATATCACGTGTGCACGGTACTATATTTATATATATACTACACACGGATCAAATTTTGGCGCCGCTGCCGGGGAGCGAACCCGGGTCACCCTCGTGACAGGCGGGAATACTTACCATAAACCTTATAAAAAAAAAAAAAAATTTAACGATTAGTGACTTGAGATCCTTCCTTGTGAAGTTCCCGTTTTCCATAAACCTTATAAAAAACAAAAATATTTTTCTTTTCTTTTGTATATATATTATCATATAAAAACAAAAAAAATACAAAAAGATTTTCCGTTTTTCTTGTTAAATTAATAAACAATAAAAAGCATCATCGAGAAACATTATCGATAGAATACTACCTAACTGGGGGTATGACCATTAATAAGTTCCCAAACAAAAGATTAAAACTTGCCTTTGTGTCGCTTGCGAATTCGGCTCACCTTTGATTGATAAACAACCTATACAAGTGGTTTAAGGTAGGTCTTGACATTAAATTGCAGACCGAAGAGAGATCCATTCTTCTCTCCCGCCACTCTGCGCATTTATCTTTTGAAGAGCTACCGTACGCTTGTTTGATTTAAGGTTTAAGTTCACTTGTGTTTTGCCTCGGTCTTGTTTTAATTGAATTGTTTTTGTTAGTGCATGCGCACTCGTTCTTCTCCGTCGACAAGCCCTTTACGTGAACTCGTACATACTACGGGAAGACGAATCGAAGACGTAATCGTAGGCATTCCGCCTCAATAGCCGAACCCGAAGTTCGTGCTATTCGTAACCCTATTCCTCCCATTGTCACAATGGCGGAGGAACGTACCATGTGTGAGCTTCTCCAAGCACTCACCGAGGGTTACGGAGATGCTATAGTTGTTCCGGCAATCGTTGCCGATAACTTTGAGCTAAAGACCGGGTTGCTAACCTTAGTAACTTCGAGTCAATATTTCGGATTTGAAAGGGACGATCCTCATTCACACATTCGATGGTTTAACAAGATCACCTCTACCATCAAATACCGAAATGTTCCTCAAGAGGCAATCAAATTGCTTCTTTTTCCTTTCTCTCTCGAGGGGTCGGCACGGATTTGGCAAGAAAAACAACCCCCTCGTTCTATTGAAACATGGGAAGATTTGGTGTCGAAATTTGTGAATGAATTCTTTCCTCCATCAAAAACCACAGCCCTTAAAAATGAAATCACCAAATTCACTCAAAAATTTGATGAATCCTTTAGTGAAGCGTGGGACCGTTTTAAAGAATTACTTCGCAAATGTCCTCACCATGGTTTCTCCGAGTTACATCAACTCGACACTTTCTATAATGGTTTGAACCACTCCGATCAAGACTCTCTAAATGCCGCCGCCGGTGGTAATCTCTTGTATCGGACGACTAAAGATGCTTTAGCCATCATTGAGAATAAGTCTAAGGTTCGTACTTCACGAAGCAAGCAAGTTGTTTCTCAAGTGAATGCTTCACCTTCTACTCATTCTACCGTGAGTTCTTCTAGCACCGATGCTAAGATTGACAAACTCACGGAGGCTATTCAAGCTTTGGTTCTTTCCAAGCAAAAGAAACTTTCTTCCCCACAAACTTCTTCACCCAATCAAGTCAAAGCGGTGGAAGAAACTTGTGTCACTTGTGGTGGTCCTCATGCATACTACAATTGTACTGCCACTCGATGTGAAGTTAATCCGGTAGTCGGGTCTCTCAATCAAGGAGGTAATCAATACCGTCCTCAAGTTGACCCAAACTATCGTGCTAACAATCAAAATGGACCACCCGGATTTTCTCAACCCAACAATCCAAATAGATTCAATCAAAACCAACCGAGAGGGCAAAATGTTCAAAATCAATTTCAAGCCCCGATCAATCAATACCCAACCCAAGGGGGTAATTTCAATCAAGGCTTTC
Source organism: Artemisia tridentata subsp. tridentata (assembly GCA_021014915.2). Lineage (NCBI taxonomy): Eukaryota > Viridiplantae > Streptophyta > Magnoliopsida > Asterales > Asteraceae > Artemisia > Artemisia tridentata. The sequence goes on from CP139505.1 coordinate 115,460,372, forward strand.
AAGCTTCTCATTACCAAGCCCCCGTTGGTTCCTCAAATGAACTTGCTAACTACATCAAGTTAAATGAGGCCAACATGAGGTCAATGCAAAATCAAATCACCACTTTGAAAAATGATTTTCAAACCTCAATGTCAAAACAGGGTCAAGAGCTTAAAAGTGAGCTTAGAAATACAAACTACAAAATTGATCAATCTCAAAGCAAAATTGAGAACATGTTTGCCAGTCTCATGAGTTCGATGAATCAAGGTTCAACTTCGGGAGCTCTTCTGGGAAATACCATTCCTAACCCGAAGGGTGAATTAAAAGCTGTCGCCACTCGAAGTGGTAAAATACATAATGGACCCTCGACTCCTATGCCCCCTCCACCGGGGGAGGTGAATCGGGATACCAAGGTGACAACGGACAAGGTGCATTTTTCAAGCCCACAAAGTACCGCACACGTCCAACCTTCGGTGGTCCCAATTCCAATTCCGGAACCCGATGTTCCAATGACAAATCCAAGGCCTTCAATACCATATCCTTCAAGGCTTAATGATCAAAAGCTTAAAGAGAAAAACAATGCACAAATGGAAAAGTTCTTCCAAATCTTCAATGAGATGCACTTTGACATAAGCTTTGCTGATGCTCTCCTTCTCATGCCAAAGTTTACAACTACACTCAAAGGGTTGCTAAGCAACAAGGATAAGTTAGTCGAGATGGCAAAAACCCCATTAAACGAGCAATGCTCGGCGGTCATCCTCAAGAAGCTTCCTGAAAAGCTTGGAGACCCCGGCAAGTTCTTAATCCCGTGTGATTTCTCGGGGATGGTGAAATGCTCCGCTTTGGCCGATCTTGGCGCAAGTATTAACCTCATGCCGCTCTCGATATGGGAAAAACTATCTCTTCCAAAGCTTACACCTACGTGCATGACACTCGAGCTAGCGGATCGTACCACTACTTATCCGCTTGGAATAGCCAAGGATGTTGTCGTGAAAGTGGGAAAGTTCCAATTTCCCACAGATTTTGTTGTTGTAAACTTCGATGCCGATCCACGAGTTCCACTCATTTTGGGTAGAGCTTTTTTGAGAACAAGTCGTGCTCTCATTGATGTGTACGCTGAGGAGTTAACCATTCGTGTTGAAAATGAAAAGATCACATTCAACATTAATCAGGGGTCTAAATGCAACGTTGCTACTATTGACAAAAAATCTGAAAGAATTAACTCAAAACTTTCAAGATTCACGGTCAAAAGTGTTGCACAAAAACATGCCGAGCTCAAAGCAACGAACATAGCCCCTGGTTCAAGTGAATGGTTCAAAAGTTGTAATGCGGAAGTTAAGAGTGTTTTTGATTACGATGAACACTAATAGGAGGATACAACGGAAGTGGTAAAAACTGCTAGCTCTAAGAGCACACCACTTGCCCCACCTTCAGAATCGGTTTGTCGTATTGATATTGCCAAAAATCCCACTCTTACTTCCGCATCACTCATTTCCGACTCTTCCTATACTTCTCCTCCGTTTGAGGAAAGTGATATTTCTAAGGAAGAGTTCGAGGTCTTCTTGTTTGATGCTCAAATTGTTGAGCCCGATGTTGATCCGGGGGGAGATGGCCCGATTTTAGAAAAGATGATTTTTGATGAACCATTGTTTGCTCTCCCCCCAAAGGATGATGTTGTTGTGGAAAAGCCGTCTTATCTTTCCGAGCTCGAGCTCGAGGATGCTTTTCCCGAATTTGAGAGTTTTGTGTTTAATGATCAAGAGGAGAGAAGTGGCAATCCCACTCCTCATCCGGATTATTCACTCTCGGCTTATGAAGCCTTTCGTTTTGATATCGATCATTTGGAAGAGACGGGAAGTGTAAATACCACTTCCCATTCTTATATGTCTCTTCCCGAGTATGATGTATTTCATTTTGATGAAAATGATCGATATCATGAGGAGTTCTCGATTGAACTCCCTCATGTGATATCTCCTCCTTAATATGATCATTTTTGTTTTGATCTGGAGGACAAGTTAAGTGTGGGGGGAGGTGTGTTGAAAGATTTACTTCTTGAAGATTGTATCCCAACCCTCCCTCCCGTTGAAGCCGATGATGCTTCTGATGATGAAGAGTTTTACATGATAATAATAAAAATCTTGCTTCTCTTCATCACATATGGTGTGATTGCTCTTTCCCTTTTCTCCTACGGGAATGAGGACACCATATTTGACCCCGGTATCGCCCCTAATAGTTTCTTCTATTGAAATACCGCGGGTTGTATCTCATCGGAGTGGAACTTTCTCATGTTCAAGTGTTTATCCAAACAATTTGAATGAAAGTCCGATTGAGATTGGTTTTCCACTTGCTTCCCCATGGACAAATGAATTCGGGGTCGAGTCAAGCTAGTGAATCGGTTAACAAAAACATTAGCACCACATGGGTGACAACCCATGTTTCTGTCTTCTCTCTTATTTCTAACAACTAAGTGTGGGGGAGTCCCACTGTGCTTGGCTTTTGTGTTGTTTGCTCTGATTTTCAGGTTTCCCTTGGATAGTGTTGATTGACGCGCCTGTTTTCAATCCAGCCGCCCAATATCCTATCCTTTTGCTAACGATTATCTAGGGATATCTTTTCAACCTTTTTTGTGAAAAATGGAGATTTCTGTTCCACACTTGGCTAGTGGTATTACCTTTTTACGTTCTAAGTGTCGGCATAGTAACCGGTACTTTGAATATTGAGGGCAATATTCAATTCTAAGTATGGGGGGGGGGGAATTCTCTCGAATTTTGTCACATTTGTACCTTCTAGTCCCTAGTACCCCCGTTTTTGACCAAAATTTTAAAATTTTTGTCGTTTTTAGATAAGAAATTGCAATAAAAAGTAGTGTTTAGTCTTGATTAGGTTAGAACAAAGGGAATCCCGACTCTGCTAGAGTGTCGATCTAGCTGCTTCCTTAAACGATTAGACTAAGGTTTTACGATTTCTGCAAATGAGAATGCTAAGCGTAGAATAGTTGGTTTTCTTTAGAGCTTATACAAGTAATCTATGGCTTTTCCTCCCAGAAGATAACTAACCGGATTAAATACGTGCTGTTTTCAAACGTTTGAACGCCAAAATCATGTTGTTATGCAAAACAAATTTTTATACAATTTTGATATAGAGCCCGAGTTCAACTTTTTATTTTAATTTTTGAGAAAGCATATAAGTCCTAAGCTACGGTTCGAAATCGGCCCTTGGATCCTTTATTCCGAAAGGCGTTTAGGTCTTGGTTCCCGTGAAGCTCCGTTAATTTATATTGCACAAGTAAAAAAAAAAAAAAAAAAATGATGAAAAAATGAAAAAATGAAAAAAAAAAAATATATATATATATATATATATATATATATATATATATATATATATATATATATATATATATATATATATAAAATAAAATGGAATGATATTGCAAAATGCAATAAATTTTGATGTTGCAAAAATAAAGATATATATGTTAATAAATGTAGAAATTGCTTTCTTTTAAATTTAAATCGGAAGTTGAACTTGGATTCGTCGATTTTGTATAAAGGTTAAACGGTAATTTAGTAGATTGTTGATTTCAAAGGGGTTCGAAATCTCCGGAATTATTCTCTGTGGGGTGTCAAAAGCCTGGTCACCTAAAACCAACTGGTTTGGGATGTGCCGAGAAGAAAGCCGTTACATGGAGTGATCTCGTCTTTGAATCTCTAATCTCTAAATGGTCGTTTGTTGTTATCCATTTAAGTATTTAATACTAGCGTAGTGGGAATATCCAAAATCTTTGAAATCGAAATTCCGCTGATTCCGGTACTATTCTCTGTGGGGTGTCAAAAGCCTGGTCACCTAAAACCAACTGGTTTGGGATGTGCCGAGAAGAAAGCCGCTACATGGAAAAGGCCCTTTTGATCCTTAGATTTCTGAGGTTCCCGGTAAATTAGTATTTGACTTAAACGAATAACAACCATAATAAATGTCGATTTTTGCGGTCAAAATTTTGAAAATTAGCACAGTCACCTAATTGAATAAATTGTGGGAGCGAAAAGTTAAGTCTCGACTTACATAGATTATTAGTATAAGTAGTGTTAGCATTTTTACAAAAACATTTGCATAATAAGTTTAAGCTTAGTTGGGAGTATAAAAAGATGAGGACGATTTCAATTCCCTGGAGACACCCATTTTGTGTGAATCCCGTTCCATGATACCGTTTTTGGAAATCAAGCATTTTATCTATTGTTTTCTAAGTTTAAATTTCTCGCATTTAATAAAAAGTCGAAACGGGGTATACTTGGTATTATGTTGATCCTTTCATTACTTTATATGATCGGATTGCTAGGGACTAGCAATAGTTTAGTGTGGAGGATTGATGAGTGTGTAAATACTCATCATTTTACACCCATTTAAGACACAAAAATAACCAAAAGCACACAAATATATTGCAGATATCCTTGGTTTTGTGTTTTTATGTGTTTCAGGTACAAAGGATTGAAAACGGAACGAAAACAAGCATTTTTGGATTGACTCGACAACGATGGTGCATTTGATCAAGAAAAGTCAAAGTCAACCCCAGAAATACCTAAACAACACAGATGGTCCTTGGAGTTAATTTTCAGTCTTTGGCAGCCATGGTCCTTGAAATTTTAAAAATGACAACAATGGCCCCTAAACCTTATCACTACTTACAAATAAATCCCTTAAAACAAAATAACCCAACCATATTAAACTTAACCCATTCCCCAAGCCCACAAGTAAAATAACCCAAGGCCCACACTTATCCCATACCCAGTTATCTATTTTGTTTAACAAAATTAGGTCAATCTCACTCTGACCATCTCCTTCCCCAAATCCCGCCCAAAAATCAACACAACCGTACACCATCACCTCCCATCAACCGTACCCTATCCCAACATCTGTGTCTCCTCTCCCATACCCCAACACCTCTGCCAGCCACCCTATCTATCTCTCACCTCCACCTCACCTATCTGAGGGAGTGTTTGAGCGCCAAAGTGGATTCTAGGGCTTAGATGATCCAAGCTTTAATCCAAAGGTGGTAATTGCTCCCAAAGAAGCACAAATGGAGTCCCAAGGTGTTTTGTCTCATAAAACTAACACAGAGGAAGACCTCAGTAGTTTTATTTTTTTTAGTATAAATAGAGTAGGATTACATTTGTTGTAATCAGGTTTATTTTAGCTAAATTTTAATTAAGGTATTTTGTAACTCTTTATTTTCCAGTATTGTAATTCATGTTTTTAATTAAAATTCAAGTTTTATCCTTTGGTCAACCTTAGTCAAACTTTACTATTCAACTGCTTAATTTATGCTTATTGTGTTTTTCTGTTTTATTTTAAGTCATATTAGCTCAGTTTGATTTTCAGAATAAGCTTTTATCTCATTTTCCATTTTGTGCTTGAAATCAGTCCAAAACAGTCAATTCTGTTTCTGCTTTGTTAGTGCTTATTGAGGATTGATATTTGCTTTTCAGTAGTTTACTAAGTCAGATAATTAGTTAAGTTTAAGTTTCATCAGCTTTTTGTAGCTTAAATCAGTTAGTGTAGTGTAGATTTGCTATTTCAATCTTATTAAGGAATGTTTGGCTTTAGCTTATTTTTGGGTATAATGGCCTTGTACTGTTCAGTTGCCAATTGTTGAACTTTGGATTAGCTTATGTGAGCCTGTATAAGTTGCTTTTATTAGGCCTTAAGTGAGTTTGAAGCCTTTTGTGGATCATTAGTTGGATAGGTAAAAATTGTGATCTCAACTGTGATAATAAGCTCAGCATAAGCTGAGCTTATTGGTGGCCAACTTTTTGCACTTCTAAGTCCCAATTAGTTGTTTAAGTCAGTTCCCAAGAGCTTGTTTGGTTTGAAGTAGTTTTGCACCAATTTTGCGCCACTTTTCCATAACTGTTGGATCAGAATCTGATGTACAGACCCAGGTTTTAAGCTGCTGATCTAGGTTTGCTAGTGGCTTATTTAATTAAGCTGTTGACCTCATCTTTGGTTTTTAGTTAGTTAGTATAGTAAGTTTAAAGCTCATAATCTGGGATTTTGGTTTTTAGCTTATTTAGACTGCTTATTAAGGTCTGCAATTTAGACCCTCAGGACTGCACTAAACCTGCACTATTTTTGGTTCTGAACACCATCTGTTCTCAGCTTAATTTTGATAAGCAATTGATTAGTAAATTTGGGCATCTTGGTTTTATAAGCTGTCTGCAGTATAAGCTTTTAAGTTTTACTTTTGTCTTGTCCCAATAAGCACTTCCCTAGCTTAAAAAGCTGTCCAAAGTAGGTTAGAAAGCCTTTGTTGAATCTGTTTGGCCAATAAGCTGTGCAGCAGCTTATGGGCTTATTCCTTTAGCTTATTTGATCATTATGAGTTGATTTATGCTTGATATAGTCCATTGCATGATGCTTGAGCTTTTGAGAATTTTTGGACAGCTTTTGCTTATTTTTGGCTTATTCCTAAGTGCTTATTTGACTGTTCTGCATATTTAGAGTGAATTTAGTTCTGATTTTATTTTTCCTAGATAGAGAATCAAATTTTAGATTTATCTTAAATTTTTCAGATTTTTCCAAGCTGTTTTAATATTTTTAAATCATTTAAATAGTTTAAATTAGTTTTTAATTCATAAAAAAATAAAATAAAAATCAGGAAAATATAATTCTTTTTTTCCAAAATTTTCTTTTGTAATTTAGAGTGTAGGAAAATTAATTTGGTACTTGTAGGGTTAATATTTTTAGATTTCACGTTTTAAACTCGTATTTAGATTTCCCGAATCGCGTTTTTAGTTTAAATTAATTTACGTTTAATTTTTCCTTGTAATTTGACTTTCCAAATCTCATTAGAATTAAAAAAAACCTAAAATCCAAATCCAATCATCAAGCATTTTAATTCCTAACCAATAACGAAATCCTCGATTCACACCTCACTGGGACACGACCCGGGTAATCACTTGCCCGGTATCACACACATCACATTCACGGGTTATACAAGTTGGTCTTTTCCTAAAGGATTGACTTGTCATTTCCCACATATCACGTGTGCACGATACTATATTTATATATATACTACACACGGATCAAATCTCAAGAAAGCTCAGAAAGAACAGAATGCTTTGTACAATGGAAATGTTATATATACCAAACGTGATCCTCCTATTGTTCGTGATTATATGGAAACGATAGAACTTGCTGAAGGAAGTCAAACCAAAATGAAACTAAAGAATCCAGACCAGAAATCAATTGATTACAACAAACTGAACAAACTTTTTGGAATTACTTTTGTTCCACAAAAACAAACATCTGAGTTTTCCAAAAACCAAGGCATCTTAAAACTAGTTTCTAAACCATTAGTTGTTTCCAAATCTCTTTCAAAAATGAAACAGATGTCCTCAAACAACACTTTTAACACAAGTGCTGCCAGAGGATTTCTTGATGATACTAAAACTAGAATTGGGCAACTTCAAATGATTTTAGAATCTAAAATGAGACTGAATGAGAACAATTGGAATTCAACGGTTCATTTACAGCTGAAAAAGATTCTTGAAAGTGAATTTGCTCCTAAAATTAATAACACTAATGCTCGAGTAATTCATTTTGAAAAAGCATTTTTAACTGAAACAGTTGACATTGTCAAGGACCACAAATCCCTGATAAAGAAGGCTAATGAATCTATTGAGCAAATCAATGTTTTGGAAAGTTTAAATGATTCTCTCTTCGAAGCAGTTCTGTCCACTAATATTATGTCCATCATTTTGCAAACGTATTATGTTAAAGATGATGAAAGACTACAAGCTGAGACCTCTGAAATTTTTACAAAATATGAAGATGCTCTTGTAAAACTTGAAAAAGAAAATGTGATATATTTTAAACAAATTGATCGAAAAACCGAGGAATGCAAGTATGACAAACTGTCGTATGAGCGTGCCTACAAGGACATGAAAGCACAAAATGATCTTTTGAGAGCTCAGCTAGAAATTCAGAAAGGGAAGGGTGTGGATACTAAGTTTGGAAAACCATCGACTTTGGACAAACCAAATACTTCAAAACCGGTTGTTAAACCAAAAATATCGATTTCTCAATCTGTTCCAAAAGTTGATGTGAACAATGCTTTGACAAAACCAGTCACTCCAAAACCCTTTCCGAAACAAAAAGAAAAGAATGTTGATAAAGGAAAAGCGGTTGTTGAAAAACCAAAAGTGATAGTACCTGGCATTTATAGGATTAGTCCCACTATTGTGTCTGCCTCCACATCTAAAAAATATGGGACAAACGACAAGATCATAAAAGAAAATCCTAAAGAGTCTAGGAATGCTACAACAACTTCTAAGGAAAACAATATAAATCCTAATGCGTGTGCCTTACTTTCTACAGGATTAGAAAGCACCTCTAGGAGCAGCAGACTACAGCCTAGGAGCAATACAAGGAACAACAGACTACAGCCTATTGCTTTGTAATAAGAGACATATTTCATCTGAATGTAATGTCAAACGTACTATTTCTAATGCATGTAATGACTCTGTTTGTTTAATGTGCAAAAATGTTTATCTAAGGATGTTCATGATGATTGTGTTTCTGAAACTGTGCCTGTTGTGCCAGAACAGAAGAACGTTTCAAAAGGAACTTGTGGAAAGCTAAAAGGGGCGTTGAATAGTTTTCCCTGTTTTTCGTTAGTTATAAAAGTTTACTGTAAAGAACTTTGATTCGATTATTTGTTAAATCAACCGACACCAAAATGAACGCTTATCTATACTATCAAGTCTAAACAATAAATATAAAGAGTAGAGATGGTAAGATCAAACCGAGACAACGATATTTATAGTGATTCGGCAACGAAGCTTTTCTTCGCCCTACTCCACTCCCCAAGTATCCAACTCAAGAGTTCTAAGCACTATGTCAACAAGCTCCCTTCAGGCGGAGAAAACCGTACAACGTCGTTTATCACAATTTCCGACACTAAGCTAAATGTCGAATACTAATCTAGCTAGTACCAATGTAACTCACGATCCACATGATCCTTACTAATCACATGATCCACACACTCTACTTTAGATCCACTTGATCTAGACACTCTCTACACAATCAACACAAGATCCATACGATCTCTGCACGATCACAATGATCTACACAAGATAACTAAACAACACAATGACAACTTGATGTATGACTAGATACAACAAGTAAACTACAAGTAATGCAAGTGCACTACACAATGACTCTAACACCTTATATCTTCTTGATACTTTGTGTTCTTCTCTTGGACTAATAAAGGAATGAAGGTGATCTTTGGTTGGATGATAGAATCACTCTTAAACAAAAGAAAACTATCAAAATGATCAAGGAAATGTAAGTGTGAATAGGGGATTAAACTCAGAAAGGTTTTTGTGAAAAAGGATACCCAAAAACTGTGAAGTGGACTGTTATTTATAGGCAAAGAAAATTTGTCTGTTACAGGGTGACGACACCACTAAATACCCGACGGTACCACTAAATTTAGTGGTACCGTGCCAGACAAAAACGCTCCTGTTTTTGTTTTTAGTGGTGAAAGTTTATTTGGGGAAGTTAGGAGCTAATTTGGGGGGGGGGGGGTAAATAGTTGTTATAAATTTTAAACTTATTTTTCCTATTAAAATATTTCTTTATAATTTAAAAATAATTTGTAAAGTATATTTTTGAAAAAATGATTTGTCACATTAAAAATGTGAAGTTTGAAACACAAATTCACTTCTTTGATCATTTATCAAGTTGTAAATTTGTTTGTTCTTACCTAGAGTGATTTACGTAGAAATGGGATATTTCGACTAAAAACTTGTTTACGTTAATTTTGACGTAAAGTGTTTTTACATTTTGTTATCATCAAAATGTAAGGATATCGAAAGATAGAAAGAACATTTTTAGACATTATTTATATTAACATAACTAGTGCTAGATCTAGATAAATAGGAAGACTAATTTCACGCTTTAGGTCAACCACTAGTAGTCAAATGCCCAGGAACTATCTTAAGTATTGTGTATGGAAACCAACGGGTAGAATGTTCACACTTTTGAATGGCATATGGAATGATGTTCCAATTGAACCAGTAGAAAACTTTCTATGAGTGTGATCCGGATTTTACCCCTAACCCCATGGAACCAAATTCAAAACGGTTTCCAAAAACAAACTCTTCCGTTCTTCGCAGGTTATCAAAATATGTCTTTGGATTGTCGACTCGGGTTGCTCCAAGCACATGAATGGGAATCTAAAGCTGCTGATCAATTTGGTCTAGAAATTCATGGGAACTGTACGCTTTGGAAATGATCATGTAGCAGCTATTCTGGGTTATGGAGATCTTCAATTTGGAAATTATTTGATCACTCGAGTTTACTACATTGAAGGGTTGGGACCCAATTTGTTTTCAGTTAGGCAATTTTGTGATGTAGATTTAGAGGTTCCATTTAGGAGAAACACGTGATTTGTTAGAAATTTGGCTGGCGATGATCTTTTAACTAGGAATTGTGGCACCAAATTGTATGCAATCAACATCAACTAAATGGCCTCTTCATCACCAGTATGTCTTATGACAAGAGCATCTGGAACTAAGTCCTAGCTGTGGCATAGAAGATTATCCCATCTCAATTTCGACACCATCAACAAATTAACCAAAGACAACATCATCACCGGACTCCCTAAGTTCAAGTACACCAAAGAACACCTTTGTCCATCTTGTGAACTTGGAAAAAGCAAAAAGGCATCATATAAACCTAAAACCGTACCCATTTCGGAAGCTAAGTTACATATGTTGTACATGGACTTATGTGGCCCAATGAGAGTTGAAAGCATAAACGGAAAGAAGTATATTCTTGTTATCGTCGATGACTATTCAAGATATACATGGGTAAAGTTTCTGAGTTCAAAAGACGAAGCACCAGGCATCATCATCACCTTTCTAAAGCGTATTCAAGTCCTACTTCAAGCTCCAGTAGGGATTGTAAGAACAGACAACGGCACAGAATTCACTAATCAAGAGTTGATAACCTATTTTGAAGATGCTGGAATCACACATCAGACATCCGTTGTTAGAACTCCACAGCAGAATGGGGTGGTTGAAAGAAGAAATTGAACTCTTATAGAAGCTGCTCGCACAATGCTAATTTATTCTAGTGCACCGTTATTCTTATGGGCTGATGTTGTTGCCACTGCTTGGTTCACTCATAACCTTTCCCTAATCCACCTAAGATTCAATAAAACACCATATGAGCTAGTAAACAACCGAAAACCTGATATCTTTTACCTTCAAGTGTTTGGCGCTTTTAGCTATCCAACGAACGACAAAGAAGATCTAAGGAAGCTGAAAGCTAAAGGTCATATTGGAATCTTCATCGGATACTCATAAAACTCGAGGGAATTTCGGGTGTATAATAAAAGAAAAAAAAGGATAATGGAGATGATGAATGTGAGGTTTGACGAGATTTCACAAATTGCTTCTGAGAGACTCGCTCTAGAACCTGTGCTTAACCAAATGGCTTCTAATCAAAACAAATTAAGACCTGCACCAAACCCGCAGACTTCTGGACACATTAGTTCAGGACTCGTACCTCAAGGAGCTCAATCAACAACCACTGAAAAACTTTCAGTACAAGAACTAGAAAATTTCTTCGAGTTAATGTTTGATGAATACTATGGTGGAACTTCGACAAATGCATCACAACATCATTCCGTTGCACCCGCTTAAAATCATCAACCACCACCACCACCAATACAAGATGCATCTACTACAATCAAAGCTGACGCACCAACTACCTTAACCTCATCGGCATCTACTCCAAAAACTCTAATTCTTTAAAATTTGTTCAACCTAGAGTTGATGAGCATAACCAAAATGTATCATTTCAAGAAGAACCGTCACAAAACCAAAACAATGCAGTGTTCAAAAACCCGTTTGCAACGGACTATGCTGAATCGTCTTCAAGGTTACAAGAACCATCTAACATACATATGTTAAACCCAAGGTACCCTTCTACACTCCAATGGACAAAAGACCATCCAATTGAACAAGTTATTGGTGAACCTTCAAGGCCAGTTCAGACGAGAAGACAGCTTTCTACAGACCCCAAAATGTGTATTTACATTTGCTCAATAAGCCTCAAAGAACCAAAGAACATTCGGGAAGAGATGGTAGAAAACGCATGGATAGAAGTGATGCAGGAGGAAATTCTTCAATTCCATTTACATGTTAGTTGGGAATTAGTTCCAAGACCAATTGACAAACTTGTCATTGATCTCAAATGGTTATGGAAGAACAAAAAGGATGAAGAAATGACTGTAATTCGCAACAAAGCTCGTCTTGTGGCTAAAGTATTCCAACAGGAAGAAGGGATAAATTTTGAATAATCATTCACGATAGTAGCAAGACTTGAAGTAGTCCTTATTTTGTTAGCCTATGCAGCTCACAAAAATATCACATTATATCAGATGGACATCAAGACTGCATTCTTTAACGGAACTCTGAAAGAAGAAGTGTATGTGAGTCAACCAGAAGGGTTCATTGACAAGGAATGTTGATCCCATATACATGATCTTACTGAGCTTGTTAGAAAGTTGGAGAATGCGGAATCTACTCTTTAACACTTAGAAGAATATTAATGTAACAGTAAACTTATAGAACAGTAAAATGTATTAAGAACAATATAACCAAAACGCTTCAATATTATTAGAATAATAATACGAGTACTTTGTGTAGTACTAGGGTTTACAACCTTGAAGCTATATCAAAAACATATATCTATCATCATAACCTAGGACCTCCTTTCATAGGTTAAGGAGTCCTTTACAAGATAACTACAAATCTTCTAAACGTATAGAATATACATATCTTTCTAACTATATAAGGTATACACTGAATATCTTCTATACATATCTCTTCACTCGTCTTTATCTCTTTGGCAGTACCATTCTTCATCAGCAGTCTTCGGCAGTATCAAGTTAGTCTGGCAGTATTAACTTTCTTCTAGTAGTACTAACTTGGTTAGTACTGGCAGTTGTAATCTTTAGCAGTACCAACTGTTTGACTTGACATTACTAAATATCTTGAGCAATACAAAGTATGTAGACTTGTAATTCCCAACAATCCTCCCCTAAACTTATGATTTACCTCCAAATCATCAAGTTTCTTGCATTAAATCTTTGACCATGAGAGGATTCTTCCAAACACTTCATCTTCTTTCAGCCTGCATGAAGATCTTCCTTAGTAATTCTTTTGCCATCTCTGTTTTCTTATCCACAGTTAGTTTTGAAGATAACATTAAAGAAAAAGTACCCCTTGACAATGGGTATTCCTTCTCCACTAGCATGTATACGTCAGCTCCAGCTTTTGAAGACACATGGTGAACTCCACACGTATCATACAATCTCCATATCAAATTATGACCACCTGACTGAAATTTCCACCATCTATCATCTGCATCTGGATCAAAAATTCTATTCAACTCTACCCATAGCATTCTTTCCTTGTCGTCAGATAGTTTTGTTAAGTTGAATCTTGCTTTGACTAATTCCCATAACTTTACCAAATCATCTCTGTCAAAAGCTTTAAGCATATCATCAAAGTGTTGATATACTGCAGTGTGATTGCCAATCCTGATAATCTTCCAACTCTTCTTCATTCCATCATCTTGAACTTCCCAATCAATGATAGGATATTTAACTTGTAAAGCTTCTACATTCATCCCTTCATCTGGAACAATGATCATCATTTGTTGTAGCTGTTCATCAGTCAAATCTTTTTCTTCTTCCTCTTCTGCTGTGGATAAGTTTTCACTAACCTTTTGTGTCTTTGAAGACTCTGACTCCATTCCTGCTCTTTTAGTACTTTTGCTCTCTTCTTCTGTTCCCATAGGAACAAATTGTTGACCCTTCTTGTAGGCCTTGAAGTACAAACCTTCAATTTCTTCATATGGTCTGCCTTTCAGTTGACTAGCAGTCCAATGATCTTGATTCTTCAGATATTCTTTCATGTACTTCATTATTTGTGCTTGAGTTGGAGATTTATTCTTTCTTGCAGCAGCCTTCTTAGTACTCTGACTTTTCCTAATCACCTCTAACAGATCTTGAAGTGCATTCTCTCTTTCTTCTTCATTGAGAATCTCCCTTTCTTGTGCATAAAGTTACTGAGGTAAATATTCATCATGTGTAATTTGTGCTTGTTTTTCTTCATGAAAGCTTTTAGCCAATTCTTCATCAAGGCTCATCAGAACTTGAATTCTCTTCTTAACCTTTTTAGGTTGCTCAGACTCTTCCATGACGCCTTTTCCTTTATCTTTTGCTGCACTTCTTCTAATATATACCATAGCTTCAGCAGCACTAACATCAGCAGTATTAACTAATGCACCAACAGTACTAACTGGTTTAGCGGTATCTCCTTTAGCAGCATCTTCAACACCTATATCAGCATCATCAAACCTCCCTTGAGTCTCTGCACCCTCTTGTACCAATGAGATGTTTGGATCTTGATCAATGTCATCTATTCTCCTCCCCTGTTTGGAAGGATCCTCCAAATCATCATCAGTGTCATCATCATTAGACTCCATGATATTTTCCCTCCTTTTAGCTTTACTGGCCTTGAGTTTTTATTCCGAATTCTTCACCTTTTGAATCAACTTTCTAAAAGCAGTACCATATAGCTGCTTGGTCTCCTTTAATTCTTTCTCCATGCCAGTAAATCTGTTTGACAATTGGGTACATATAACCATCAATTCATTGTATTATAGACTGCCCTCATCACTTCCAAGTGTGTGAACTCTTGGGAGAGGTGAATCATGGGGCATGTTAGACTCAGTCTCAACCCTAGGTTGATTAGCTAAGCCCCCCATTGTATCTTGTTGGCTGGGGTTTCCATCACCTGAATCAAGTTCATAAGAACTTGACTCATTAGATATTGCCCTGGTTTGGGTCTTATTTATGGTACCACTGGCATGCCCAACTTCTAAGCCAGAGACAGTAATGGCAGCCCTCACCATTCTGTCACCCTCTACATTGACAACCTCATCTGGTACATTGGTATGAGTAAGAGATCTGGGCTGAGGAACCACTGATTCCTGTCTGATTCTCCTCCTATATGTTTGTGTAATTTGAGGTTGTGAGGAAGATGGAGAACTGATGGGTGTGTGATGGGACTCAACTGGGATTGTTGATCCTTCACCCTGAATAAGTATTTGTGAAAACAGTGGTACTTCTATCCCATTGTAACCCTTAGAAGCCATCCTCATATTACTAAAAAGTTTTTTAGTGAGGCTAGGAGTTGGATAAACAATTTTATAAGATAGAAGCAAATACTTGTGTTTGTTCAAAAACATTTGAATAAATCTTGGATACATTAAAAATTTGTATTTGGTATCCAAGTTTTTTCACCGTACCATCGAAAATCAAATTTGAAAAGTTAAAATTCCTTTTTGTGGCTAAACAAATAAGAGCAGTTGCAATATTACTACTGAATTGCTCCCAAGCAGTTTTCTTTGGACTTAAACAGTATAAAATGGTATGTGTGAGAAATCTCCATTGAGGGGCAAATTGTCCTTTTTGAAAAGTTAGTTTATCACAAGTGGACACATAATCCCATCCTTGAAAGAGTTTCAAAAATTTCAGTGTTAAAAAAAGAACTAATACTATTATCATCAGCTAGTTTGAGATGTCTCCTAACAAATGATTCTGTAATAGTCAAGGTTTTGCCATCAACTATTGCAATTATTTGTTGTTCTCCGTTGTTAGTACAAGTATTACGATATTTAAACTAAACGGTTTCTTCAGTTTCAATAATGACAAACATGTAACTTGTAATGCATACCGTAAAATGCGCAAGTTACTTGTAAACATAAATCAACAATGCATACTTACATAAACACCACTCGAAGTCTCAAGTATGCTTCAACAAAGTCATGGATTTCCATCCCGACGTAAATCACTCAAGGTATGAACAAACAAATCTACAACTTGACTAATGATCAAAGGATTATATTTTTCTCTAAACTTCACATTTTTAATGTGACAAAACATTTTTTCAAAAATACATTTTACAAATTATTTTTGAATTAAAAAGAAATGTTTTAATTTGAAAAATAAGTTTAAAATCACCAACAGCTATTTCCCCCCCAAATCAGCTCCAAACTTTCCCAAATAAACCTTCACCACTAAAAACAAATTTTGGAGCATCTCTATCCGGGACGGTACCATGGTACCACTAAATTTAGTGGTACCGTCGGGAATTTAGTGGTACCGTGCCCCCTACAACGGAGAAATCTTTATTTCCTATAAATACCAGTCCATTCCACAGTTTTTAGTCATCCTTTTTCACATACAATTTTTTGAGTTCAAATCTCCTATCACATATACTCTCCTTTGATCATGTAGTTAGTTTATCTTTGTTTAAGAGTGATCCAATCATCCATTCAAGTGATCACCTTCATTCCTCTACTAGTACAAGAGAAGAACACTTCGTATCAAGAAGATACAAAGTGTTGTAGTGTTAGTGTAGTGCACTCGTGACATTCGTTACGTACTTGTTGTATCTTGATATACATCAAGTAGTCTATCACCTTGTTTAGTTAGTTTGTGTGGATCATTGTGATCTTGTGGAGATCGGGGAGATCTTGTGTAGCTTGTGTTGATAGTGAGTAGATAAGGTAGATCGGGTAGATCGTTAGTAGATCGGGTAGATCGTGAGTAGATCAGGTAGATTGAGTGTAGATCATGTGGTTCTTATAGCTTGTGTGATTTGTGAGGATCGGGTAGATCGTGAGTGAGATTGGTACTAGCTATATTAGTAATCGACATTTAGCTTAATGTCATAAAATAATGTAAGGGACGCGGTTTATGTGTTTAGGCCTCAAAACACAAGGTTTGTTATGTTGGGCCATAAAACATAACGGGCTTGGTTGTACACGAAGAAGAACTCGACATCTAGCTTAGTGTCGGAAAATATTGTAAGCGACATTGTATGGTTTTCTCCGCCAAGAAGGGACCTTGTTGATTAGTGAAGTAACTCTCGAGTTGGGTACTCTTGGAGAGTGGAGTAGGGCGAAGAGGAGCTTCATGACCGAACCACTATAGATCATCATGCCCGGTTTGCGCTTTCCTTACTTATCTCTTTACTTTTTATCTTTTCATTTACTATTTTATATTTGCATTGCTTTTATGTTTGTGCGTCTTATTGCTTATATTGTGTGGTAGTTATGTTGTATCTATGTTTGTTTTATGGTAATATGATTCACTTATGGAATTCCACTATCACTAGTTGTCAAAAGACTTTTTGTTGACACTTCTCATATTATGTCAAACTTGATTGGTCATTTGATACAAAAGATTTAAGTTTTTAAGTGAAAATGTATTCACCCCCTCTACGGTTTCCACAATTGGTACCAGAGCCACATTGCTCAAAATTTTAAAACAAATGATTTTCAAAATTGAGTACGATCCATGTATCAAATTGCCCATGAATGTTGTAAAATATGAAAAGTATTTAGTTGCTTAATACTTACAAGTTTTGTTGTTAAGTATACTAATATACTTTGTCATACTAGCTTGAATGTTTTTTAAAAAAAATAAAAGAATAGAGTTTATAAGTATCCGGTCATGTCTTTTGAACGAGTCGTAAAGTGATGCGGTTTTAAAAGGAACGTTTGGGACAACTCTTTGTTTTATAGTAATTATATGTTTGTAAATTTTTTTCTTAGTACTTAACATGGAAATGTTACTTAACATATTCTACATGTTCGGTATCTAGTTTACTAAGTTTTACGTCTCTTCGTTATGTCGAAATATAAATTCCGTCTGAGACAGAACTGCAACAATAGTGGATGGTACCACTAAATATAGTACGGTACCGTTATATTTAATGGTACCGTAGGGTATTTAAAGGTACCGTGCATCTGTCTGTCTATTTTCAAAATTGGGTCATTTTCAGAAATTCATATAAAATCAACCATAAATCCGTAGGAGTCGTGTCACCCATCATTTTAAAGGAAGTTGAGTCTACTTTCATTTGAAAAATACTCTTATGAATTTATTCTAAATAAAAGTATATTAGAGTCTTTGATTTTCAACTAAAGGTCCTTTTGGTCATACCGTTTGCGTAAATTTTTGGTTAAACGGAAAAAGGGCGTTTCAACTTTCGAACCTTGACGTATTTTCAAAGTGACTTGGTAAAAATCTTTGAAATGGGGAGGAAACCAATTCATTTTCAAATAAAATCAAGCTTAGTATACATTGTTATACTTAATACACAAAATGACGATAAGTATTTTTTCGTGTTATGCTAAATGGTTATTTTCTTTTCTTTTTATATTAGCATTGTTAGTTAATATTTTTGAGTGCTTATTGTTATCTTTAGTTGAGCTAGTCATATCTATAAGCATAAGTGTTTTCATGCCTTGTTGCTATTTGTTGATTATTAGCTTTCCGATTGATGCATCAATAGGACTTAGATTAGATTTCTTGCACTAGGTTGCGTAATTGGTTTTGCATTGCATATAGGCATAGACCACTTTTCTTCCATATGTGTTTTTGACATCTTGCAAGTTTTAAAATGCTTTAGTAAACTTCTTAGAAATGGAAACTAAGTTGGTTGATCATGAGTGTCGAAAGATATTATCTTACACAATTATTTTTCCAAATGTTTAAATGTAAAAAATATATCACCTCAAAATATTAACACTTCATTAAATCCTTAGCATGATCTCTAAAACATTACATCCTTTTGCCTTGCTTGACCATGGGTTGTCTAAACAAGATAAAAGATCGTATTAATACATTAGTATTTAAGTAAAAGAAAATGTATTAAACTTGTATTGATCTAACACACACACAAAATGTTTTAAACATTTAGCATTTTACGTATATTGTATAAAAATGGTTGAAATAATTATTTTTATACTCAGGATATGTCGAAAACTAAGAATATTATACTTAAGAGTAAATTGCATTTTTGGTCCCTGTGGTTTGGCCAAATTGCAGATTTGGTCCCCAACTTTTTGAAAGTGCACCAGACGTCCCCATTTTCAAGTTTTCGTTGCATTTTTGGTCCCTGGCCTCAGTCAAAAGACAGAAATACCCCTGTCATTTTCTTTTAATATATTCCTTTTCAGTTTTTAACACAAATGGTCCTTGTGTTGCGCAAGGCTTTACAAATTTAGTCCTTTTTTTTCACAAATGGTCCTTCTTACACAAAATCGTCCTTGTGTTGCGCAAGACTTACACAAATGGTCCTTGAGTCCGTTTTTCTTACGTTTTTTCCGTTTTGGTCCGTTTTTTATCCGTTTTTGTCCGTTTTTCTTACGTTTTTTACGTTTTCGTCCGTTATTCTTAAGTTTTTTCCGTTTTCATACGTTTTTGTCCGTTTTTCTTACGTTTTTTTCCGTTTTTATATCCGTTTTTCTAACGTTTTTTTACGTTTTCGTCCGTTATTCTTACGTTTTTTTTTCCGTTTTCATATGTTTTTGCCCGTTTTTTCCGTTTTTGTCCGTTTTTATCCGTTTTTCTTACGTTTTTGTCCGTTTTTTACGTTTTCGTCCGTTATTCTTACGTTTTTGTCCGTTTTTCTTACGTTTTTTCCGTTTTTATCCGATTTTCTTACGTTTTTTACGTTTTCGTCCGTTATTCTTACTTTTTTTTTCCGTTTTCATATGTTTTTGTCCGTTTTTCTTACGTTTTTTCAGTTTTTGTCCGTTTTTATCCGTTTTTGTCCTTTTTTCTTACGTTTTTTACGTTTTCGTCCGTTATTCTTACGTTTTTTTCCGTTTTTATCGTTTTTGTTCATTTTCCTTACGTTTTTTTTACCTTTTTTTCCGTTTTCTTTTTTTTGTCCGAATTTTTTATTTAGTCCAAATTTTTGGTCCGATTTTTTTTTACCAAATCTTTTTAAAAAAATAAATAAAATTAAAAAATTAAAAAAAAAATCAAAATTTTTGTCCGATTTTTTTTTTCTTTTTTGTCCGAAATTTTTTTAATTTTTTTTTAAATTGGACAAAAAAGAAAAAAAAAATCGGACAAAAATTTTGAATTTTTTTTATTATTTTTTATTTTTTAAAAAAATTCGGACCAAAAAGAAAAAAAAATGGGACAAAAAATTCGGACAAAAATTTTGATTTTTTTTTATTTTATTTATTTTTTTTAAAAAATTTGGTCAAAAAAAATCGGACAAAAAATTTGGACTATATAAAAAATTCGTACAAAAAAAAGAAAATGGAAAAAAAGGTACAAAAACGTAAAGAAAATGAACAAAAACGATAAAAACGGAAAAAAACGTAAGAATAACGGACGAAAACGTAAAAAACGTAAGAAAAACGGAAAAAAAACGTATAAAAACGGACAAAAACGTATGAAAACGGAAAAAAAACGTAAGAATAACGGACGAAAACGTAAAAAACGTAAGAAAAACGGACAAAAACGGATAAAAACGTAAGAATAACGGACGAAAACGTAAAAAACGTAAGAAAAACGGAAAAAACGTAAGAAAAACGGACAAAAACGTATGAAAACGGAAAAAACGTAAGAATAACGGGAAAAAACGAAAAACGAAAAAAAAGAAAAAACGATAAAAACGGAAAAAAACAAAAACGTATGAAAAGAAAAAAACGTAAGAAAAACGGACAAAAACGGATAAAAAACGAAAGAAAAACGGACAAAAACGTATGAAAACGGAAAAAACAAAAAACGTAAGAATAAAGACGAAAACGAAAAAACGTAAGAAAACGGACAAAAACGGATAAAAACGGAAAAAACGGAAAAAAACGACAAAAACGACAAAAACGTAAAAACTAAAAAACGGACGAATAACGGTAAAAACTGAAAAAACGGAAAAAACGTAAAAAAACGGACAAAAATAGAAAACGAAAAAACTAAGAAAACGAGAAAAGAAAAACTAAGGAATAAACGGACAAAGGATTTTAAAACGACAAAGGACATTAGTAAGAATAAGGACGAAAACGGAAGAAACGACTCAAGACTTTGTTAAGTCTTGCGCAACACAGGACGATTGGTAAGAAGCCATTTGTGAAAAAAAAGGACTAAATTTGTAAAGGCTTGCGCAACACAAGGACCATTTGTGTTAAAAACTGAATAGGAATATATTAAAAGAAAAGGACAGGGGTATTTCTGTCTTTTGACTGAGGCCAGGGACCAAAAATGCAACGAAAACTTGAAAATGGGGACGTCTGGTGCACTTTCAAAAAGTTGGGGACCAAATCTGCAATTTGGCCAAACCACAGGGACCAAAAATGCAATTTAAGACTCTTATACTTAATAATAAATAGTTTTTTGCACATAAAAATAAATGACAGTCTCGAAGTAGTAAGTTAATATGTCATTAACCTCACACCTACAATTAGTATTAAAATAAATGGAACACATTCTTTAAATTTTTATTTTCTTTTTAAAAAGGTGTAATCGTAAGGGTCAAGAAAGACTTCGAGTACATATCAATACATTATTCAAACTATGATTGATATCATCATCGAATCTAATTGACAAGTTTTCGAGTATGGACATGAAATTGGAGTCATTATTTGTCTAGCTTTAAGATAACATCAAAATATAACGAAATATATTATCTTGAATCTACCTACTCAGTCACACTCGGTTATTATGAAAATAATGACGTCCTCTCAAGACGTAAATAATATGCATCGGATCATAATTCACACTTGTGTTGAAGATGCCATATTGAGTCTTCTTGTCCAATGGTTGTGTTCCAAACGTTAAACTAATATGTTTAAAAGATGCATAAAATACACAACTAAGTATGATTGACAACTTGGATGTTTCATCCGAAATATTCAAGTAATTTACTTTGCAATGAAATTAGTAAATGCGTCATTTCCAAAAAAACCAAACACGAGCAAACAAACAAAATACGTAAACTTTGCTCATGAACGACTCAACACTCAAAATCACATGTCAAGTAAAAGTGTCACACATAATATGTTATTAACTATTATGTACGTCATCAATCTTCGAGAAAATCACATGTATTTCTCTTATCAAAAGATTGACAAAGGATAATTTATATCATATGCTTCCCATTTTCTTTGTAACATGAATGGTTATGTCACAAGAAAATACATTGCATCTTGTTGAAAAATATAGGATATTGGATTTGAATAATAACCCAATACAACATGTGTCATTGCATAAACAATTAAAATTAGTCACACACTAAAATACTTGTTTTACTAAGCATTCGCAAGAGTGATAAGTTTCCTCTTAGAAAAGTATATTTGTTGAAAGATACAATATGTCTCATTTCAATCATACATCATATAATACTCACAAGATCTACTGAGGTAAGTAACCTTTACTAGATTCTTTTCTCAAGATATGCAAAGGTTCATTCTTGAAACACTCTCGATGTAGCAGATTCTACATTGTATCACATTGAGGCAACTCTTGGCTCTATAAAACCAAATCATGTTAAAATAACATGTAACAACTCAATAAACAAATATGTTGTCCAAGAGATCATGAAATGCAACATCTAAACCAAACAAGCTCTAAATCTCAAAAACAAAATTGAAACATTGTGCTTGCCTTTGTTAGGATATTGTGTAAGACATGTCATCTTCATTAACCTACTTTTAAAAGATGGTTAGTTGAGTCATATTAGGCCATGTATTAGCGGAATAAGCTAATATCATCTTTGCTACACTTTGATAGGAAAATATAGGAATTTGACTTTTTCTAACATGAGAATGACTACTGGAGAACCTATCGCACTAGAAATTCAATTTGACCTAATGGTTGAATTGCTTCCAAGAGAGAAGTTGAGTTCGTGGTATAATCCGTAAAAATGTTCGTGTTTAGCCTGAATTGAGCACCACTAGTGATAGTCTCATACTCATTCTTTAACTTGAAAATTTTTCATTGCTACATTTGACTAAAGATAGTTTATGAGAGGATTTAAAACACTTAGGATGTTACTCCCTTACGATGTGTTTAAGATACTTTGAGGTTATGTAGTTAAGTATGCGGAATCTACTCAACCACACTTAGAAGAATTTGTTTGTTTGATGTAACAGTAATGCTTGTATGAACAATGAACAAAGAAAGTTTAACTTCAAATGATTCATTATTATTCAAGAATAATACGAGTGATCTCAATATCACTAGGGTTACAACGACCTTGAATCTTAACAAAACTTGTATGACTCGTATATAAACATCTAACCTAGGATCTCCTTTTATAGACTTAAGGAGTCCTTTACAAGATAAGTAATCTATCATATATTTCTAACTAATTATGGTATACATAAGATCTATTCCATACTTATCCATAATACATATCTTCTAAAGCAGTCTCCATGCAGTAGTACCTTCTATAATATACTAGCAGTACTAACATAGAGTTTGTACTGTTAGTTATACTTCAGCAGTTCTTCAGTCATATACTAACAGTTTCTACTGTTAGTGTAATCTTCCAGCAGTACTAAGTCTTGAACATTTAATTCCCGACAATCCTCCCCTAAACTTGTGATTTACCCTAAATCATCAAGTTTCTCTGAATTAAATGAGGACTGTGAGGACTCTTCCAAACACTACATTGTAATCCTTAGTCTTTTGGCTTTCCTTTCTTTTGCAAGCTGAAATATCTTTCTGATTAGCTCTTTTGCCATCTTTGAATCTTCTTCAACTTTAAGTCTGGATGATAGCATAGCCATTAAGATAACTGCTCTTAGTGGATAATCCTTTTTCACTAACATATAAATTTCCACTCCTGCTTTAGTAGAAACTCTGTGAACTCCACAATTATCAAACAGTCTCCATGTGATGTCTGAGATTTGAGCTTGAAATCTCCATATAGCTTCACCTATATCAGGATCATATATTCTCTTCAGTTCTACCCAAAGCTCTTTATCTTTATCATATGGAGGATCTGAGGTTTTGAATCTCTCGTGAACTAAGCTCCATATTTTATCCAAGTCATCTCTGTCAAAACCTTTGATTATGTCTTCAAAGAATTTGTAGACTTCAAACTTTCCTCCTACTCTGATGATTATCCATCCCTTGATCATTCCATCTGAGTACACTTCCTAATCAATAATGGGATGTTTGTCTTGAATAGGATCAATATTAAGAGCTTCAGGAACTACCACCATCATGCCATGGATCTGTTCATCAGTCAATGTCTCTTCCTCATCCTCAGCTGATTCTTCTTCAACTGGATCTTCCTGAACTGATTTTCCTTCAGTTCTTTATTTCTTGGAATCTCCTGATTCTAATTGTTCTGCTGCTCTTTTTACACCCTTACTGGACTCAGTCTCAATTGTTGCACTTTCATCTCTTAAAGACTTCTAAATTCTTGTATAAGCACTGAAGTACAATTGTTCTATTTCTTCATAAGACTTTCCTATGAACCATTTTTCCTTCCATTAATCCTGATGCTTCAAGTAATTCTTCATATACCTTAATTTATCACTTCTTGAAGGAGGTTTCTTCTGATAATCTTTCTTTTTACTTTGCTTCTTTCTGATCTCCTGCAATAGGTCATCAATTGCTGATTCTTGTTCTTCTTTAGTAAACTGTGACCTTTCTTCTTCTTGAAGCTTAGCAGCTAACTCCTTATCAACAAGAATTTGAGCAGCTCTTTCTTCTTCTTCATTCTGAAACATCTTTTCAACCATAAATTTTGGTAACCTTTCTTCATCAGCTGCCTTTGCTAGCTCTTCTTCATGAATCTTTCGAGCTAATTCTTCATCTAAAACAATCTAAGCTTGGCTTTTCTTGGTTGACTTCTGAGAAGATGTTTCTTCTTCTGTCATTATTTCCTTTCCCTTGTCTGATCTTGCTTTCTTTGGTCTTCTGGTATATACTGCATTAGCAGTACTTTGTGAACCAACAATACCTTCTTCATGTATACTAGCAGTACCATGTGTGACACTACCAGTACCTTCGATAAAACCACCAGTACCTTTCTTCATTTGCTCTACTGTCTCCCCTGAGTATCAAACTCCTCTTGAACCAAAGAAACCTGAGGATCTTCATCTAATTAGGCAATCTTCCTCCCCTGTTTGAAAGATTCCTCACCTGGATCTGCATTTAGACCTTCTGATGAACTTGATGAAGAAGATGAACTAGTTGATTCAACTAAATGAGCTGACCTCTTGCTTTTGAGTGGCTTGACATGATCCTCCAATTTCTTGACTTTAAGGACCAGTTTTGTATACACTTTCCCAAACACATTCTTATGACTTATGAGATCAGCTTCCAAAGTGTTGACTTTTTTAGACAATTTTGTACAAGTTTCCATCAATTCCTTAAGTGTCTGTCTGCCCTCAGCATGTCCTGATGTGTTACCTTCAGGGAGAGGTGCATCATGGGGCAAAGACTCATAGTCTACCATATGGTGAGCTTCTGATCCACCCAAAATTTCCGGTTGGCTTGGGAATCCACCAATAGTACTAGGTTCATAAGAACTTGATACTGCTGGTGTTGCCATAGATTGGGTCTTATTGATGTTACTTCTGGCTTGCCCAGCTTCTAAGAATGAAACAGTAGAAGCAGCCCTTTCCATACTGACATAGTCAACCTCATCTGCTACATTGGGAGGGGTAGGAACTCTGTGCTGACGAACACCAGAGTCCTCTCTGGATATTGACCTATTTGGTGATGAAGGTGGTTGTGAAGGTGATTGTTCTGATGTTGTGGGTGTGTGTTGGGAGTCAACTGGGCTTGTTGATCCTTCTCCCTGTACCTGTAGCATAGAATCAAAAAGTGGAATTTCTTCCTTACTACACCTTTTTGAAGCCATTTTCATATTACTAAAAAGATTTTGAGTAAGTTTAGGTGTTGGATAAACATTTTTGTGTGGAAGAAGTTGATGTTTTATCATGTTTAAAATTGTTTGGATGAACCTGGGGTACATCAAAAACTTTGATTTGCTATCAACATTTTTAACCATTCCTTCAAAGATAAGTTTAGAAAAATTAAAAATTCTGTCAGTGGCTAAGTAGATGAGAGCAGTTGCAATATTGCTACTGAGCTGTTCCCATGAGGTTTTCTTAGGACTGAGACAGTGAAGGATGGTGTGTATCAAAAACCTCCATTATGGGGCAAAACAACCCTTTTGAAAAGTTAAAGATTGTGATTGAGTGTTGTACCCCATCCTGGTTAAAGTTTCAAATATTTCAGTGTTTGGCATAACACTAATACCATTGTCATCATTCAGTTGGAGATGCCTCCTGAGTGATGATTCAGTAAGATTGATTGTAACACCCCGTAATTTATGAGATAACAACGGAATACTAATTGGGGTATTACGGGGAGGATCGAAGTCATAATCATAGAAATCAACTCAAAAGAGACGTTTTGAAAGTTGTTTGTCATTCAAGTAATAATCCCGTTACAAAAGGTGAAATATCAGATTAGTAAAATCCCATGAAAGGGTGTGGTAGTTTGAAAAGAATGACAAATTTTATTTTACACCACATAATTTATCAGAGTTATAATGTCCGCTCATTTCCTGAGATAAACATGCTTAAAAGTGTCAACACAAAGGTTGGTGAGTTCATAGAGTTAATAATAAACAATTTATTTCAATAATTTCAAGGGAGTGTGCGGTGGTGGTTGAAATATATATACCAGTATCTACTGAAATAAGTAGTAATTTGCGTTGGGTAAAAACCATAAGTAAATCACATACAGAATCAGTTAAACATAGATGTAGGATTCTAGAGAAATAATAATAATCTTGATATGGGGTGGTTGTGGTGGCGATTGCATGAGATTTACAATTGTAGTCTAAAGTAGTACTAATATAGCTGTATCTAGATATATATACAATATATATTCTTATAAATATTTCCCTCAGCCTCATGACATGCAAACGTTAAAGAGTACTGTAAAACGGTGGGGGGGGGGAACAATCCAAATTCATGGCATAAGTTATGGCCCTCGTGTTATAGGAGATTTTCCAATTCCATTTTAGTGCATTGCGACTAATACGACTAGCAACTAATGCTATTGGTCAAGTATTAGTGGAATAGGCAGTCAGCCTCCAACAGGTTTCGAATCTGTCCACTATATTCGCGTTCACCATAGTGATTAATGGTTCATGATTGAGGGGCTTTCTGGCATAACAGTAAACTTAGGCAATATCAACTAGGGTATGGTATACATAGGATACGGGTGTTCTATTTCTAGCATGTATTTCTACAGGAGTTTGGAAATATCATATAAAAGTGGTGTGTAAATTCATGGTGTTTCGTGAAGGCATATAATACTTTGGTGAGTGGGAACAAGTATTATGTCTCAATAACTAATAGGGTACTTTTTCATTTAAGTACAACATTTAAGGTAAACAAGTAAGTTTCTAAATAGAAACAAGCATGTATCTCTCCCAAAGAGTTTATAAAATAATTAAACGAGTAAAAGTGGGGCTACGACTCACCTTGTGCGTAACTGGCAAGGTGAAATAAGAAATCAAGTGAGATTACAGAAACGGCTTCAACACACGACCTGAATACATTGGGAAGTCTGAGAATTTGACTTATACGAATAGTGAGTGTGAAAGTGAGAAATAGGATGACGATTTGATCGGTGACGTGAGTATGATATGCTTAAAATGCTTAAAGTTCAAAAATAATATTATATATAATATTATCTTATTTTTATGTCATTTAAATCCAATAATATCGTTTCCTTGAAAATGGTGAAACGAAACGTTAAGTTAAATCGTTTAATATTCGTTATATAAAAATATAACGTAACGTGTTAAATATATCGACGAAACTTAAAAATGCACGTGATAGAGTTGGAAAGTGTAAAATATGAAATGATAATGAAAATGAGTTAAAGTTTCTGTTAGTCCTTGAACTTTTTTAGTTTTTACATTTTCTACCCTAACAGCGATAGCGTTGCACCGTTAGTCCTCGGTTATACTTTTAGTCCAAAAAGGGTCCAACTTTACATTCTAATCCTCCAACTTATTGTTTTTATCATTTTATACTCTCAGTTTACTGGATTCACAGTTTTGGACATAGTTTGGTGAAGTTGGCAGTTTTAGTCCCTAAGGTTGAATTATTTTGCAAATTTAGTCCAAAAATCACAAAAAGATGGGGAAAAATTATACAAAAATTTCTATGGCTTATTAAAGCTTATCTAAGCTTACCTAAACTCCTTATTTGCCAAAATGGCGTATTTTCCTATTAACGGGCCTTAACGAGCTAAATCAAAGGCCCGTTAACGTTTTACAATCCGTGGGCTTTAAGACAAGTTGGGCTTGTCCTTGGGCTCCTTATTAATGTTATAAAATCATATCAAAAGGCCTTATATGATCAGGTTATCAAATAAGCCGAAAATCAACTTATTGGGCTTTAAGCCCATGTCGCAATTTTTAGAAGGTTTTGGCAGTTTTTATGTAGCTTAGCTTTGGCGATTTTTAAGGGTTTTCAAGGGCTCAAATTGGGAAAATCCAAACATGAACTTGTTAGTTGGGTGTATGAAGAATTTAGTCATGTAATAAATCAGTAGGTCATGTGTTTGGTTTTGTTTTTACAAGTGCTTTTTATGTCGACAGTGGCGATTTTTATATACTAAAAAGACTTAAATTTTTATTACAAGTTTTATACGTGTGATTACAAAACTAAATAGGGTGTTCGTTTAAGTTATAAAACGAGTAAACAAATGTTGTGTGAGTGTAAAAACATGCCTTCCTAGCCTTCCATAAAGGAGGCGAACATGTTTTTGCCTAGAAAGGAATATACGAGATGTAAAAATAAATAGAAACATATATACGCTTGATATAAATATGTAAACGATGCATGGAACTTTTTAAATCATAAGGAAGTATTGAAATCGAGTTTTTGAGACTTACAAACTTCAAGGTGGTGAGAGTTTACGTGAAAAATGAACTAGAACTCAATTAGGAAAAATCCAAACTCACTAGAATTACAACCCAATCTTCGAATAGAACATTTGACTTGAATATGGTTCGAATGGAAAAAGTGAATGGATCTTTGGTCTACTAATGTGTTCGACAGTAAGGAGTTGAAGAGGAAATGAAATGTTTGTTAAAGTGTGAACGAGGGAGATTATGTGTGTATGATTTGATGCATGTATATGTATACAATTCAATATATACTAAATTTAAAGACAAGTTGGCATGTGTTGAGAGTTAAAATTCGATCTGGTAGTGAACTTGAGAGGGAACAAAGAGAATATAGGGTCTTGAAAGTCTTCATTGTGTAAGTAAAGTGTAAGTAATTGTTTTGTGTGTGTCGAGTTACACACCTACATATATATGTCGACATATTGAAATTTTAGATGCAAGTTGGATTGTTTTAAATCCTCATTCGATTTGGCAGTGAATATGAGGGGGGACAAGAAGAATGTTTATGCCATGAAAGTCCTATGGTGTCTAAGAAACATGTGAGAGTTGTAAGAGATTTAGTGTGTTTTTATATGTGTCGACATATTATTAAAGGGTCCAAACATTGAACTAACGTGTGACATTGAGCTAGGAGGTGTAAAATAGATTTGGTAACTCATATATGATCTAAAGAAAACATTAGAACTTGGTACAATTGAGTTTGGGTCGAATTGGATGAGTTGGTGAATTTTCGTAATTCTAATGGGTGTGTTTGGAGATGTTTTACTTTGATCAAATTTTACGTATCAAGAGTTGACATCAAGAGCTAGAATTCGACAACCAAAATATTTGATGGGATGAGAATTAAGTGGTACAAATATTCAAATATGTATTGTTTCGAAATTGGGAGAAAACGGGGTAAAGTTGGAGGGGTTTGGGTCAATTAGAAATGAAATATAAATGAAAATTGGGCTCAAGTTGGGCTGTAGTGAACAGTAACCAGAAATTAAGTTGGACTAAAATAATTAAGGGTC
Source organism: Artemisia tridentata subsp. tridentata (assembly GCA_021014915.2). NCBI lineage: Eukaryota > Viridiplantae > Streptophyta > Magnoliopsida > Asterales > Asteraceae > Artemisia > Artemisia tridentata. The sequence goes on from CP139505.1 coordinate 115,490,208, forward strand.
CATTAGGTAGTTTTTTTGTTTATTTAGTTTTCGTGGTTCGCGTATGAGCTCGTCCCGATATTTGGTAAATCACGTAATAACGTTTTCGTGTTTTAATAATATAATAAAGAAATTTTCAAACTTTCCCATAAAAATGGTTAACAAAATAGTAATGATAATTAATATCTGATTAACTGTTACTAATTATAGTGGAAATTTACAGGATGCTACAGTACCCACCAATCATTCTGAATTCCGTCCCGGAATTAAAGTCTAAATTGGTTGTTAGGGGTGAGAGGTTATGGAAAAAGAATCATCCAATAATTTCCATTCGGTATTCAAGAGAACGTAATTTCGTTAAATTTATTCATACTAGATGAAATAATTTGAATGTGTCGCCACCTAATGAATCCAACAGCTGTGAATAGTGATTTATAACGGTCAGGAACAGTAAAAATATAACAGCTGTGAACAGTGCCCTCCAATGGTCGTGAATAGTGAACCTAACGACTAGTTTTTCCTTATATATACCCCATTTTAATTTCCATTCTTCCACCTACCATATTTCTCTCATTGAATTCTCCCAAAATGCCGCACCTTATTACTATCCTTGCAATTGTGTATGTTGTTGTCGTAATCATCTACTTAACCTACGTTCCGGACGAAGACTACGAATTATTGATCAGGATCTTAGTGTTTCTCGTACGATTAGTGGTTCTAGCCATTGTCGTGGATAAGATATGGGGGCAATAGATAGTAGGAGTGTTGAAATAAAGCGTTGTAATTTTAGCACTACCATTGCTAATTTTATCGTTATGTATTAATTTCCGTTGATTCTAATAAAATTTACGTTATTCGTGCTTTCCATATATATTTATGAAATTTTGTGATGCTCGAATTCGTGCTTATGTCGGGTTTCTTTCATTGGAATGATGGGTACTAGGTGTAGATATCTATAGTGGGTTGGCAATAGGAGCATTCTATCTTGTCATAAAACTCGCTTTTGAATGAAGATTGTTATTAGAAATCTTGAAAAGATGACTGTTTTTCTTCATGACATGATTTTCCCTGAATTAGACATAGTTGATCAGGCTATGTATAATTAAGGACAAATGATGTGATGTTTGGCTCAGTCAAAGAAATGTTATGTTTCCTAAAAGTTTTAGATGGTGTTCAACGTGTTGTTTTTGTGAAATGACAACCTAATTATGTTTTCAAGGTACAAAAGAAATCGGTTCGCTCGACGGTGATAGATTAAAATTTTATAGGGCGGTAGTAGGATAGTTCTGAAGTGGATCCTAGTGTTTGTGAGAGAATTCTTATAGAATGGTAATAGTCTATTGTTCGGTCAAGAATGTTATTAATCAGATTCCTAAATGGATAACAATGTATTGTTACGAAATGATTATGAATAGAGTAAATGGAATAGAAACTGAAAATAGACGTTGGTTGTGATTATCATGGAAATAGTACAATATAGAGATCACATAAGATAGAAAGGTAGTTGTTAAACTTAGGTTACTCCATCTTACCTAAAGTACAGTACAAAAGGAAATACAACTCTAGAGGGTTTTGAACCATGATTTATTTATTTTCAATAGGAATTTCTTCTTCTTCCTTAAACATTGTTGTTTCCCTTTGACGTTGTTGAGGTTCTAACAAGCTTCCATACTCTTCCACTGGCCTTGTTGTCCTAATTGGTATTCTGGGTTGGGCACTGTAGGTCACTATAATGATCTCAAAACACACTCTCGTAAATGATTTAAACAAACAAACTCGATCTACTACTTATCTAAATAACAAGAAGCTACGAATGGAAATAATAATAAGCTAAACACGATAAGCTAGAATTAAGAGAAATGAGAAGAGAAGAATAAGATGGGAGGTTTTCATTCAAACGATTCACACACAAGCATAGCTTCCGCACATACAATAGAAAACCAACAATGAGAATGACTCCCTTGCCTTGTATTTATAGGCATTGGGAGGGGAATATTCTTTAGGAATATTCCCTTTACATGTGATAAGGATTAATTAATTAACATGACCGGTCCAAGGACTACTATTGAACCGGTCCAAAATTACAAACAATATAGACCTAACTGTGCAACATTAATTAAATGAACAAGACTTGTAAAATATTTAAAACGTGTTCCTAACAATCTCCCCCTAAGTCTTGATCATCAATGTTGCCTGACGTCTTCTTTGCTTCTCAGGCTTCCGACGTCTTTATAATCTTTGTTTCTTTGTTCTTGTGTAATGATGATATGATGTTGTCTCTATCTGCCAATCTCCAACGTCTTCTCGTCTTCTCCATCATGCTCATATATCTTTGACTTGTTATCTGCAATATGTTCTCACTTTTCAATCTTAGACTTGTGAAAGGTTGAGGTGCTTGAACTTTTGACTTTATTATTGCTTGTGTTGAACTTTTGTAATAACCAGTCATTGAGAGAACATTTCTTCAAGATATAAGCATGATGGAGTCTTGATGGTCGAACTCCAGCTCCTCAGCAGCAGCAGCAGCAGCAAAAGCAGCAACAGCACGTACCAACCGGTACTTACAGGCTCAGACTTGAGATCATCAACAGCATAGTGTGAAGACTTTCTCAAATCCTAACCCAGACCGTTCTGAACCGGATTCCCCCGAAAGGGATTACACGGACACACCGAAGTGCACCCACGATTCAGTGAGTCGCTGGAGATCACCCCACGACTGCAGACCGTTTTGGAGCAAAAACACTAAGCGTAACCCACAAGGAGTTACCGAAGTGACCTGCTATCAGAATTGTTTGATGTTGTTCTGGCAGGATTTCCATTCAATCATTGATAATCACAAATGTGACTTTTCTCATGAATGTTCTTGGCAGATTGCTAGGATCTGCGAAGGACACTTTTTCCTAATTTACACCTGATGCCCATGATGTAGAACACCAGAGTAATTCTAAGTGTACCTAAGAGATCTTTTGATGAATCTCATGGCTCTAGACTCAATAAGTGCACATTTGTTTGGTCATCGGAGGCGTGGAGCAGATTGCCTCCTTTTCAATATCAACAATCTCGTAATGAGATGTCGATAGATTATGAAGGGTTCTCCGTGTGAATGAAACAAATGTCTTTTGAGAGACACTTGAGTGGCTTAGAAGGTTTTTTAGTGCGTCACTGGGTCCATGACGTCTTTGGTCTTCAATACCGGTGATGCTCATCAACCAGTAGATTATGAATTGAACCCGTTGTCTGCCCTAAGGTTGAACAAATGGAGGGCTATTTCTTTTCACCCTTTTTCTTTGCTTTTCTTTTTAATTCTTCAACCCCTTCTTTCTCCGTTCATTCATTTTCTCCTTTTTATATCATACCTAGGACTTTCTAGTCTAAACTAGTGGTATTGTCCTTGGGTAGATCCCTCCGGCTCTGGCGGATCATAGGACGGTTTTTCCTAACCTTAGTCACCTTGTAACTCCATGACTATCCTAATGATGCCATAAGACCAAAACCATTGAAAATCTCTCAAAGTGTCGATAATTGTAAAGACCTTTTGTTGACACCTTGAGAGTTTGATGTTTTTCAGAAGTACTCCCCCTTAACATGTGCACATAAGTAATAATTTTGAAATTTGCACATGCCGGAAAGAGTTTGCACTTTTTGAATTGATTGACTTTCAATGAACCTGATCGTCGCGAGACACGCTTACATCACCAGTTAGACTGGCTTGAAATTATTACCCGTCCAGATCAGATTCAAAGATTATCGCTCGAAATCGGTACATTCTACTCAGACACGTCCTTTGCGAGACACGCTTACATCACCAGATAAACTGGCTTGAAATTATTACCCGTCCGGGACTTGTCCTTTCGACTACTGACTTACCTATTCGTCAATTCGAGGGTCAATTCTGAGTTTGAGCACACGAGATTCCAGCAAATGAGACATCATATTTTAATCATTTGTTTCTTCTCCCCCTCAAAAATAGCATACTCATGATGTTTTTGGAAAAAACGTTTATGATTAAAATATGCTGTTTTTGAGTTTTAGGGAAGAAGTTTCAAGAACTTTGATACTTCTTTTAGAACAAAGATTATATTTTTCAAATACTCCCCCTGGACGAGGGAATACTTGTCCTTATGAGCAGAATGTTTGAAAAAACGTTGTAAAACATTCTGATTTTAATTCTGCTCATAAGTAAGAAGCTTTCGCTCCTTTTTCAGGATTGAGGCACTGAAGCGTACCTCAGGGTCCTTTCTTTGGGGACCGGGTTGTACACTGTTATTTGTGCACAAGCCGTTGTTACAGTCACAGTCATATATAAGTAAGAATATTGAATGAATATTGAATATTGAAATCAAATTCTTACAAATTAACCGCCTCGGCCAAACGTGGTGAATTTAGGATCTGTTCTCTGGAATAATCTGATGGCAAATGGAGGACGACCACCAACATAAGTTTCCAATCTCCTCATCTGATCCCTTCTGTAGAGCCTTTCTTCGATTGACCAGATAAAATTCTTGACCTGCCTGAGCTGCTGATGATTCCATTTCTTGTGCTTCTTCAATATTTGATCCTGAACCCGTGTGACTAACCCATCTCGAACATTCTTTAGTGTGTCATCACAAAATTTGTGAATCTCTTTATGTGGCATGAAACGGTTAGTGTTCGTTGCACTTCTGTAGACGAATCCGAAGATAGGGTCGGTCTTGAGCAAGTACTGAGGTTCCTTGTTGTCAGTGAGAGTAAACATGGGTTCCTCAAGATTCAGTTGCTTCTGATAACTTTCAACTCCAAGTTGAAGATCTTCTACACGTTCTTTGATCACTGTTCTTCTGATGAAGTGGCATATAGCAGTGCTAAATGCATACAGAAGAGTAGGATTGAGATGATTCAGCTTCCCTTGAACTTTCATCAAATACAAATCTTCAATGTCGTTGAGACTGAGTTCAGGAAAATCTGCTTCATTGAACGTGTAAATAAGATTATCTTGTCTGCGAACCGTGACTTCAGAGATGAATGTGTAACCAAGCTTTTGAGATCCTTTAGCATCAATCACTGCCTTGATACGAAGATCACTGTACACCTTTTCACGAGATGCCATGAGGGCTAGCTTGTACTTGTACCATGATTTACGTTTGTCAAACCAATGATGAATGCCAAGTTCAGCATCACGATCATATTTAACCCTTTTGTTGATGAAGAGTTTGCGACGTCTAGCTTCTTCTTCAATGGCAGGATTGGTGTAATTCGCAGCAGGAGTGAACGTTATTGAGGTAGCATACTTGATATCACTAGAAGCCCCATGCACAAGTAGTTCGAGATCTTGGTTGAAGAAGAATGCAAATGGAATTTCGGACGTTCCATGATAAGGTCGTATCACAGGAAGTGGTTTTGTCCAGTCCGTGATGTATGGACGTTTCTTGCTGTCAAGTCCACCTTCCCTGTATACATCTGGATTTGTCCAATCGAAGTCTTTTGATAATGCTCTAGCAATATTCTCCAGATGATATTCCAACTCAGCAGCACTTGCAGACTTATCTTTTAAAAGATTGAAAGCATCATTCTTGATTCTACGAAGCTCTCTTTTAGTCATCTTCTTAATGTTGAACGCATGTTTGACTTTCTGATTGAATTCAAACGTGCTATCTTCTATCTTTGATGCTTCGTCGTCGATGATTTGAGCCTGTGCAAGGTGGTCGAACCAGTTGTTTCCGTGTAAGTCTTCGTCAGTATCTAACCATGTAAGCACAGCTGGTTCTTCAGAAGACTTTTTACTGCTGGATGGTTTGGCTTTTGCTGGTTTTGGAGGTGATTGAGGTGGATCATCTTGAGGTGGGTCATCTTGAGGTTGAAACTCAATGTCATCATTGATGAAATGTTCAAAGTGATGCTCAGTTTCCTTAGGACCAGATTCTTGATGATTTGGAGATGGTGGAGAAGTTCTCTGTTCTGGTGGTTCCTGAATGTGAATACCAGATCCACTCACAGTCTTTTGTTTCTTTTGTGTGGAATTTGGATCTGGATCCTCAGTGTCGTCATCACGAATCCTCTTTCCTTTATCAGCAGCAACTTTGCAGGAAACATTCTCAATATGTGCTGCAATTGACTTCATAAGACTAATATCTTCAGGAGAAGGAGATGTCATAGTGTGGAGTCTGTTGAGAAGCTCAAGTTTGAGTTCTTCTGTGGTAAAGTCTTTGAGTTGCTTGAAGCCAGAATTGAGGATGATTGCTTCTTTGACCTTGATATCAAGTTGAGTGTTGACATTCTCATTAAGATTCTTCTGTAGATCAGCAGTAAAATGTTTGACATAATGTCTTGTCTTACTTTTGATATTGTCTTCTATATCGAAAGAAAGAAACTCATCCATGTTCTGCTTTGTTTCTTGCATCTCCTTGACTTGTTCAGATAGACCCTTGATAAGTTTTTGCATTTCTGTCATTTGTTCTTGCATCTTGCTCTCTCTTCTTGCTTGAGCAAGTTTTGCTGCTTTCTTAATTTGCCTAGATATTGGTGAGAGAACTTCAACTCTTGTGACTTTGGCGATTTTATTGACTTGTTTGCCTTTTATGACTGTTCTGATTCTTTCTGCCAATGTTGCTTTGCCTTTGTTTGGTGGTGACCTTGATGGTGATGGAGTGAGTGATGGAATAGATGATGATGAGTTAGGAGAAGCAGAGTCTTTGTGAGATGAAGATGAAGGTTTTGAAGGTTTTTTCCGGTGATTCTGGAGGAGTTTGATGCTTAGGAGGTGATTTAGGAGGTGAGAAAGGTTTGGGAGAAGGAATGGGAGGAGTTTGATCACGTGGTTGTTGTTGAGGAGATTTGAATGGATCATTCAATGGAGAGATAATGTAGTTGTCTGCTTCCTCATCCTCCTTTTGTTTTCTTTCCATTTCTTCCTTCCTTTTCCTTTCTGCTTCATTAAGTGCCTCCAGCTCATTTGCAGCTTCTGTAGCCTTTGATCCAGTGATTTCTTTTTCTTCATCAGAATTTCCCCATTCATTAGTGTCATCATGGTGATGTACCTCCTCTTGATGTGGAATATCATCAAACATTGAATCGGAAATTTCATTTTCTGTAAATATAATCTTTTCAGACTCTGATTGTGTTTGATTCTCCAAATTTGTTTGATTTACTGAGCTTGATTGAGGAGGGGGAACCGTAGTTGTAGCCATAGCGGGTTGATTAACCGTATCTGGCTTTGCTGTGGAAGATTGTGAGACACCGGGTTGATTAACCGGATTAGGGGATGAGACTGGTGCTGGAGTGACTCCTGATCCTCCTGCTCCCTTAGCAATTTCTTCCTTCTTCTTTGCTTCCAATTCCCTCATAACTTGCTTCTGTAGTTCTGCTCTTCTTTCTTCATCAATCTTCTTCTGTTTAATACTTGCCTTAGTAGCATTCTCTAAATCAATCTCTGTTTGAAACTCGGCTTCTTGCTCATTGAGTATTTCTATTTCTGGTTCAGTGTCTTCGGAGGATTCAGAGGATTCATCACGAATACCAATATCTTCAACTTTTGGTTTTGGAGCAGTCTTGATGATTCTCCTCTTGCTTGGGGGTTGTTTCTTTGAAGCACTTGATGCACTTCCAGTTTTGCTAGCTCTACTACTCTTGGAACGAGTCTTGGAAGAACCTGTTCCCTCAGTCATTTTAGTGATACCGACAAGCTTCTTCTCATAGGCTTGAATGTAATCTACGTAAGCAGGAGTTTCCTTGACCTCTTCAGTAAGTAGAACATCAAACAGCTTAAGACCTTGTTTGTGAGTGCTATCCTTTGGAAAGTATACTGATTTGAAGTCCGTGTCCATCTTGATCACATGTCTTTCTCTGTCTTCGGGACGATTAGAAATATCATGATGTTTATCAAGAAGAAGACTAATCAGCAACTTGGTGTAACGGACGAATGGGATTTTAGTCAAGGGTTTTTTGAGTACACCATGTATTTGATGCATAAGGTCTTCCCAGATAAGAGCAGCAAAATCAAGGTTGTGTTTGGTAACAAAACCCCAGAAGAGTTGAGCATGAGAGAGTCTTGGATGTTCGTGTCCACTGTCTCTTCCAGACACTGATCGAATCAGAATATAGTACATTGCTCTCCACGGTTGAGGAATGGATTTTGCATTGATATTTGAGAGGATGTTGAGTGGAAGATCTGGATCAACATCATATCCAAGGCCAATGAGAAAGTTGAGAATGTCTTGTTCAGTGGGTGCAGGCCAGTATCGTCTTGAGGGTTCCGGTGGATCTGGTAGAGATAAAGCTTCACGTAGATGTGCTAGAGTGACCTTGACTTGTTTCCTGTCAAGAGTGCAGGTGAAGAATTTGTTGTTATCATCTGGTTTGATAGTGCTCCACATCTGATGAATGTAAATCTCTGGAATACTATCTGAATCTTCCAAGATACTCCTGCATTCATGTCTTTTGAGGATCTCGATGACAATTCGACAACTTGGTTCAGCACATTTGATGTTATCGAAGACCACTCTTGAATTGTTCTTTCCATACTTAGCCTTGAATCCTTGTGGGAATAACTCTGCTTTGGTGATAGGTGGAAGTGATTGTTGTTGTTGTGAAGACATTGTGGATGATCTGAAACAGCATTATGACACCAATTTGCAGGATATATGTGTGTTAGCATTAGTTGAAATTAAGTGTTTGCACATAACATCCTTTCTGATATGATTGAGCAATCGTTAATCTGTGAATTGATCATTTGAATTTGCATAATGAAACCTTCCCTTTAATTTGACAAGACTTAAGGAATTGAAAATTTCAATGGAAATTAGTAATTTCAAAGGCAGATAATCAAAAATGAGAAATTTTGACAAATGCGAGAAAAATTACCAATTGCAAGAGAAAAAACCAATTGCGGGAAAAACTTGTCAAATGCGAGAAAAATTTCCAATTGCGAGAAAAAATTTCCAATTGCGAGAAAAATTTCCAATTGCGAGAAAAAATTTCCAATTGCGATAAAAATTCCAATTGCGGGAAAAATTTCAATTGCGAGAAAAGGTTTTCAATTGCGAGAGCACATTACCATTTGCGATAGCAACACCAATTGCGAGAGCAATGGCAATTGCGAGAACAAATGACAATTGCGATAGCAATTGCAAATTCGAGAATATCTTATCCAAGAAATTCCGAAACCCATTTTGACGATGATTCATTTACAAAAAAAATTTTGCAATTCACAGATTAAAGATTCATACCAATTGCAATAGGTACACAAAGCTATTTTACACTTTTTGTCCAACTTTTAACACTTTCTAACCACAAAATCTATAAGATCAAACTGCTAGTGCAACGTGTTCTTGATAAACCCTAAAACTCACTTAATGACTATTTGTTGTTTCTGGGCTTATTCTGAGGCAACAATTGTTTGATTCTTATCATAACAACCATATTATAACACTTTAATTACACCAAAACATTCACATTCGATTTTCCCCAAATGATGAACATAAACCCTAAACCTTCGTATAATCACTTAGATGAGTTTCTGGAACAATTAATCACGCATTTAAGTTATATAATCAAGATCTAAGTATAACAGTACAAGCATTATCACTTAAAACACATAGGATAAAAAAAAAATCCCAATTCTACGCAAACCCTAGAAATTCGTCTAGATATTTGACACAAATTCCACCGTTGGATCTCAAATTCCATCAAAACCATATCTTATAATTGTTATACAAACATGAAAACACTCACAAATTTGTTAGATCTTGAACGGATGATCAGAATTAATTAGAGCCGTTGATTGAGTTGTTGGGTGATAGTAAATGCGAGAGACAAGATTCAGAGATAATAAGTGATTTGCACAGTTGTTACAGTTTGCATTTACTCCTTTTACTATTAACTTTTATCCTATTTTCGCTTTCAGTCCCTTAACCTCAATTATTTAGCACTAAAGATCCTAACCAACCGAATTTCAATATTTAACACATTTAGTCCTCTAATAATTTGTAACCATCAAATTCCTAATAATCCTTAGGATATCACATCAAAGCCAATACAAAGCAACAGTGTGACAGAAAATATGCAAGTACAAATTTGTAAAATTTTGTGTCTCCCCCTCAACATTTGTGCAGAAGTGAATAAAGACAGTTTTAAAATGAACAAAATGTTGAAAGAGGATTTGTACTTGCATACACACACACATTTTTTTTTTTTTTTTTTTTTTTTTTTTAGATGATATTTACAAGATAGTTTGGATGTTTGACTCATGTATTAGTTTTTGAGAAAATTTGACAATTCCTGAGGAGTCAAACATCGCATTCCAATTTGGTGAACCAATTTCACAAAACGTTCATGAGGTAAAGCCTTCGTGAAAAGATCCGCCAATTGGTGTTCCGTTCCCACGAAATATAGCTCAACGGTACCCTGCTCCACATGCTCTTTGATGAAGTGATATCGGAGAGCGATGTGTTTGGACTTGGAATGTTGGACTGTGTTGCACGAGATAGCTATGGCACTTTTGGAGTCGCAGTACATCGGGATTTTGTTGAAGATATAACCATAATCCATCAGTTGTGATCGCATCCAAATGATTTGAGCACAACAGGCAGACATGGCTACATATTCTGATTCCGTTGATGATAGAGACGTACAATCTTGTTTCTTTGACTGCCAGGACACCAGCTTATCACCAAGAAATTGGACACCACCAGATGTGCTCTTCCTTGTATCAATACATCCCGCATGATCCGCATCTGAAAAAGCAGTTAGTGCAAAACCAGAATCCTTTGGATACCAGATCCCCAAATTAATGGTTCCCTTGATGTATCTAAGGATTCTTTTAACAGCAGATAAATGTCTTTCTGTTGGGTTAGATTGATAGCGTGAACACAGGTATGTGGCAAATACAACATCCGGTCTGCTAGCTGTGAGATACATAAGAGACCCAATTATACTACGATAATTTGTAGGATCAGTGGGTTTCCCATGTAAATCAGCATCTAGCTTCGGGGATGAGGAGGCCATTGGGGTATTATAGGTGTCACTAGTTGTCATGCCATGCTTCTTTAATATTTCTTGTGCATATTTAGACTGACTCAAGAATATACCACGAGGTGATTGGTGAACTTGTAATCCTAGAAAAAAATTTAATTCACCGATCATGGACATCTCAAAGTTTTGTTTCATTAGTTTTGCAAAAGCGTTTGAGTACTTTTTATGGGTAGACCCAAAAATGATGTCATCCACATAAATTTGTACGATGAGTATGTCCTCCCCGTGTTTTTGTATAAACAGAGTCGGGTCCACAGATCCTTTAGTAAAATGATTAGCAAGCAAGAATGCAGCAAGTTTATCGTACCATGCCCTCGGGGCTTGTTTAAGGCCGTAGAGAGCTTTCTTAAGCCTGTAAACGTGTTGTGGATGTTCTGGATCAACAAAGCCCTCTGGTTGTGAAACATACACCTCTTCACGAAGTTGTCCGTTCAAAAATGCAGTCTTCACGTCCATTTGATAAACAGTGATGTTCTTGTGAGCCGCGTATGCCAGAAACATTCTCACTGCCTCTAGCCTAGCCACTGGTGCAAAGGATTCCTCGAAGTCAATTCCCTCTTCTTGGCTATACCCTTTAGCAACCAACCGAGACTTGTTCCGAATAACCGTTCCTTCTGCATCCAGCTTATTTTTCCAAATCCATTTTAATCCCACAACATAAACTCCGTCTGGTTTTTCAACGAGTTCCCAGACTTCCAATCTTTTGAACTGATCCAACTCTTCTTGCATTGATTCAATCCAATTGTCGTAAGTCAAGGCCTCTTTGATATTTTTCGGTTCTGCTTGACAAACGGTGAGAGCGTAAATGCAGGTTTCACCATCTGTGTGGAGTTTCTGTCGTGTCATTACTGGTTTATCTGGATTGCCAATCACATTTACTAACGGATGATCCCTTGTCCATTTATGAGTTGATGGGTAGTGTTGAATGTTGTGCTGATGATATGACGGGTTGATGAGGCGAAAAGTGTACCGCTTTTAAGGGGTCATTTAAGCCCGAAATCGTATTTATTTGATCAAATATTGCCCTAAATCGTTCCTTTTGTCATTTTAGGTACTTTTGAGGAGAAATCTGGAAAAGGAGGCATTTTGGACGTTTTTGGAGCATAAAAGTGAAGAAAACGGCAAAGTCTCAAAATTGTGCTGAAAGTCACCTTTGACGGCGTCAACATTAACTCCAGACGGCGTCATGCCTTGGCAAGAAAAGTTGGATGTGAAATTTATTCATGACGGGCCAGTGAGTTTGCATGAGAATTCTGACGGCGTCACGCTTTAACTAAATCAAGGGCGTCACGGCTTAAATCATAAGGGGACGGCGTCACGTTATAGGTCCGACGGCGTCAAGCCTTGATAAGCCAGAATGGATTTTTGAAGAGCTAAAGAGGGACGGCGTCAAGATGGTCATCCGGGAACCCTAAAAGCGGCGAGGTGACGGCGTCACAATGCATAAGGTGACGCCGTCAGATGTCAAAGTCTATATATAGTTTTCTAATTTTTTGTCATTAAGAGAGAGCTTAGTGTGTGGAATTTTGGGATAAAACCCTAAGACGATTTTAGCTACTTTTTCAGGGCTTTTTGCCCTGAGATCTTCCATGTTTCATTGAAAGATAAGTTATCAATTAATCATTCAATATGTCTATGTGTTGTTTGATTCTATCTTATGCTTGTCTTTTGTTTAACATGTTAGGCTAATTTTATCTTGTGTTTGTTTAGATCTAATGAAACCTAGCTATTGATTATTGGTTGTTAGTGTGTTATTAGTTGTATTGGATGATTGTTTATCTATGTTAGGCTTAAGAAAACTGGCTAACTTCCTATTCGGTAACTTGCTTGAACGTCTTAAGAAACATGAACCAAACGCGTACTAAAGGTTTTTATGGTTGTATTTAATGCACAAGCGAATTCTAGTGATCCCATGTTAGGAGCTTCCTAGCCGGCTCGACATAGGAGTGAAGTAGGAGCTTGTAGAGTTTGGGGAAGTAAGTACGCCACCCCACGAATGGTATTAAGGAATACACCCGTCATCCACACGACTAATACACACTAATTAACCGGTAAAAGATAGTTAGGGAGTAAGGAAATCTAAGTAAACACATTTCTCTACACATAAGTTTCTCACCACTTTTCATTTTTGTTATTTTATTTTATTTGCATTTGTAGTAATTTGGGTTAGTTGACTAGCAACTAATTCCGCCCACTCCTTCAAAACCCGAGATTTTACTTGCTTTCATAAAATTATAAAAACATAAAAAGAATCTTCCTCAACCCTTAGACCTAATTAGAGTAGCCTTTCACACCTAACGAACACTATTCCCTGTGGAGAACGATCAATCCCCCGTACTTACCACTACACTATACTACATCGGTCAGGTACACTGCCTGGTGGGGTTGTAAGCCTCTTGAGATCCCTCGAGAGGTAAAACCTGTTGTAAGGTTGCAAAACCACGCAATCAAGTTTTTGGCGCCGCTGCGCGGGAATAGTTATTGTTTAGGTTGAATTTTTATTTCTATTAGGTCTACTCACTAGATTCCTTTCTAGTGAGATTTTTATTTTATTTTTCTAGGTTTTCTTTAGTCTATCTTATTTCTTTGTGTGTTTGTTCGTAATTTCCATTGACTCTTCCGTTCACCATTATGGAGAACGCGAATCCACCATACTACCAACCACGTAATTCACCCACTCCATATGACATCTTGATGTTTAAACAACATAAAGATGAACCTCTCTATGATGCATGGACTCGTTTTAAATATTTACTCCAAAAAGTCCCTCATCATAACTTCGATTTTTGGTCCCTAACTCAATTCTTTTACAATCATGTCGACCGACAAGCCCAAAGGTACATTTACCATATTGCCGGCAGGGATATTAGGGAATTAAGTGCTGAGAAAGCATGGGAAGCTATTGAAGAGTGTGCCCAATATTATTATATAGTAGACAACCCAACAAACTTTAGTACAAGTCAATTGACCACAAATTTCAAGGATCATGAAACAAGTTTGTTTGGGGATGAATATGTTAGTGTTGAGATACCTAAGTGGTTGTCATGTAATGCCATAGTACAAAACAAACACATAGGTGACCTTGATGTGATGGAGGATTTAGCCGAACATGATCACATTGATCAAAAAGACCTAGGTTTTATGATCGATGATGATGAATCTCAAGAAACACATGATGAATCTTTTGGGAAATTTGAATATAGCAGTCATAATATTGAGGATGATCCTTATGATTCGGATATAGAAGTTAAGATGCCTAGAGAAGCACTTGAGATACTTGGGAAAATGTTAGGGTTAGATCCTACTAAAACACATGATGAAGATATAGGTGATCTTGACATAAGGAATGATGAGGTAAGTAACATAAGCCCACCAAGTACCCCACAAGTCCTACCATCATTTGAGGCACACACACCACCCGTGACTTACCCGGAAGAAGTTGAGGAGACTATAGGAACCCCAATAGAGGTAGAGCCCTTGGACCAAACACAACTAGAAGAAATAGGTTTGAATGCTTTTAGTGATCACAACCTTTCTTTTAGTTCTATGGAAGTTCCTAGTTTTGATGAACCGGAGCCTAAACCAAAACCGTTACCTAATCTTCCATCCTTAGATGTGAACTTAGGAATTGAATTAGGTCCCGATCCACCCATCAAACCATGTAGTCCGGGTAATGTTAAGATTAAGGAAGTAGACTCTAGGCCTTGTAGAGAGGAAGCTAACATAGGAGTGAACCATGACCTTACATACTTACATCACCCATTCATGATTGACCGCAAGAAACATTATGGGTTTAAACCGGGTTTATTAGGTCAAGATGGATTCCCAACTAGGAGTCTCTCGAAGTTGATAGAAGATGATCCCTTTTTAGGAGGAAACTCAAAATCACCCATTGACCAAAGTGAACTAGGCAAGGTTATGATGAAAGGAGCACACCCCTTTGAGCATATAATTCATCCACCACTCTTTCCTCACGTGGCATACTCCTACCGAGCTGGTGTGTATCGCTACTATCACCCGCACTTAATCCTAAGTGTAGGGAAAACCTCTCCTTTATCCATTAAATAAGGGTAGAGTCAGGCTCGTGACTCGAACAAAAACAAGCGCTCTTGGGAGGCAGCCCATGGTTTATTTGCTTTGTGTGTTTATTTATTTGTTTGTTTGATTTTATTTGTTTCCGTATGTGTGTTTAATTTTTATTAGTATTGATTCATGTTCAAAAGTAATTTGTGAAAATGCTTTATTTTGTTTTTAACTTCGTCTTAACTACATATAAAGGTATTTTGCAAAAGATAAGTGTAAGGGAAATCTAAATTGGTTTATTAGAACACATATGAACATGAATCGTAATAATAATAAATTAACATACATATCCGTATTTGTTTGAGTCAAATGCTTGTATCGAGTCATAATGATGTTTTGCAGGATTTCCAGGAAGTAAGGTAAAGGTTTTTCCAGAAATTTTCCGGAAACTTAAAACGAAAATTTTTGTCAGGTCATTTCTGACGGCGTCAGGGGTTATAACCTGACGGCGTCAGATTTAATTTCCAGAAATTTTTGAAAATTTTGTTTTCATAAAAAGTTTTTATTAAAATCTCCAACTTATAATCTCCAGGAATCTGCAAAATTATCATTCCACAAGCATTATATCCTTATATATAGATTTTATCCCGCCGATGTTATGCAGGTTTTCGTGTTTGTTTTCTCAGGTTTAACAGGTTATTTTGGACAAGGAAATGTTTTGAATCAAGCTTATGGCGATGCATTAGTCATGGAGCTTCAACATTCTCTTTGGAGGAAGATTTAACCGTGTAATTTCATTATCCAACGAGCGAATCAGGGGAGTATTTGATTTCATTCTTTTACTTTATGCTTTTACATTTGTCATTTGAACATTGGGGACAATGTTCATCTTAAGTGTAAGGGGAGGGTAAAAGTACGATTTTAGAGAATACAATTGCGCTTGATTTTTGTTTGTTTGATGGTAGATGTGTAATAAAACTGAGAGAAATACTTGTTAAGGTAATTTTAGTGCCAAATTTAAAATTTTTTACAACATATAGGAGTGAAACTTTGATCCTAATAAGCGTCTCACGGATAGGAGTTATATGACTAGCACAAAAACCGTACCACTAAAAAATTTTCCACCCCCAAATATGTGAGGTTCACCCCTAGAATTGGTAGGAAAAGCATTTATGCTATGATGTGTGTACCGGTAGCACTTAGATTCTAGAACTTGCGTTAGGACCATTCCAAGGCCACAAGTGAGACTACATTCGTGTAGTTAGATTTACTACATGATAAGAGGCATTAGGATTAACCCATTGTTTTACACCTGTGTTTTTGTTATAATTACTTTGGCTACATTGGTCAAGTAATTCTCCCACACCCTTTGCGTTGTACTCATTTTTAGTACACGATACCCCTAGTACACCCCTCAGAGCCTATCTTTTCGTTTCGACCTTTAAGCATTTTACTTAAAGGAAGAATTTGTTTACACCCCACTAAAATGTACACCCAAATCGCCTTAGCCTACCTTGTATGCACTCATTTTTAGTGCATTATTGTTACAACATTTGTTTAAACCCAAGTTAATTATCTAGTTGATTACATGGTTGCTAAGTCGAGTCATATCCTTGTACATATTGTTTTGGGACGATTGGGACTCGTGGGTAAAGTACTAGTGTAATGGAGTAATGGGGAAGAACAACATTATTACCCCCATATGTGCTAAATGTTTTAAAAGTACTCCAAGTTTTTCAATTATCTTAATTCGAGTCATTAGATTAGTATTTGTAAAGTTATGTAAAAGTTCAAGTGTAAGGGGATGCAACGCCCCTATGATGTATTATTTTGGATGGTAGGGTAAAAGTGTATGCAAAAAAAAAAAAAAAAAAAAAAAAAAAAAAAAAAAAAAAAAAAAAAAAAAAAATCGAAAAAATCAAGAAAAATACAAAAAAATGAGAAAAAGAAAAGTAGAAAAAAAACATACGGACTACCATCCCGTTTCATTTTATGTTTATTTTATGTTTATGTTTTGTTATTTTCTTTCATTAGCTTAAGATCGAGTCTAGTCTTGGCTTAGCAACGTTGTATAGTACATGTAATTGATCAAGATTTTTAACTCGCCACCAGTAAAATATCCTTTATCCAACCAAACCGTGTTCTCCTTTTCCCTACACCTAACGTTATAACCCATTTAAAAGCCCTCTTTGATAGTTTATCTTAGGTGCTTACGCCTAGTGGAGGAGGTTTTCGATCCTTTCCCAAGCCTATGGTAATCTATTTGCTATGACAGGTAGTGAGAGATATTTTCCGTTTTCATTTATGAGATTTATTTTGATGACACTTGAGAGATGTGAGTATCTAAACACTACTTGTGAGGTGCTAGTATATAATCTCCGTGCTTATTATGATTGAAGTGGAACGATTATTTGTTGTAATTACTTTTATGTTTGCATTAAATGACCCCTAACTTGTATTTTGATTAGAATAAAAGCGCATTTGCTTGAGGACAAGCAAATCTCAAGTGTAAGGGTATTTGATGAGGCGAAAAGTGTACCGCTTTTAAGGGGTCATTTAAGCCCGAAATCGTATTTATTTGATCAAATATTGCCCTAAATCGTTCCTTTTGTCATTTTAGGTACTTTTGAGGAGAAATCTGGAAAAGGAGGCATTTTGGACGTTTTTGGAGCATAAAAGTGAAGAAAACGGCAAAGTCTCAAAATTGTGCTGAAAGTCACCTTTGACGGCGTCAACATTAACTCCAGACGGCGTCATGCCTTGGCAAGAAAAGTTGGATGTGAAATTTACTCATGACGGGCCAGTGAGTTTGCATGAGAATTCTGACGGCGTCACGCTTTAACTAAATCAAGGGCGTCACGGCTTAAATCATAAGGGGACGGCGTCACGTTATAGGTCCGACGGCGTCAAGCCTTGATAAGCCAGAATGGATTTTTGAAGAGCTAAAGAGGGACGGCGTCAAGATGGTCATCCGGGAACCCTAAAAGCGGCGAGGTGACGGCGTCACAATGCATAAGGTGACGCCGTCAGATGTCAAAGTCTATATATAGTTTTCTAATTTTTTGTCATTAAGAGAGAGCTTAGTGTGTGGAATTTTGGGATAAAACCCTAAGACGATTTTAGCTACTTTTTCAGGGCTTTTTGCCCTGAGATCTTCCATGTTTCATTGAAAGATAAGTTATCAATTAATCATTCAATATGTCTATGTGTTGTTTGATTCTATCTTATGCTTGTCTTTTGTTTAACATGTTAGGCTAATTTTATCTTGTGTTTGTTTAGATCTAATGAAACCTAGCTATTGATTATTGGTTGTTAGTGTGTTATTAGTTGTATTGGATGATTGTTTATCTATGTTAGGCTTAAGAAAACTGGCTAACTTCCTATTCGGTAACTTGCTTGAACGTCTTAAGAAACATGAACCAAACGCGTACTAAAGGTTTTTATGGTTGTATTTAATGCACAAGCGAATTCTAGTGATCCCATGTTAGGAGCTTCCTAGCCGGCTCGACATAGGAGTGAAGTAGGAGCTTGTAGAGTTTGGGGAAGTAAGTACGCCACCCCACGAATGGTATTAAGGAATACACCCGTCATCCACACGACTAATACACACTAATTAACCGGTAAAAGATAGTTAGGGAGTAAGGAAATCTAAGTAAACACATTTCTCTACACATAAGTTTCTCACCACTTTTCATTTTTGTTATTTTATTTTATTTGCATTTGTAGTAATTTGGGTTAGTTGACTAGCAACTAATTCCGCCCACTCCTTCAAAACCCGAGATTTTACTTGCTTTCATAAAATTATAAAAACATAAAAAGAATCTTCCTCAACCCTTAGACCTAATTAGAGTAGCCTTTCACACCTAACGAACACTATTCCCTGTGGAGAACGATCAATCCCCCGTACTTACCACTACACTATACTACATCGGTCAGGTACACTGCCTGGTGGGGTTGTAAGCCTCTTGAGATCCCTCGAGAGGTAAAACCTGTTGTAAGGTTGCAAAACCCACGCATCACGGGTCCATATTGCTCGAGGATGATTCTCCGGTATCTGGAACAGTTGGTGGTGGAGCAAATGGATTAAAGAAGGCGTTCCCGTCATATCCTGATGGTGGCGGAACATTGTTAGAAATGGGGGATGAATCTTCAACTGCTGGTTGAGGTGTTTTCTCCATTGTTGATGATGGCTCAGGTTGTGGTGCATCGGCAGCAACTACTGTAGAGGTAGATGCTGATGTATCAGGTGCTGGATTTGGAATTTGTTGAGCAGCGGAACTGGTGGAGGCATCTGATGCACTAGTAACATGAACGTCATCAAACATTGGTGCAAACAACTCTTCCAGATCCTTCCTGTTGAAAGGTAGGGGTGCAGATGAAGATTCAGGAAAGTTCAGATGGTTATGTGCGGGTTCCAAGCGGTCTTGCTCAGAAGCCATATCGGTGAGTTCATCAAAATTAGCGTGTATGGTCTCTTGAATTTCCCCAGTCCGACGATTCCAAATACGATATCCCTTGGAGTTTTCACAGTATCCAACAAAGATCCCAATATCTGCTTTAGCCTTAAGTTTACCAAGATCATCCTTATCATTCTTTGGATAACACAAAGCTCCAAAGACGTGAAAATGGTTGATGTTTGGTTTTCTCCCTTGTATAATCTCATATGGTGTTTTGGTGTGTCTTTTAGTGATCATTGCACGATTCTGAGTATAACAAGCAGTATTGACAGCTTCAGCCCAAAGATAATCCGGTAATTGAGCATTGATCAACATAGTTCGAGCTGCTTCCACGAGCGTCCGGTTTCGTCTTTCAACTACACCATTTTGTTCCGGAGTACGAGCTATGGAAGTCTGATGAACAATCCCATGTTTCTCTGTGAAATCCCGAATGATTTGATTCTTAAATTCAGTCCCGTTGTCTGTTCTGATGATTCGGACGGTGTTACGGACTTGAACTTGAATCTTGGTGAGAAACGTGATGAGGATAGAAGGAACTTGATCTTTAGTCCGAAGAAAATAGACCCAAGTCCATCTTGAGTAATCATCTACTATTACCAGAATATACTTCTTCCCGTTAATACTCTGAACGCGCATTGGACCACACAAATCCATATGGAGCAGTTGTAGGACATGGTCTGTGTTGTGTTCTGTTTTGGGAGGAAAATGGGCACGATGACTTTTCCCTTGTTCACAAGCAGAACACAAGTGATCCTTGGCATATCTGAACTTTGGTAGACCGTCAACTAATTTCTTCTTGGCAAGATCAGTCATGGTTTTAAAATTGAGATGAGACAATCTTTTGTGCCATAACCAAGCTTTTGTGGGATGAGCCTTGGAGAGTAAACAAATAGGAGAAGAAGCTGTCATGCCGTCAAAGGAGATAGAATACAGACTTGTTCCGCGTTTCCCTTTCATAAGGTCGTTCCCTTGAAGATCACGAATAAAGCATGTTTTCTCTCTGAATGCTACTTCCAAGTCTCCATCGCAGAATTGTCCCACGGAGAACAAATTATGACCGAGACCTTCAACATAATACACACGGCTGATTTCAATGTTCCCATTAATATAATCCCCATAGCCCATAATTGCAGCGAAGTGATCATTCCCGAATCTGACCGTTCCAATAAACTTTGCAACAAAGTTCTGAAGAAGTTTGAGATTGCCGGTCATATGTCGGGAGCACCCGCTATCAACAATCCAGAGGACGATTTGAATCACCTGCATCACACACATCGGAAACAGGTGGAGAATTGATAACGGTTGGATCCGCTGGGTTAGTTACACAAGATGTTAGTATTTTAGGTAACCATTTAAAATCAAAAGTGTTCTGTAACCAGCGTTGCCAGGTCCAACTAGTCTCTGCCTTTTTCCTAAGGTATGCACTAGGTGACTTTTTGGTCTTGGATTGGGGCTTTTCTATTTTCTCCTCAGAAACAGCTAGTGGAGGCATTCCTAAAATGGATTTCGCAATGGTTTTAAGCCTAGAGGAAGCGCCACTAGTTCGTTTCTTTCTCTTAGTCAGCAAAGTTTTAGCAACACATTTTGTATGATCACCAGATAGTATGCTATGACGACAAAAGACACAAGTAGCATCAACCAAAACATCTTCATTAATATTTAAAGAGTTATCATTTGTTACATCATTCTTAGAACTAGACTCAGATAAGTGCAATTCTATTTCTGATGTTACATTTGTCTTATTCAAACTACTTTCTTGAACTTCTTCAGACTTAGATACTTCCTTCCTAGATTTCTTGACTCTATTCTTCCTCTGTTTCTTGTGAGTCTTGGAATGGTTGATCTTAGAGGTGGTTTCTAGTCCTGTGGAAGTACAAGTAGCTGAATCAGTGGTTGTGTCAGATGCTTGGGTATGTGCTTTGTCCACTACATACATTCCTGGAGCAATTTTATGAATGTTTGCTTTGCTCTTGTCTAAAACTCTGATCTTCTTCTTCAAATCAATAATGATGTGTTGGAACTCTTGATTTTGTGAATCTAATTTCCTGTTTAGGTAGACTGTGTCATTTCTGTTTTGAATAACTTCATCCAGGTCTTTTTCATTTTGAAACAGTTTAACTTTTAAGAAAGCCTTTGTTTCTTTGTTTTGTTCATGACTGTTTTGAAATGATAGAGATCCCATGAGATTTTGAAATTTGATTTCAAATTCAAGACTTCGTTTTTGACACCAGTCCAACCTTTTTTGAAGAGTAAAAACTTTGTTTTCCACATCACAATTGATTTGTCGAAGATTCGCATTGTCATGTACCAGATTATCAATCTCCATATGCAACATTTTAATATCCATAGCATGATCATTTACAAGTAAAGCATTACCAGATTCATAGAGCGAATTCATAATCACAGAGACCACGTCATAACACAAGACTTTTTCCAAGAGTCGATCATTTTCTTTTGCTAAAAATTTCTTTTGAAGTTTTTGTCGTTGAACCTTGTCATCTTTAGCTTTGAAAATGGATTTCATAGATGCTAGTTCCGTATATAACTCCTCTTCCCATCTTGTTGCACCCTTTTTCAGATTTCTGACATGAGGAAGAATTTTCTTTTGAAGAATCTCCTTCTTTTCTTTCTGAACAGGAGAAAGAAAAGACGAGATAGGAATTTGAGAACTGAACTCAATTTCATTCTCCAAACGAGAAATGTCATCCATAAATGTCTGAAAATATCGAAGAACCCGACATTCTTTAGGCATTTGTGGATCAACAAGATCCTCTATCAAACAATCTTTAAATTGTACACTAGGCGTAGGATCAGAAGTTATAGACGAGGGAGCATTTATGTTTGTGTATGTTAACGTTTGTTCTGGATGATCCTTAGGAGGAACAAATGATTTGCTCAAATGAGGTCGTGCATTATAATCATAGTGTACGTTTGAAAACTTTGTTTGGGACTTTGATCGACCCTCAATCTTGTTTTCAAGAAAATCAGTTTCTTCATCAACAGAATACATAACAACACGTTGAAAGGAATCATCTAACAGAAATGTTGCATTGTATAACTTAGGATTCTCTTTGAGTGCTATGTGTAATTTGCGGGGTGTATCGCTGCCAAGTGCAAAACTTACTCCTTTAGGACTTGGTTTTACAATATTTTTCTGAATTTGTGTTACAGAGTTACCCGTTTTATACACAATGTTTTGAAAATCTTTGAGTTTGGTTTCCAAATCCAGAATTTGATCAAGATAGGAGTCAACACATTTCCGAGTGGCTTTCTTTTCTTCAAGAAGATCCTTCTGAGATGTAGAAAGCTCAGATTGAGTTTTCAACAATTCAGAATTTAAAGCATCAATTCGAATTTTAAACTCAAGTTGATCCTTCGCTTTCTGAGAGAAAAGCTCAGCTTTGGCAATGGTTAGCTCACGAACTTGACTTTCTAAATTTTGAACTTTTACATACTCTTGTTGGAAAGCCGTTTCAAAACCTTTTTCACGTTTATCTTGTTTTAGATATCCGGAAAGTTGTAATTTATAACACTCATTATCCTTTGTTAACACTGCAATTTTCTCTTTGAGCTTCTTATTTATGTCATTGCATTTTTCTATTTGTGACTGGGTGGTCAATAACAAGGCCTGTAAGTCCGAATCTTGATCATCCAACTGATCTTTTTGTTCAATATGATCACAATTAGCATCATCGATGAGATCATCAAAGGAAACAACTGTTTTATCATCATCAAATGATACAACCGTGTTAACTTGATCATCGGATGATGATGATAATAACTCATTTTGAACAAAAGTTTCGTTTGTAGATGAAGATGCAGACGGTGAAGCAATTTCATGAATAAGACATATCGGATCAGGTACCTGAGAAAGACCATCGGTATCATATACCGGGCCTGACTCGGACATATTCATCTCTTGCATATTAGCCATAAGCATGACTGCAGCGTTTGCCTCAAGGTCTTCCATCTCATCATCTGATTCCACAGTTGCCATAAAACTTTGATCATTCTGAGTCATCATCCCAGCAGCTCTTTCATCTTTGAGTGCCATCATAAGAGCCTCTTTGTGATACTGACTGCCCATTGTTCTCGGCTTCGAACAAGCATTAGCCATATGACCATTCCCCCCACAATTGTAGCATGTGATAGATGTATTAGCAATGCCTTTCTGACCATTCCCAACATTCGAATTTCCTCTTTGAACATTCCCCATACTGTTTCTGTTTACCCCTGCAGTATTGAACCGATTTCCTCCTGACTGAACCCTTTGATTACCATATCCACGATTTCCCGAACCATATCTGCCTGAAGACCTGTTTTGAATTTCAACTCTGCCATCATGAACAACTGCCTGATTCCTGGTATTTGAAGATGAACGAAGACGGTTGTTGGATTTGGTGAATCTTCCAAATGCGTTAGCAATCAATCCAAATGCTTCATTAAGTGAATTGAAAGCATCCTCTTCTTCATCATAGTCTGCATTTGAGTACATCACTGAATCGGTGTTGTTGTATGGAACCAGCTGGTTATCAGAGTATTGTTGTGGTGCTTCATAAGGAATGATTTGATTATGAGGTTGGGGTGGAATGGTTGGTTGAAAAGATGAGTTGCCAAATTCCTGTTGTGGTAAAGAGAAGTTAGATTGAGCAACGAGAGCAAGTGAATTTGGTGTTGGTGCTGGTGTGAAGCCTCCTCGTGCTGCAATTTCTTTATCCACTTCTGATTGATGTTGTCTGAGATAATCATACATGAGTCCGTATTTGACATCACCAATTTTCTTTGTTTGCCTCACAAAGGTTGCATATTTTTGCCATTCAGGGCCAAGGCATCCAAGGAATTTGGAGTTGATAGCAATCTTTGGTAACTTGATATCATGACGATCAAGATCGTTGATTATGTTGGTGAAACGGTGGTAGTAAGATTCAATGGTCTCCCCTGGTTCCATGATGAAGTGAGTGTACTCCATATATAACTTGGACTCAAGATCTTCTTGGTTTAACTCTGTTCCTTCCATGAGAAGATGAACATGTTCCCACATATCTTTGGCTGTCTTTTGAGCATCAATACTTCGGTAGATAGGATTAGGAATTCCTTGAAGTATGAAAGACATAGCCAATTGGTTTGCCTCTTGCTGTAATGTTTGCTCAGTTGTGTAGTTGGCAACCGGAATGGGTGTGGATGTTTCTTCTCTCTCTGTAGTTGCTGAAACTACAGTAGCTGGAATGGGATAGGGTCCTTCTTCAATGACCTTCTTGAGATACTGACCATGGGGTTTTTTCAGTTCAACGAATCTGAGGAATCTACTAGCCCATTGCACGTAGTTACCCGGAGTTAGCATTGGTGGAGTTTCTTGACTTCCAGCTTCATGACGCGATTGCTGACTACTGATTGCTTCACACATCTTGTTAAACCAATGAGGTTCTCTGGAGTAGGATGAATAGTTCTGCAGTTGTTGATTCTGTTGCATGATTTGTTGTGGGGATACTTGTGGTGGAGAGAGAAATTGATGTTGTTGAACGAATGCTTGTTGCTGTTGATACTGAGGATGAAATTGTTGTTGTTGAGGATGTTGCTGTAGCTGATAGTAGTAGTTGAAGTGAGGTGGTTGAGACATTTTCTTGGATCTTTAGATAATTAAGATGTGTTTTAAGATTTATGATGTTTGATTTTTAAGTTTACTTAAAGTTCTTAGTCCAATTGCGAGAAACACTGTTTGAATTGCGAGAGAATCTGAATTGCGATAGAGGTTGTCCAATTGCAAGAGACTTGAGTAATTCCGAGAGATTTCTCCAAATGCGATAGAAAATTGCAATTGCGAGAATCAATGTCAATTGCGATAGAACTTTGCAATTGCGAGAGATAACTCTGAATTGCGAAAGATCAAGCAATTTCGAAAGATTTTTCAAAATTACAATTTCGATCACGTTCTCAAACTTTTATACAAAAGTTGAGAAGAATTCCGAGTCGAGGTAGTTTCACTATCTTTTACAAAGAAGGAAACACCGAGTACCAAATCCGAAGAATCTGATGAATTGCGAGAAACTCTTAAACTAATCCAATTGCGATAAACCCGTAATTCAGCAATTCCGAGAGAAACCCTTGTTACCAAATGCGAGAAACCCATGAATTGTTGCAGACCAATTGCGAGAAACCCTTCTTCTTCGAATTTCAACCCAGAACGTTGGATGATGATGAAAAACGTAAATCTAATGATTTTTAACGATTAAAACAACGAATTTGCACCAAAATTAACCACGTTAACTTTAAAAAACGAAGATTTGATTAAAAGGATTACACAACGATTTGCAAAACCCGCTTTTGTCACACTTTTGAACGCAAATGAACATTAAAAAAACTGACGTAAACTTATTAAAACCAAATGAAAATACCGATTAGATCTAGTCTTAAAACACAAATCCTAAATACCTTTGGCGTTTGATACCACTTGTAGGTCACTATAATGATCTCAAAACACACTCTCGTAAATGATTTAAACAAACAAACTCGATCTACTACTTATCTAAATAACAAGAAGCTACGAATGGAAATAATAATAAGCTAAACACGATAAGCTAGAATTAAGAGAAATGAGAAGAGAAGAATAAGATGGGAGGTTTTCATTCAAACGATTCACACACAAGCATAGCTTCCGCACATACAATAGAAAACCAACAATGAGAATGACTCCCTTGCCTTGTATTTATAGGCATTGGGAGGGGAATATTCTTTAGGAATATTCCCTTTACATGTGATAAGGATTAATTAATTAACATGACCGGTCCAAGGACTACTATTGAACCGGTCCAAAATTACAAACAATATAGTCCTAACTGTGCAACATTAATTAAATGAACAAGACTTGTAAAATATTTAAAACGTGTTCCTAACAGGCACCGATTCTTGTAATGTCCTTTTCCACCACATCCGTAGCATATTACGGCTACTGGCTTCACATTAGCGCCTGTGGCTTTCCAGTCTCCTGTCTTGTGGCCCGTTATCTGGCATTTCCCACATTTAGCAATGCAATTTCCGGTGTGATGCATCTTGCATCGCTTGCATAAAGGTAGATTCCAATGATAACCATTTCCGTTAGTAGGTGCGGTGATGCAGTCTCTGCCAGCTCCCTGCCTGCAATGTTGTTGGTGGTGGTAGTTGTTGCAATTTGGTAGATGATTACGGTTATGGTACCTGCAGTTGTTGAGAGTAGTGGTTTCTATCCTATCAAATTTTCGCTTGTGGTCATATCCCTTGGATGTAGTACCCTGTTTAACCTCTAGGTCCATAAATCCCGGGGTAATGGTGATGGTAGGTTCAATCACTCCTTCTGTATCCTAAAGGTGAGTTGGTTTGCAACCCGTGAAACTCTC
The DNA here is from genome assembly GCA_021014915.2 of Artemisia tridentata subsp. tridentata. NCBI lineage: Eukaryota > Viridiplantae > Streptophyta > Magnoliopsida > Asterales > Asteraceae > Artemisia > Artemisia tridentata. Next base: position 115,517,041 of record CP139505.1, read on the forward strand.
ATAGGTACACTTACAAGATGCAGCCGTCTCCCTTTCTCCCGTTGCTCTATTGTTGTTACTTGGATGAGGTACTGTAGTCACTTTGAGTACTACAACAACGATGTTGGTTACCAATTTCCGGATAGTTCCAGGACTCATAGTTGTGGTTGGTGCTTGTGTGCTATTTGCCTTTATCATGTTGGCCATCTTCTATTAATATCACAAGAAACATGGATTTAGAATTCACATAACGACTATGTTAGAATAAACTGAGTAATAGGGTGATTGTATACATGTCCTAACAATCTTTTCTCAACGTGAAATTACAACCAACTAAGAAATCATAAGACTACGATATTTTTGGGTACTATCGTAAATAAATGATCACTCTTGGCATAGGATTGATAAGAAACAAAGTGATTCATCGTCTACAAAAGCTGAAGTTCAGCAACTTTCTCTTCATTCATCAAATTTTCTTCCGAAATTTGTCTAAGAAAATTCTATGGTTATAGCATAGTTATGGAAAGTATAAGGAATCTTAGCAATGGTAGGTAATATCACGGCAGGTCTAGATATAATCACATGAAATATTCATAACTCTCAATCAATATATAGTAAAACCATATCAAGCAACATAATTTTAATAAATTGATCGATTGTTTTTCAGAACAAACGATACAAGGTCTTTTATTAATTCCCCATGTGGTAGGTTAAGATGCCTCTGTCCTTTGTATTAGTGCTTGGTCCTATGTTGACAGCAGCGGCCACAGCGTCTGCCACTTGCCGTGCAACAAGTTGTGTCAAAGTTGGTCGGTTGACTTTGTTCAGTGGGGAAGTGACATTAGTTGCATTTCGAGTATGGTTTGATTTGCGTGGGGCCATTTGTCTTTAATAGAAAGTAACAAATGATGATATTTTGCATGAGGGTATGAGAAATCGTCACTTGCATGAATAGCATTATAGCAAGGCATGAAAGAAAGAATTAATTCACAATAGGGAGGTAAAACAAAATGAGCTTATTATAGGTTAAAAGTTGGTTTATAAGTTCTGAAGGTTACAAGATTATTGGAAAATACATTAGAAACTAACCGAAGACTACTCAGTTTAGTGGGTACGGGACGATTACATATGAATCTAAGATCATTTACGTCCTTGATGTAAACGCTTAACTTCCGCCTCAAGCTCCACTTGCGCAGCTTCCATGTCTGCGAAGCGTCTCTGGAACTCCTAGCACATCCTTATCTGAGTAGCTAACATGGCTTCTGAGGCAGTAATGTTCTGATTCTGAATCCTTGCCGTGTCTCTGGCAATCCATAGGGTTCTCTCAATGTTTTCAACTCTACTATGTATTGGAGCATGGTCTCTACTCAAACAACGGACTCTGGAATCCAAGTTCCTAAGTTCTTGGTTATAATTATTCTGCATCTTACCAACCCGCATCCCTAAGTTAAACACCTTTCGTCTCTCGACATCAGCTCTTTTAAACAAGGTATCAAGGTTTCGATTATAACATTTGAAATGGTTTGGTGGTAACCTTTCCAGCTCATCAGTGTGGGCGTCTAACGTGCTGGCTTGTTGATGAAGAAGGGTCCATATCGAATCACAAGTGTTTACATTATAGTCAGGGGGATTGGGTGAAGATATGTCGTCTGGGATGTCTGGCATTGAGGAATCTGGAGTGTCAGGTAGTGGAGAGTTTGGCTCAACATCTTTCCAAATCGTTTCTTGGTGTGAATTTTGTCCAACCTCAAATGTTGTCGGACAACCAATCAACTCTTCATCTGAATAAGATTCAGTAGTTCTCCTAAGTTTCTGACGTGGAGGTGAGTTTGTAGGTGATGTATGAGTAGTACGAAGGGTAGTTTTGGTAGTATCAACTGGTTTGGAAGACCTGGTACTGTAGTAACCCGAAAATAGCAAATGTAAGTAATTAATAACATTAAGGGTGTCAAAGTAAATGTGAAATAGTAATGTGTGTAGTATGTGAAGATTAGCGTAAAATAATCCTAATAGGTAATGTATTGAGCACGGAGATATGCAGGCACGGAGGACGTACCGTGGTATGGTGTAAAATCATTCATTTTGAAAGTGTAGTTATAGTCCAATGTTTGAAAACATTTGGTTCCCTATAACCATGTCTCTGATACCAATCTGTAAAACCTCTTAATTTATGAGATAACAGCGGAAGACTAATTGGGGTATTACAGGGAGGACCGAAGTCATAATCATAGAAAACGGCTCAAAAGAGACGTTTTGAAAGTTGTTTGTCATTCAAGTAATAATTCCGTTACAAAAGGTGAAATATCACATTAGTAAAATCCCATGAATGGGTGTGGTAGTTTGAAAAGAATGACATATTTTATTTTACACCACATAATTTATCAGAGCTATAATGCCCGCTCCGTGCCTTGTCCTGCTCCGCTAATTTCCTGAGATAAACATGCTTAAAAGTGTCAACACAAAGGTTGGTAAGTTGATAGAGTTTAATAATAAACAATTTATTTCAATAATTTCAAGGTTGTGTGCGGTGGTGGTTGAAATATATATACCAGTATCTACTGAAATAAGTAGTAATTTGCGTTGGGTAAAAACCATAAGTAAATCATATATAGAATTAGTTAAACACAGATGTTGGATTCTAGGGAAATAATAATAATCCTAATCTGGGGTGGTTGTGGGGGCGATTGCATGAGATTTACAATCATAGTCTAAAGTAGTACTAATACTGTTGTATCTAGATATATATACAATATATATATTCGTAAAAATATTGCCCTAAGCCTCATGACACGTAAACGTTAAAGAGTACCGTAGAACGGTAGGGGGAAACAATCCAAATTCATGGCATGAGTTATGGCCCTCGTGTTATAGGAGATTTGCCAATTCCTATTTTTCAAATGTAGTGCATTGCGACTAATACGACTAGCAACTAATGCTATTCGTCAAGTATTAGTGGAATAAGTAGTCAACCTCCAACAGGTTTTGAATCTGTCCACTATATTTGCGTTCACCGCAGTGATTAATGGTTCATGATTGAGGGGCTTTCTGGCATAACAATAAACTTAGGCAATATCAACTAGGGGTGTGGTATACATAGGATACGGGTGTTCTATTTTTAGCATGTTATTTAAATCCAACAATATCTTTTCCTTGAAAACGGTGAAACGAAACATTAAGTTAATTCGTTTAATATCCGTTATATAAAAATATAATGTAACGTGTTAAATATATCGACGAAACTTAAAAACGCACGTGATCGAGTTGGAAAGTGTAAAATATGAAATGATAATGAAAATGAATTAAAGTTTCTGTTGGTCCTTGAACTTTTACATTTTTTACATTTTCTACCCTAACGGCGTTAGCATTGCACCGTTAGTCCTCGGTTATACTTTTAGTCCAAAAAGGGTCCAACTTTACATTCTAATCCTCCAACTTATTGTTTTTATCATTTTATACCCTCAGTTTATTGGATTCACAGTTTTGGCCATAGTTTGGTAAAGTTGGCAGTTTTAGTCCCTAAGGTAGAATTGTTTTGCAAATTTACTCCAAAAATCACAAAAAGGTGAGGAAAAATTATCCGAAAATTTTTGTGACTTATTAAAGCTTATCTAAGCTTAATTCAACTCCTTATTTGCCAAAATGGTGTATTTTCCAATTAACGGGCCTTAACGAGCTAAATCAAAGGCCCATTAACGTTTCACAATCTGTGGGCTTTAAGACAAGTTGGGCTTATCCTTGGGCTCCTTATTAATGTTATAAAATTATATCAAAAGGCCTTATATGATCAGCTTATCAAATAAGCCAAAAATCAGCTTATTGGGCTTTAAGCCCATGTCGCAATTTTTAGAAGGTTTTGGCATTTTTTATGTAGCTTAGCTTTGGTGATTTTTAAGGGTATTCAAGGGCTCAAATTGGGAAACTCCAAACACGAACTTGTTAGTTGGATGTATGAAGAATCAAGTCACGTAATAAAATCAGTAGATCATGTGTTTGGTTTGGTATTTACAAGTCCTTTTTATGTCGACAGTGGCCATTTTTATATACTAAAAAGACTTAAATTTTTATTACAAGTTTTATACGTGTGATTACAAAACTAAATAGGGTGTTCGTTTAAGTTATAAAACGAGTAAAAAAATGTTGTGCTAGTGTAAAAACATGCCTTCCTAGCCTTCCATAAAGGAGACGAACATGTTTTTTCCTAGAAAGGAATATACGAAATGTAAAAATAAATAGAAACATATATATGCTCGATATAAATATGTAAACGATGCATGGAACTTTTTAAATCATAAGGAAGTATTGAAATCGAGTTTGTGAGACTTACAAACTTCAAGGTGGTGAGAGTTTACGTGAAAAACGAACTAGAACTCAATTAGGAAAAATCCAAACTCGCTAGAATTACAACCCAATCTTTGAATAGAACATTTGACTTGAATATGGTTCGAATGGAAAAAGTGAATGGATTTTTGGTCTACTAATGTGTTCGACAGTAAGGAGTTGAAGAGGAAATGAAATGTTTGGTAAAGTGTGAATGAGGGAGATTATGTGTGTATGATTCGATGCGTGTATACGTATACAATTCGATATACACTAAATTTAAAGACAAGTTGGCATGTGTTGAGAGTTAAAATTCGATTTGGTAGTAAACTTAAGAGGGAACAAAGAAAATATAGGGTCTTGAAAGTCTTCATTGTGTAAGTAAAGTGTAAGTAATTGTTTGGTATGTGTCGAGTTACACACCTACATATATATGTCGACATATCAAAAATTTAGATGCAAGTTGAATTGTTTTAAATCCTCATTTGATTTGGCCGTGAATATGAGGGGGGACAAGAAGAATGTTTATGCCATGAAAGTCCTATGGTGTGTAAGAAACATGTGAGAGTTGTAAGAGATTTAGTGTGTTTTTATATTTGTCGACATAGTATTGAATGGTCTAAACATTGAACTAACGTGTGACATTGAGCTAGGAGGTGTAAAATACATTTTTTAACTCATATATGATCTAAAGAAAACATTAGAACTTGGTACAATTGAGTTTGGGTCGAATTGGATGAGTTGTTGAAATTTTGTAATTCAAATGGGCGTGTTTGGAGACGTTTTACTTTGATCAAATTTTACATATCAAGATTTGACATCAAGAGCTAGAATTCAACACCCTAAATATTTGGTTGGAGGAGTATTAAGTGGTACAAAAAGTAGAATATGTTGTGTTTCGAAATTGGGAGAAAACGGGGTAAAGTTGGAGGGGTTTGGTTCGATTATAAATGAAATATAAATTAAAATTGGGTTCAAGTTGGGCTGTAGTGAACAGTAACCGGAAATTAAGTTGGGCTGAAATAATTAAGGGCCCATTAGACAGTTTTTGTGTTTATTTAGTTTCTGTGGTTCGCGTGTGAGCTCGTCCCGATATTTGGTAAATCACGTAATAACGTTTTCGTGTTATAATAATATAATAAAGAAATTTTCGAATTTTCCCATAAAAATGGTTAACAGAATAGTAATGATAATTAATATCTAATTAACTGTTACTAATTATAGTGTAAATTTACAGGATGCTACAGTGATAGGTTTACCATCCACTGTGGCATTTAACTCTTTGTCACCATTTTCAAATATTTTGACAGTGGCAGTCTGCCAAAACTCTTTAATTTGGGAGACATAGATAGTGGGATTTAAGGTTAAAGAATATCTTATGTAGGAACCGTTTAAAAAATCCACTATCTGATGAAAGGTAGCATCATCCTCTGCTTTTTCCAAATACGCGACCACGTTATGCTTGTCAACAAAGGATAAAATAGCCATTATTTTTCAGTAAAAGTTGATTTGACTACTGGGATTAAAGTAATGAAGGATAAAAAGTAGATGAAGAAAGTGAATTGAGATATATTGAAAATCTTATGAGAGTTTCTATTGGACCGACTTCAATTAAAAGGTATCTTTTAAGTAAAGAAAGGTGAATATAATATTTTAAAAGAAAAAATATCCCAAAAGAAAAACCTTAAGATAAGATTTTAATCAGTAAAAATCTCAACGAAATCTCAACGGCTAGTTTCGAAAGGCTGTTAATTCACACCAGTACTAACGTCTATCCAATAGTACAAACTTAAGCCTACCAGTACTAAGTGTAAGCCTGGCAGTACAAACTTTTTGAAGGGATTAAGTGTAAAGACAGACACTTAATCATGATTTTGGTTTAAAGCAACCTCTGGTTGTGTGAGAACCAATGATTTCAGTTATAAATAACCGCCTGTGATAAGATAAACTCATTCAAAGAGCTTTTTTGACAGGGTTTCCAACTTGTGGTAGTTGTTGCCTCTAACACAAGTGTTAGATTCACGTTTGCTCGCTGTTCTCTCTACTAGATATCCTTAGACTAACTCATTATACAAAAGTATAAAATGGTAGAGAGTGAGTTATGTCAGTTACTACCTGACTAACTAAGCCATCAATTCCAATACAAAACATCATAATAAGATTTCAAGAAAGAAGTTTTAAATAATTAGTTAACTTTGGTATGAAACCTTTGTTAATAGATCCCCAAACTCTGTCCATCATCAACCTATTATATCAGCAACTATACCACCATTTGCTGCTCACATAATGCACTTGTAATTCCCTTGTACTGAAACTCCAAGATCAAGACAAAAGTTTTTAACTTCGGGGTAAGTTCATGCTTTAGGGGAAGTCGAGATCTTTCATGTCTGAGGATTGTCATTATCAACCTCATGACCTGAAAATGTTAGTCCAAAACCAAGAAAACAAAGTGCAAAGCACTTGCTTCATAACAGTATAAACCTATGACTAACAGTTCTAACAAACAGTCCAAATTTGTACTAGCATTACAAATTATACTTAACAGTACTAATTGACAAAGCTGGCAGTACAAATCCAATTTAATGTACAAAAACACACAGAATGAAAATTTTAAAGATAAAGAATTCCAATACTTGCTACCAAGTATTGAAACCTTCCAACATCAAAGGCTTTAGTGAGAAGATCTGCAAAGTTTTGAAGAGTACCAATTTTAACAACTTGAACTAACTTTTTCTCATTGCAGTCCCTTATAAAATGATGCCTAATTAAAATGATGCCTAATTTCTATTTGTTTTGTTTTAGAATGTTGCACTGGATTTTTAATGATGCAAATTGTACTGCTATTGTCAATATATATCATGGTGTTCATAAAATTATACCCATAGTCAAGCAGTTAATTTTGAATCCAAAGCACAAGACTACAACAACTTGCAGCAGCTACATATTCACCTTCAGTTGTAGAAGTTGCCACAATTGTTTGCTTTTTACACTGCCATGATATAAGACTGAAACCAAGGAAATGACATCCACCAGTTATTGATTTCCTGTCCAGGCTTGCACCAGCATAATCACTGTCTGAATATGCCACCAAGTCAAAAGGTGATTCCCTAGGATACCAAAGACCCAACCTAGGTTGGCCCTTAAGATATCTAAAGATCCTCTTGACAGCAGTTAAATGAGAAGCCTTGGGAGTCACTTGAAACCTTGCACAGGCACATACATCAAACATGATATCTGGTCTTGATGAAGTTAGACACATCAAGGATCCTATCATAGATCTGTAAGTGTGTACATCAACATTTTCTCCATCAGCATCTTTAAGTAAAGGTTTGTCTGAATCAACTGGTGTGCTTGCCACCTTATGTGACAAATGGTAATTTTCACATTTTTAATTAATAATAAATGGTTATTTATTATTTATAAGTTGAGCATTTCTATGCTCGTTTGCATTTTTCAGAGCATTTTTGGGAGCTGTCCCGCAGACTGTAGCTTACAGTCACTGCAGAAAAAGGTTATTTTTGTTAGTAAGCATAAATTATTCCATTTCTGATAGTTACTGACAAGTTTCGTAATTTATTGAGAGCTTTCTCATAATTACTGAAAAGCAACCCCACACGCGTACCGACGACACAATATATATGGTAGCAGTCAAATAAATTCATTTTTGAGCAAATAATAATATTTTATTATTTTTCTGATGGAAACGCCAATAAAAACTCTATTTTGCATATACGTGTCCAAAAAGTCAAACCGGGACTTTACGGTGACTTTTAAGCTTAAACCGACACACGATACACCAACGAGGATCAAAAACCCACTAATTTCCCCCCTCCTAAATGTCGAGTACAGCCAAGCAACACTAATAGACAAACCAATTTTATATAATATACATGTATTAGTGGATTATACATGTATGTACTTTGTATTTATACCAAATAAGCACATAAACATTTTCACACTCCCATTCTTATCACCTATACTTTCCTAGATCATTTTTTCCCCTCTTCCTTTCAAAAACTCATGGCCAAACATTTAGAAGCAAGATCCACAATTTTTTTTTGAAGTTATAAGTAATCGGGTTATTTAGAACGTGTCTTGGGTAAAATTGGTGCATTTTGGTGTGTTCTTGAGCCTACTACCACTCGACATCTTTAAAGCATTGTAAGGATTCTTGAAAACTTGTTCAAATCTTGTTCATATCATGATGTTTTAATGTTTAAAAGTGTTAAAAAGACTTAAATGTGTATGATTTGTTAATATGAAAAAGTTAGGGTTTGATGTCTTATATATACATGCTCGACTTTTTTTTGAGTTTTTCATACAAATTATGATATTTTTTGCTTGTGTGGTAAATCTTGTTGCTTGCGGTACTAATTTGATGGTACGAAAGTGATTAGTGCTAATTACGCGTAATTAAGACGAAATATACACTTTTGAGTATATATATATATGGATCGGCTACTTTATAAAATATATAATTATTGGGGTTTTGAAAAACATTAAATTTTGGTTCTAGTGGTGAAATGGTGAAGATTGTACATATTAGCTTATTGTAATAAGCACTAGATTATTGATTTTTAACTACAAGTAATGGACTAAAATTAAATTTGCATAATTGGGCCGAGCCCACTATATACTCGGCCTACATGGGCTGTTTTGACCCAATTGCTTATTAGAAGTGCTTATTGGCTTATTTGATATTTAACGTAAAATATAACTTAACTAAAATGGATTAATTGGTTTTCGGACTAAAAATGCGTTATTGGGCTAAAAGTGGCCTATTCGGCCCAATAAACATCTCTGGAGATAAAAATAAGTTTTTCAACATTTTTAGACTCGCTATAATTATTTTTGTAAAATAGAACGATTTATATCGATAAAAACCAGTTTGGGCTTATTTCGACAATTTAAGCCCAATAAGCCAAATAAAAGGAATTTCGGCCCATAAATTATGAACATTGACTTTTGTTGACTTTTGAAATAATTTTGACTAAACGTTGACTTTTGTATCGAAAACTATAATAATGAAGTAATTATAACGATAAGTATAGTTATATCGATAAATATACACTTTGGATTATTTTTACAATTATAGTGATAAAAAGGGATTATTTGAGGAAATTTGCAACACTTGAGAAAAATGGGAGAGCTTGAATAAACGAATGGGTCATGCCCGATTTTTCTAAAATTTCGACACTTAGAATATTTTTCGTACGAAAACCGACTAAAAGACGAAACAGGCTATTTTCATTACTAAAAATATTAATTTAGGAAAATTAATATTTTTAGTCCTTATGAGACTTATAAATATATTTTTGACACTTATGCACTCGCACTTATTAATTTCTCAAAGACTAAATACTTGTAATTTTCTTTATAATAATTATTATATTATAAATAAATATAATAATTTATAATATAATAATACCCCACTAACACCATTATCAAATGAATTATTCAATGATTATTTAATTAATTACAAGTCTTAATTAAGAAAAATATATCCCACATGGTGTATGAAAAATGATTATTAAAGATATGATGCAAATCTACCAAGTACAAATACGAGATACGATTCATCTTTTTAAGCTTTAATGGTGAAAAACCGAGATGTTTGACAATACCCTATTGATTCTCTCGCTTGATAACATGGCTAAGCACCTCATGAAAAGGAATGTAAGTATAATTCACTCAACACTCATATATTTTTGGTGATGGAGTATATAAGAAAATTACACTCATATTGCTCAGTCATGATCCGTTTATTACCATAGGCTTGTACAAGAAACAAAACTCCACTGACGTGGCGTAAGCACCAAGTGTAAACATCTAAAGAGGACTTTTATTCGGGTTGTAACATTTAGGCTTCGGGTTAATAAGGGGTATGGATAAGGCCTGAGAATATTTATGAAATTGGTTTTAAAATAAATAGTTGAGTCTAAGTCCCATGTTGCTAGTTACCGAACAAACCACAAACCCGTAAATGATTATAGTTACAATCTTCTCCTCTTCACATATCGATCACCAAATATATATGTATATCACGTCTTAGCACATTGGCTAATCGATATCTCAAACATACTTCATCTTCTTTCATCTTCATAATAATACAACACATTGGCTATAATTGTCATCACACATATATATATACTATATATATATATATATATATATATATATATATATATATATATATATATATATATATATATATATTTTTTTTTTTTTTTCTTCGATGACTTATTCATTTTTCACATTTTTTTTTCTTGTACATCACATCACCCACACTTCGTATAAGCATACACCACAAAAATACAAAACATAAGGTGATCAATCTCATTTGTCAGAATGACACACAGAATGACAAAGTGTGGCTAACCAATAATCATCAAAAACTATCCCACATTCCAAGAAACTAGCAACCAACCGTTTAGACTTTGACAAGGGTAAGGCTAAGGTTTAAAGTGTAAAATCTTTTTGTATTTTCTGGATGTAACAAAAGAAAAGAATGGCTCAGAGGGTGAACTAAGGGTATCTAGCGCTAAAGATTAGCGCTAAAGATGAGCGCTATAAATAGGTCCATATGGGTGGTTAACTAACCGATGTGGCTAGCTAATATATCATTAGATGTAAAATGGAAGGCCATTTGGTTAAAATCCTAAGGTGCCTCTTTGTCACACGAATACACTTATATCACAAAAATGTGATCTCACTGCGGTCTAGTAAGGATTTACAAGTACAAGTTCTAGAATAAATAAAATCACCGGCACACTCATAGAAAAAAATCCAAGCATAAAAGATATATGCTATATGAAATAGGCTCAAATTCTCTCATATTTAGTGGAAAGGGCTATAAATGCGCTAGCAAATGTTATCGATCCTAAAAATGGATTGAAATGTCAATCGGGACACAACTCAAAATTTTCAAAATTTACCGTATTCACCAGTGGGATGATCTAGTTATTCTAATATATTAACCTATATGCGCGAAAACAACTAGAATATAAGGGCAAACAAGTATACAAAATTTTAAAAATTGGCCCAAAAATATGAAAATTTAAAACTAGTTTCGTTTTTCACTATTTTACTTTCCCCCCACACTTAAGTTATGCATTATACTCAATGTGAAAAATTAACTTCAAAGCATGCAAAAGTAGGGAAAATTAAGATAAGAAAAGACCGAGAGAAACGAAACATCACGGGCCCAAGAAATCGCGATCGAACTCCATATGATAAGATGTTAAGTACGCGAGATCAACCGATTTCTCTTCCAACCAAACATGTCCAATCGAGAGTGTAATGCCACAATCCAACCAATCCATTCTCCAAGAGCATATTAAATCTGTAAAAATAAACTAAACTACAAAAAAAAAAAAAAAAAAAAAAAAAAACATGTAAAATTCTAAAACGCACTTTCGTAGGCATCACGATTGCATTTAGCGTATGCAAAAAGCATTTTAAACCCCTCGGTGGCCCGAGTGGACAAGTGAAGTCTCGTGAGGGTTTCTAGTGAACATACCCATAAAGTTCAAAACATTATAAAAACAAGTACTTATTTATTTACGAAGTACTAAAATTAACAAAAATTTAAAATGCAAAACACAAGTTTAAGTAGAAAGAAAGTGATGTTCAAACATTTTTAGGAATGATATTTAAACTTATTTAGACTAATACGAAACACGTAGAACACGAAAAACGCAAAATGGATTTTTTTTTTGTTTTGGGTCTGCTAGGTCTCTCCAACCGCGGCGGTTGGGTTTGAGGTTTTCGAACAGAAGTCCCCCAGCCACCCCTGTTGGGTTTCCAGCCGGCAGTTGCTGGGTGAAATTTTTTAATTTTTTTAATTTTTATTTTTATTCGGAACGGTATTTGGCGGTTTGGGTGTGAACCGGCGGTTGGGGCTGGCCTGGTTCTCAGAAGAAGCTGAGTCGGGCCAGTTCGAGACTAAACCGGCGGTTTTGTTGGTCAGAAAGTTCTGAGCCGCACGGTTGGATTCTGAACCAGCGGTTCAGACAGTTTCGAGGTCACAGAAAATTACGAACCGCTTGGTTCGGGTTTGAACCGCATTTTCCTGGGTGAAAAATTAAAAGATTTTTATTTTTTTTTTATTATTATTTATAAACAAGTTTATACTTTTAAAATTTTATTGATTAAACGAAACAAATACATAAAAGGTAGAACACAAAATGAAACACAAGTAAACAAACACATAAACATATTTAAACACATATTAACAAGTAGAACTTTAAAAACATAAAATGACATTTAAAACAAAAATAAGCATAATCACATAAGCATATAATCACAGAAAATTATCACGCACATAAACGCAAGAAAACACTATTAGTCGCAAAACACAAAACAAAACAAATAAGAAAAACAAGACAAACACTATTGGTGTTTTTTTTCGCAAGCAATTTCGAGCACAAATTTAGTAAGCAAACATTTGAATGAGCATTTTAAGAACATATGAAACAAAATCCCAACAACAAAAACTTGATTTTGATGCCAAGATCATTAAGCAAAAGATGAGAAATGAGAGATTTTTAAAACAAAACGCAAGTGAAGCGATTAAGCAAATATCATGAGCAAACAAGCAAGCAAGAGCAATCAAACTAGAGCAAAGAAACAATCATTCAGGAGCAAGAGCAATTCGAACAAATTAGAAAACAAGAAATCAATCAATATATCAAGAAAATGAACAAACGAACAATTTGACAAGAATTCAATTCAAAAAAACAATCAAAGGATCACGCAAGAGCAGCAAACAAACAAACACCTAAGAACAAAAACCAAATCCCCAGCAACGGCACCAAAAACTTGATGGTGACGATGCCGGAATTATCAGGCAAGCAAACAAACAATATATCAATCAAGAAGACACTCAAACGAACAAACAAGTGCAAAACAAATCCCCGGAAATGGCGCCAAAAACTTGATGCGTCCCAACAAGCCAAAAACTTGATGTGCTTTCGCAACGGGTTTTAAATTTATAAACCAGAAATACTGATTAACTAGGAACACATACGAGCAAGTATACTCGTCCGTGTGTAGCAAGAGGTTTGGTAAGTCAAGGTCGTCCCAAGAGAATTGGTTGTAATCAAATGTTGTTTGATTGTTTAGGCAAGTAACAAGTTGATGGATATGATTGTCACGGATCAAACCACCAAGAAAAGCAATTATAAAAGCTTGATGTAAGCACACAAAGAACATACTTGTATGGAAAAATGATCACAAGGATATTAGGATGTTTAGTTTGGAAAACATATTATCATTGGTAATCCTTTCGACCTATAGAACCAATTATAATAGCTTATCATTTTATAAATCAAATATACATAAGTCTTAATCAATTGGTCATGTCATAAAACTCATGCCTAAACCAACAACAAACAAAGAGTTCTTTCGACCCATAACTTTGATGTCATCAATTTGTGAAGTTCCATTTACTTGAAAGATGATGAGAACACATATTCAAAAGTCTCCTTTCGACCTATAATCTAATTTAAACTTTTACTTGTTATGTTTATTAATTCACTTGCACAATCGTCACAAAGTACTAGACCAACACATTCGTCGACTAATGAATTGGAACGAATGACTATTGAGAATCCTTTCGGCCTCTAAACTCAACAATGATCAACCAAAATAATAAACAATGACAAGTTCCAATTTAACCAAATATGATGTCATTCATCATAAACCAAACAAACACTAATTATGTTCAAACATCCTTTTATCACAAGTTCTCATAATAACCAAACAAGCATAAAGAGATAATTGTAAACAAACATATCACACGACACACAAAAGAATTCTCATGATCAACACAAGCAAAAACATAAACATGATTGAAATTAATAGAAACAATACCAAACATTCGAGTCAAAGCATCAAGTGCTACAATTCCAACCATGTGATTCCAACCAAAAGAAACTACCAAAATACAAATCCTCCTTCCCTAAACCTTCCTGGAAATCGGCTTCATGTTGTGAGTATATGATTTAGGGGTGTTTGGTAATAAGGATTGTTGGTGATGTTTGTGGTGTTTAATTGGTGTGAACTATAATCAAGCCTTATGTTGTAAGGATGATCAGGTCATATGTCCTGCAAATTTCGACCAAACCAACTCCCCAACACCTCTAGAAATTGGTGGGGAGTGGTAGGAGAGAATCCTCCAAGTGTAGAGAGAATTGGTATGAGATGGTATAGATTATATGATGATTTTATTATTTTTTGATGAAAACACTTAACCAAGCACTCTCATTTATAGTTGAATGATCCTTGCTCACCAAGCATGTTTCTTGGGCACAAAGTGTCATAAAAATGCAGGAAAAATGAGTTATGAAGTGTATATGATTGAACTTGGGAGTAATGGCACTTAATTCCTCACTTAAATGCAACTTTAGAGGACTTTAAGTGCAGCAACCCGCGATTGGGATCTCAACCTTGGTGGCTAGGAACATTCTGACCACCAAAATCACTCTCAACCCACGGTTTGGACTTCAACCCGCGGCCAGATGACTGCTCAACCTCAGGTGAGTTATGAACCTGTGTCTCAGCATCAACCTTAGGTTGGAAATTGGTTTGCATGTGTATTTAAACCTTGGGTTGGCAATAAACTCCATCTTTAACAATCATCGTTGGCACTTAATCTTGACTCCTTCTTTCATCGAATAACTTCATAATATTTTACTTGAACTTGGAAATAATCATAGAATGAATCTTTATCTTGAACGGAAAACTTCTCTTTGTGCACATACTCTCGTTTTGTCGACTTTTCTTCGTCTTTCTCTTTATTTCTTTCAACATAGTTGTACCTGAACCTAAATACATCTTTTATATTTTTCAAGCGTAAAATGTTCAAAAATACAACCAAATAACACGCACAAACATATGAATAACGCTACTAAAATATGTACAAAATGAGCGTTATCAACAAGTTAAATATTTCATCCTAAATATTCAAGTAAGTTTAACTTGCGATCGCAATTTTTAAATGTCATATCTGAAACATCATATTCAAGCATTTTAACAACATATGTTAAAACTCTCATCTAAATGCAAAAAGCTAACATCAACCTTCAGGTGAGAAAGGACTCACAAGTTACTACATAAATGATTAGTGGTTCCTTTCATCCTCGTGTGAATATACACTTCTTAAGACCAAGTATATTCATTTTCGTTAATTCCTTTTATCCTCATAGGTTTGTCATCGTGTTTGTTGTCAAGCTCACCTCATAGGTAATGAGGATCAAACTTACCCCTCGGTTTTTGGGTAGAAAACAAACGTATCATCCTATCTCGCCAAGATTACGTTGATACTCTCTTTCTTCCGAATAACGAGCAATATGCCTATACGAAGATTGATATTTTTGAGTCTGTTTTTTTTCGTCGTCAATCTTGATCACCTACCGACGTACAGTGATCTCACAACAACAATGGGTGTTCATCTCAAAAATCCCATCAATCACCCTAGAAACATCCAAACCTCTCAAACGCGAACCATTCAATTACTTACGCTTAGGTCTAGGAATGATGGAACACATTCTGTGAATTTCATAATTTATGTGTGTTCAAGAATATCTTCTGAATTTCGTCTTATGACTATCTAAGTATTTCATTGGAAATATTAAAGTCATCTCTTCTCGTCTAGTCTCGTTCATCTCGTAAAAAGAATTTATTAGGTATAAATTCTCTCCTCGTGTCAAAAATTCTCACTAAATCAGCGAGATTTATTCATAAAATCCTCTTAAATTCCAATGACAACTTAAATATTTCATCCGAAATATTTAAAGTATATTTAATTTGCGAAATGGAATTAAATGTCATCTCTCGTTCTCGATCAACGTTCATCGAATCCCGTTGGATTCATTAATAAAATAATTAATTTGATATAAATTCCTTTAATATAAGGTCCAGAAAAATCATAATATATGTGAAATTTCTTTGTCAAAAATCAAATTCGGGGTCAAAACTGACCTCAACAGGTCACGACACCCTTAAATAGGGGACGGTACAGCTAAATTTAACTGTACCATCGGACCGTTGTCTGCTAAGACAGTTTATTTTGTTTTCAATTCTCACAGTTTCAAAAGTACTATCAAAACCCACTCGCTGTAGTCTTGAACCAGAACCGTCTCCAATCGGAATAGATTCTGCCTATCTTCTGATTCCTTAGCTTTTTCCCCTTTCACTTTCGCATGGTACAAAACACACCATATGTTTGGTTACTTCCGTATCCATCATCTTCTCTAGTTATGTACAATTCTCAACATTCATTCTACACTACCAATGCTTCCGCATCCCACTCATCTTCCATACACTTCAACCGAAGAACTGCTAGGATAAGTTGAGATAAGCCTTCTTCATCAACATAGTTTCTTCTATCAAAGATAACCCCACTAGAACCTTATCACTAACTCCATAACCTTGAAGATTCTATCTTCTTAATCCTTAGCACATTTCCACATAATCATATGCCTCATCATATGAATGTTCTATGAACATTCACAATGATTTAGAAGAGCTATGTGACTTTAAAGATGAAGTTTATTGTATGCTATCCACCACTTGTCATGACGTTACTAAGCTCATCGCTTCCATCAACGTTTGTTTTCCTCTTTATTTTTTAACTCATCTTATCCGGATGGCCATCGATTAAGGGGGACAGAAAACACACTCATACACATGTAGTCTTTCACCGAACATTCTCAAGAACACACAAATGTGGTTCTTATTCTCTAGAATTCTCTATTAAAACACTCACCTCCTAAGTACCCACTACTTAGCAAAACCTCAGTCACAAAAACACAGTCGGTTTTAACTTCCTAACCTCTACTCCTTGTGACCACCTAGATATTTGTTCTATACAAGAACCTTCAACCCTTATATCAATCCCACTTAAACCGTATAGCTACACTTCACTCTTGACAGTGATAGTTAGTTTAAGAACCTTCAACCCATCGATCATTACACTCAAACCTTATCACTATACTTCACTCTTGATAGTGACAGTGAGTTCAATAACATTCAAACACTACATTATACCCAAAGTGTATAACTATACAATCACACAAAATCCTTCATGAACCAAATTATCTCTAACACATAACTAGGATCATCTAAAACTAGAACTCTAGAATGTCGTCACCTCAACCCCGTTAGAGAAATTCACCCTTAGTAGGATCACATTCACATCTTTTTCTCCTTGAAATATATCATGTATCTCATTGTCAGTGCAAACGATATATTAATCTAAACCTTCTTTGCCCACCTTTTCTCAACGGTCAAATCCAACACTTTCCATCTTATGGAATCATTTCCATTCGCGTCTAGGTGCGTATCGTTCTTTTTTTTTTTGTCGAGTCTACTTTATGGCATGACTTTTCATAATAGTAATGACATTTATTTACCTCGTTTAGAGTATGTCTTTTCAACAAACTATCCTTAACACCAATCATCTTAGGTAGATGATTATGTTGTTCAAAAGGTTTGTTGGAACTCACCTTCCCAATGACAACTTGGAAGAAGTTATTCCCATAAATTCATGTATCATTCCCATGATTGGTTGAACAATTACATCTTAGGTGGTCGGTCAAGTTGTGACCCTCTAGTTTCTTTGAATTGCATTACGCATTCACATTTTTGTGTCGCTCAACTGTCTTGGGCTCTCTTTTTCGTTTTTATCCCATTGGCACACTTTCATCACGTGTCTAATGATGACATCAAATAACGACATCTTATTAGCATCATTTATCCTATATTATTGACTTGTTTTATATCACTTTATATGAGAATTGATACTTAATCGTTTACTTTTGTAATTCTCAGTTATAAACAAGCATTAGGTGAAAGTTAATGATTTCGGACGGAAATTAGAGCAAAATTAATCAAGTTGGAAAAGTCTACTGAACTGAAGGAAGATGCGCCATATCATTCTTGATAGATACGTCATACATAAAGAATTAGACGAATTAAAGACCATTTCCTGACTTTGAAGCATGCGCCGCATCGGATTTTATCATGCGTCGCATATGAAACTTTGGTCAACGAAGAAGAACCAACTTGTTCTACTCCAGATACGCCACATCGGACCAATCCGATGCGCCGTATCGGCCATACACAATCCTTACCAAGAAATCAAGTGGAGATTAGAAGCTTAATGAAGAAGTCAAGATTACAAGTCGACACTTGAAGATGCTTTCGTATTTTGGACATAAAATCTTCATCCGGACTCCGTTTTAGTTGATTCAAGCGGCCACGGAAAGAGAAAAAGGAGATCTACCTGTATCTGAAGGAGATGCGGCGCATCTGGTCTTTAGATGCGCCGTATTGGGAGATGCTCCATATCAGATTTATAGATGCGCCATATCGGGTCAGTTTCAGACTTGGAGGCTACGATTACTTATAGATGCGGCGCATCTAACTCTCTAGATGCGCCGTATCGACCCAGATTTCAGAATCTGTAAATACCGAACTCATTAACGAATTAGGGCATCATTAGGGACCCTCGGGATCATTCCCAGGCGTCTGTAAACGTCCCAAAATAGCAGCAAACTATATTGAAGATCCTTTCCATCCACGAAGAACATCTTAAGACAATTTACTTTGTTTAATCATTCGGTTAGCGTGTAGTTTTCATTATGATTTCTATCTTTTATGCTATGATTCAAACATTGTGTATTGTTACTGAGATTATGGGCTAACACCCTTAGGTGTTAGCCATGTTCATGAAGTTTTATTAGTTTTTATGATTTTGTCGATGTGTTTGCTTTGTTATTGGATTGGGTGCTTGTCGATAAAAACTCGTTTATTGCTTATAACTAGTAGAAGTCTATGTAACTAGGTTATGATCCTTATAACTTTAATTGATGTGACTTAACTACCTGTAATTGTGGTTTCTTAGGTTGAGTTATATGCGTGTTAACCCGAATCTCTATTAGGAATCATTGTTTGGCATAAACGGAACGTGTCTACAACCTAATAGGACTAGTAGCGTGTAATACCGAACTAGGTTAGATGGTTTAAAGCAATAAGTTAGTATTGATGCTAGACGAGTCACTATGATCATGTCCTCTTTTCCACCACGATGGTAGGTTATTTAATCGTGACAGGATTAATAATCGGATTGGCGACAAAACAATTGAATGAATTAAAACAAGTAGACATAAGCATGTATAACTATAAAATGGATTAGACGTGGCTAACCCGTTCTTCCTATCTATCTTCATCTATCTTTAGTTTGCTTTTAATTAGTTTAATATTTATTTTCTCGTATTTAGTTTAATTAAACACACAAAATCGTGATAGCCTCTCAGGCTAAAACCCCAAAAATATTTACTTGCTTTCTAGGTTAGTTAGTTTAGTAATTAGAATACCTTTAGATCACTTTAGCTTCGCTCCTAGTGAACGACCCTTGCTTACCTAGAAACTATCTACATTGATCGGGTACACTGCTCGTGAGTGTTTAGAGTCTATAGGTTAGTTCGGCAATAAATAAATTTAAAACTTGGTAGTTTATTATAGACCTAAAAAAACACATCAAGTTTTTGGCGCCGCTGCCGGGGAGTGATTGTTTAATTTGATTTATTGGTATTTTAGTTTTTATTTGTTTTCGTTAGTTTCTGTGTGTTTTTGTCATTCTGTGTTTCTGTCTCAAAAAGGCAATACGGCGTATTCTTGTCTGTGAATACGGCGCATCTGTCTGATTTCAATACGGCGTATTCTTGTCTGTGAATACGGCACATTGACGTTCTGCGACAATTTTTTTTCAGTTTGTGTGATTTTTTTTAGTATTATATAATTTGAAAAATCTGTTACAGAAAGCTAATACGGCGTATCCATTGTCTGTTGGATACGGCGTATTATCTTGTGTCGATACGGCGTATCCATTGTCTGTTGGATACGGCGCATCGATTTTCTGTGACACCAAAAATATTTTTTTATTTTTATTTTTTATTTTTTTGTGTTTATTAAATTTTTATTAGTTTAGTTTTTATTTTTGTTTAGGTTACTGCTGTTCTTGGTTGTTTATCTTTCAGGTAATAATGATGATGGACAATCTGGACATAACTATGGAAGAATATCTTAGGCTTAACAAAGAAAGATCCTTGTGCAATAAAAAGGTTTACGATTGGGAAAGAGCAAGATATGGTGCACAAGTCATCAATGATAAAGAACCCACGATGGAAGAGTACTTATTATCAAAGCAGGAAAAATCTGGGAAAGAAAGAAACAAATTGCCATTTCGACACACTTGGACTTTATCCAATGATGATGATGAAGAAGAATCATACGATTTTGGTGCAATTAGGTTTCCGGCAATAGTTATTGATGATGTTATTTCTCCGAAAGTTGCCCAAGATGAAGAAGAGTCACAAGTGTTTGATTTGAATGAAAATCCGGCAATTGTTTACAAAGAAGCTTATTCATCCGAAAGTGCTTATGATGAAAATGAAGATGAATGTGGAACAATGGTGTATGGTGCTATTACTTGTGATTTTTCACCCGAGTTGGAAAATATAATCTCATCATATCAAAAACACCATGATAATATTCCATCGGATGAAGATAATGAGTATTCTAATATTGAAAGTTTTGATTGTATTGTGTACGATGCCATACCGCAATTGCCACAACAAAATGAAATATTCATGCGTGGAACAAATGAGCCAGATTATGACCCCACAAAGGATTTTGAAGAAATGTGGGATGACTTATTTGAGGCGGCTATTCGAGAAAAGGATGAAATTACAAGACCACTAGTTGAAGATGGAGACTCACAAGATGAATTGGAGTCACTTACAACAAAAAGTGGTACTAATTTATTTAATATTATTAATCCCGTTACTAATAATCTTGCTAGTTTTCCTAAACAGGTTGCAAAACGAAAGAATGATGAGGTGGAATTTACTACACCAACTAATGATGAATATAAAGCACCTGTTATCAAGCCATTTTTGGTTGAAATAGAAAAAGAATTCAAGGATGAGCTGATGGACACGACCATGATTGAAGAGGATGATTTCAATCCTATGAAGGATATAGAGGAACCCGAACTTTTACTCGCCAAAGACCCTTTCTCATCTTTTATGGAAGTCAAGGGACGCCTTACTACCAATAGAACAAACAAAGAAGAAGGGAGATTCATTGATCCTCAACATACTACTCTCTCACATGTAATGTTCATGTCATCCAATTTAACAACCAAACCGGGTAAGGTAATGAACGAAGTACACATATTGCCAAGGTATTATATTTACATATTTCTTCCATCTCTAGTAGCAAATTTACACTCTTATAGTGTTTATTGCTATTTTCACCCGCACTTGATTCCAAGTGGGGGGACGTACACCCTATTACCTAGTAAATAAGGGTGGAGTCAGGCTCGTGACTCTAACAAAAACAAGTGCTTCTTGGGAGGCAACCCATGCTTGTCTTTTATTTTGTTTTTAGTTTATTTTTATTTTCGTATTTCTGTCAGTTGGTCAATACGGCGCATGCACTTTTAGTGGATGCGGCGTATTAGTTACAGGAAGTTGATGCAGCGTATCCAATATTCCATGGATACGGCGCATCGACACTCTGGCCTGTAATTTCCCGTAGTTTTATTTTCCTAACCAATGATTAACGAGATGTTCTCGAGTCTATTTTTTTTCTGTGGTCTCTATATATTTACAGGTCTGGACGAATGAAGATGTTGATGAACTCCCACATTTTATATGCTCGCATTCTTACATGATGGATCATACCGAGCAAATCTCAGGGGAGTTCTCCGTTCTAATTCTTTCTATCTCTTGTTTTTAATTTTAAATACAAACAACGAGGACGTTGTTTAACTTAAGTGGGGGGATGGAGAATTAGAACGTTACTTGTCCTAAATTTTCAAAAATATGCTTTAATCCATGCTTAATTATCAAAATTTAATTTTTTAGCATGTTTTTGTTTAATCTAAGTTGCATAGCTGCACACATAACCTTATTTTCAAAAATTGTGAACTTATCAAAATTCACAAATCTATGAGTGTGCCGGTGACTTGTAAACTTTAGAACTTGGCTTGTATACTATTCGAGACCACCATAATGAGTATTATTGATATAATTGGAGTGACTTGTCTAACTTGGTAAATTTCTAGGATTACACCCAAAAAGCCTATAAATATTATGTGTTATTAACTAACTACACTGGTTAGTTAACCCCCGTATAAACCCTTTGTTTACTCTCATTTTTAGAGTAAGATACCCCTAGAAAAACCCTCAGAGCCATTCCTTTCGTTTCTTACACCAATGTTTAAAATGTTTCGTTACACCCTTACACCTTAGCCTACCCTGTAGATTAAAGTCCGTGGTTAGTTACTTTAGGCAAAGTGTGTTTCCTTACAATTAACTGTGTTCGCGTGCGTAATTCATTATCTATGGTTAAGGTCGGGAAATTGCACAATGAAATTGGAGTGAAAGTAGATATTGTATAATTTGAGTCTTGTTATTTTTCGTGTGTTTACTACTTTCACTATTACTGTTATTTCTGAAGTCATGAAAAGTATGGAAAAATTATCCAGAGTTATCGTTATAGTGATGTGTTGAAATTTTACACATCTATGTTTATGTTAGTAGTTAAATAAAAAAAAAAAAAAAAATCGAAAAAATGAGAAAAGAAAAAGAAAGAAGAAGTTGGAAGTTTGTTTTTACCAACATTGTAAAGTTATGTAAAGTTATCATTATTGTTGTTGTACTATATTTATGGATTGAATGGGAGTTGGCCGTTATGGGAACGCCAACTAAGGTTTATTCTTTGATTGAGATTTTATTGAGTCTAATTCGTGTCTACCCAAAGCGTGAGTTTCAAGTGTCAAAGCGTGAGTTATTCAATGATATGAGTCTTATTCATTGGATGGTTGGGAAAGTAATTAACCACACTTAGGATTTTAATCTATTTGTTTTGTTTATTTTTTATTTTACAGCAATTTGTATCCCAAATATTATCCATACCCTATATTATTCTTTATCCAAACCTTTGATTTATTGAGATTAGGGATTTGAGCAATCTTAAGTATCGTAGTCGTGGATTCGACTATGTATTTATGATTTTGTCGCCCTTTTTGATATAATATTATTGGTAAAGATTACTTGGTCCTATCTTTAGCCTATTCGAGTTAAGGATTTGAGCAATTGCAAGTATCGTGGTCGTGGATTCGATCATGTATTTGTGATTTTGTCGCCTTTTCTGGAATATGAGATCGATAGAGATTAAAAAGGATGATCAACCCTTAACCAAAAAAAAAAAAAAAAAAAACCCTTTTTACCGCTTTAGACTTGTTACTCCTTAGCTTTAGTGGGGGAGATGTGTATCATTGCCAAGCTTATGATAGAAATATTTTATTTTGTTTCTAATTCGTTAAGTGTTTGGTTGTGCAATTATGATCAAACAAATAAATGCTTAATTGTAAAAATACATCCTATTCAGGATACATTTTCATAAGTTTTAATCTAAGGTTTACTTGAGGACAAGTAAAGTTCAAGTGGGGGGATATTTGATGACATCAAATAACGACATATTATTAGCATCATTTATCCTATATTATTGACTTGTTTTATATCACTTTATATGAGAATTGATACTTAATCGTTTACTTTTGTAATTCTCAGTTATAAACAAGCATTAGGTGAAAGTTAATGATTTCGGACGGAAATTGGAGCAAAATTAATCAAGTTGGAAAAGTCTACCGAATTGAAGGAAGATGCACCGTATCATTCTTGATAGATACGTCGTACATAAAGACTTAGACGAATTAAAGACCATTGCCTGACTTTGAAGCATGCGCCGCATCTGATTTTATCATGCGTCGCATATGAAACTTTGGTCAACGAAGAAGAACCAACTTGTTCTACTCCAGATACGCCGCATCGGACCAATCTGATGCGCCGTATCGGCCATACACAATCCTTACCAAGAAATCAAGTGGAGATTAGAAGCTTAATGAAGAAGTCAAGATTACAAGTCGACACTTGAAGATGCTTTCGTATTTTGGCCATAAAATCTTCATCCGGACTCCGTTTTAGTTGATTCAAGCGGCCACGGAAAGAGAAAAAGGAGATCTACTTGTATCTGAAGGAGATGCGGCGCATCTGGTCTTTAGATGCGCCGTATTGGGAGATGCTCCATATCAGATTTATAGATGCGCCATATCGGGTCAGTTTCAGACTTGGAGGCTACGATTACTTATAGATGCGGCGCATCTAACTCTCTAGATGCGCCGTATCGACCCAGATTTCAGAATCTATAAATACCAAACTCATTAACGAATTAGGGCATCATTAGGGACCCTCGGGATCATTCCCAGGCGTCTGTAAACGTCCCAAAACAGCAGAAGACTATATTGAAGATCCATTCCATCCACGAAGAACATCTCAAGCCAATTTACTTTGTTTAATCATTCGGTTAGCGTGTAGTTTTCATTATGATTTCTATCTTTTATGCTATGATTCAAACATTGTGTATTGTTACTGAGATTATGGGCTAACACCCTTAGGTGTTAGCCATGTTCATGAAGTTTTGTTAGTTTTTATGATTTTGTCGATGTGTTTGCTTTGTTATTGGATTGGGTGCTTGTCGATAAAAACTCTTTTGTTGCTTATAACTAGTAGAAGTCTGTGTAACTAGGTTATGATCCTTATAACTTTAATTGATGTGACTTAACTACCTGTAATTGTGGTTGCTTAGGTTGAGTTATATGTGTGTTAACCCGAATCTCTATTAGGAATCATTGTTTGGCATAAACGGAACGTGTCTACAACCTAATAGGACTAGTAGCGTGTAATACCGAACTAGGTTAGATGGTTTAAAGCAATAAGTTAGTATTGATGCTAGACGAGTCACTAAGATCATGTCCTCTTTCCTACCACGATGGTAGGTTATTTAATCGTGACAGGATTAATAATCGGATTGGCGACAAAACAATTGAATGAATTAAAACAAGTAGACATAAGCATGTATAACTATAAAATGGATTAGACGTGGCTAACCCGTTCTTCCTATCTATCTTCATCTATCTTTAGTTTGCTTTTAATTAGTTTAATATTTATTTTCCCGTATTTAGTTTAATTAAACACACAAAATCGTGATAGCCTCTCAGGCTAAAACCCCAAAAATATTTACTTGCTTTCTAGGTTAGTTAGTTTAGTAATTAGAATACCTTTATATCACTTTAGCTTCGCTCCTAGTGAACGAACCTTGCTTACCTAGAAACTATCTACATTGATCGGGTGCACTGCTCGTGAGTGTTTAGAGTCTATAGGTTAGTTCGGCAATAAATAAATTTAAAACTTGGTAGTTTATTATAGACCTAAAAAAACACATCATCTAACCTCTAGCATACTTTGATATGCTCACATACCTCATCAAACTCTTTTTTTTTTTGGTAGCTACACTTTAACATAGTTTAACCTTTGCATGTCTTGCTACGAGTATTTTATCCCTATAATGTTGCTCCTATTCTTTTATATATTATGTTGCACGAAGCTAACCCTTGATGTAGGAAAATCCTTTGAAAGAATTTGATCCATGGATCCGCTTGATACTAAGGTAAATAAACAAGGGGATTCAATCACCATAGGGGAGCATTGAGTTTGGGGGATCTCGGGGGTATTTGAATACATAGCATGGAGTCGTCTTCACAAGTGGTGATAGAAGACTTCGCTGGGATGATGCAAGCTTGCCTTTCTGGAGAGAAAGGAAAGTAGTGCAATAAGGGGGAGTAGGGAGTGAATTCAAGGGAGAGCTCGAGGCAACTACCTTTTTGCTTCGACAAAAGGGGGAGAAGGGAGTGAAAACAGGTAACATTTACATTTTATTATGTGTTACGGTTTACATATTTATCATCATCAAAAAGGGGGAGATTGTTAGTGCGAATATTACGATATTTAAACTAAACGGTTTCTTCGGTTTTAATAATGACAAACATGTAACTTGTAATGCATAATGTAAAATGCGCAAGTTACTTGTAAACATAAATCATCAATGCATACTTACATCAAAACCTCTCGACGTCTCAAGTATGCTTCAACAAAGTCGTAGATTTCCATCCCAACGTAAATCACTCAAGGTATAAACAAATAAATCGACAACTTGACTAATGATCAAAGGATTATATTTTTCTCTAAATTTCACATTTTTAATGTGACAAAACATTTTTTCAAAAATATATTTTACAAATTATTTTTGAATTAAAAAGAAATGTTTTAGTTTGAAAAATAAGTTTAAAATCACCAACAACTATTTCCCCCCCAAATCAGCTCCAAACTTCCACAAATAAACCTTCACCACTAAAAACAAATTTTGTAGCGTCTCTATCTGGGACGGTACCACTAAATTTAGTGGTATCATCGGGAATTTAGTGGTACCGTGCCCCCTGTAACGGTCAAATCTTCATTGCCTATAAATACCAGTCCATTCCACAATTTTGAATCATCCTTTTTCACACACAATTTTCTGAGTTCAAATCTCCTATCACATATACTCTCCTTTGATCATGTCGTTATTTTATCTTTGTTTAAGAGTGATCCAATCATCCATTCAAGTGATCACCTTCATTCCTCTACTAGTGCAAGAGAAGAACACTTCGTATCAAGAAGATACAAAGTGTTGTAGTTTTAGTGTAGTGCACTCATAACATTCATTACGTACTTGCTGTATTTTGATATACATCAAGTAGTATATCATCTTGTTTAGTTAGTTTGTGTGGATCATTGTGATCTTGTGGAGATCTGGGAGATCTTGTGTAGCCTGTGTTGATAGTGAGTAGATCGGGTAGATCGTGTGAAGATAAGGTAGATCGGGTAGATCCTGAGTAGATAGGGTAGATCGTGAGTAGATCGGGTAGATCGAGTGTAGATCATGTGGATCTTGTAGCTTGTGTGATTTGTGAGGATTGGGTAGATCTTGAGTGAGATTGGTACTAGCTATATTAGTACTCGACATTTAGCTTAATGTCGGAAAATAATGTAAGCGACATGGTTTATGTGTTTCGGCCTAAAACACAAGGTTTTTTATGTTGGGCCATAAAACATAATGGGTTTGGTTGTACCCGAAGAAGAACTCGACATCTAGCTTAGTGTCGAAAAATATTGTAAGCGACGTTGTATGGTTTTCTCCGCCAAGAAGGGAGCTTGTTGATTAGTGAAGTAACTCTCGAGTTGGGTACTCGGGGAGTGGAGTAGGGCAAAGAGGAGCTTCGTGACCGAAAAACTATAAATCATTGTTCCCGGTTTGCTCTTTTCTTACTTATCTCTTTACTTTTTTATTTTTGCATTTACCGCTGTATATTTGCATTGCTTTTATGTTTGTGTGGCTTATTGCTTATATTGTGTGGTAGTTATGTTGTGTCTATGTTTGTGTTATGGTAATATGATTCACATATGGAATTCCACTATCACTAGTTGTCACAATACTTTTTGTTGACACTTCTCATATTATGTCAAACTTGATTGGTCATTTGTTACAAAAGATTTAAGTTTTTAAGTGAAAACGTATTCACCCCCCTCCACGGTTTCCACATCCATTATCAAGTGTATTGGAAGTAGCAGTCTGCCAAAACTGTTTGATTTGAGAACTATAGATAGTTGGATTCACTGTGAGAGCATGCCTGATGTGGCTAGCATTAAGAAAATCCAATATCTGATGAAACCCATGACTTCCCTCTGTTTTCTCCAAGAATGCAACCAGGTTATGTTTATCACAAAAAGCTAAATTCGCCATTGAGATTGAGAAAAGTTGGATCAGAGTGCTGGGTTATGTGGTTTGAAGAGAGAAAGTGTGTTTGGTAAAGCAGATTAAGATTATATAAAGAACACTTCGGGTTTCAATTAGACTGACTTGAATAAATCTTTTCGTTATCGAAAATAAAATCTTTTAAGTTAAAGAAATTATGTGAATTATCCAATTTAGGAAACTTATAAGCAAAGTAAGTAACGAAAATCTCTCAACGGCTATATTTAAAAAACGGTTACTCCCAAACAGCACTAACGGTTACCCAGCAGTACTAAGTTTTAGCCTAGCAGTACAAACTTTTGACAAGCAGTACTAACTTTTTACAAAAACTTTTTCTCTGCAGTATTAACTCAATTTTCTTTCAAAAACAATACTGCACTCAAACTTTTGAAGGGATTAAGTGTAAAGGAAGACACTTAATCATTTTTGGTAGCATTTAACCTCTGGTTGTGTGAGAACCAATGATTTCAGTATAAATACTGCCTGTGATCAGATAGACTCATTAAAAGAGCATTCTTGATAGGGTTTCCAACTCGTGGCAGATATTACCTCTAACAAAAATGTATTAGATTCACTTTTGCTCGTTGTTCTCTAAACCAGATGTCCTTAGGCTAACACACTATCAAATGATAGAATGGTAAAGAGTGAGTTAGCTTAGTTACTATCTGACTAACTAAAGACCATCAATTCATATTCATAATACCACCTGATAAACATAGGTTGATTTCAAGAAAAAGATTTTAAAGAACCTCCCAACTCAGGTGTTAACCCTTGTCAAGTGATTTCCAAACCTTCTTTATCATGAATCAGTTGCACCAGCATTAAGCAACCACATAACATTCAACAAGCCACTTTTGCTTCTCACACAGCATCAATTCCAAGCATACTGCTTGCTTATCCTGCAAATGTGTCACACCCCCAAATTTTGATTGCAGCGAAATGGAATTCCGAGGGCTTGATGTTCTTGGATAACAAAGTACAAGGAAATAAAGAATGACCTCTAAGTGAGTCATTTTGAAACAAGCATTTGATTTAAACTTAAACGTTTACAAAAACATTAAGTTCAGAGTTCACCATCAAATGTAAGATTTTAATACATAACCAAACGCTAAGTAATGCAAAGAAATCTTCATCATGATGTGCGGTCCAAAATGTAACTCTAGTATGCTCCATACATAAATTGATAATTACCGTCTAGTTACCGGATAATACACGGTAAAAAGTCAACATAATTGTTGGTGAGTTCATACGTTTAAGTAAACAAGTAAGGTGCGGACCACAAGATTTCAGAAGCATGACAATCACAACAAATACAACGTCATAGCCAAAAATAATATACAATTCCCTAAGCTCATGACCCCGAAGCTCAATGTAATGGTATCCAATCAAGCATAGTAATATTCAGTGCCCTAAATAAGTGTTTGCCAGACACTCGGAAATAATCCGAATGATATGCGTTCGTTTGACAGGTTGGCGCAACCAACTCGGATGGGGGTGTTAACTGAAATAGATCTATTCATAACATCTGCGCTTACAAGTAATTAACGGTTCATGATTCGTGGGGACTTTAGTGGCAATGCAGTAACTTACGCAAAGTAACGGTTTTTGGTACTTGTGTCCGAAAAATAAGCAATGTATTCCCACCCCGAGGGTTTTAAAATAAGATACAAACAATGTAAAAACCGAGGCTATGAAACTCACCTTAGTTACCGAATCTCGATTAGTAATATGGTAAAGTGTGAATAGTGGTCCGGTAACTCTAACCGCAACCAAATTAAGTACAATGTCTTAGGTTTGAAAACAAGGTCGAGCATGCAAGATCATATGCTATTATATCACTCGTACATGTTTGTTGCAACGTTTAACGTCAAAAATAAACACTTTGTTGGATTCCTGAAAATAACTAGGTGATCTAGTAAAGCTAGTCGTAAAACAATGGTTACTAAATGTTATCGACCCAACTCAGTGGATTTAGGAAGTATGTAGCAATGTATACAAAGGCTAAGACTGAACCTCAGCCCATTTGGATCCCGATCCCACATTTATATGGCCTTAAAGTTGGGTGGTCAGGCTATTTTCATAGTTTCTGAATAGTTTTCGGGGATGTTTGAGAGGTTGTAAGTTATTCTTTATAAATCTGTTGGTCGAACGATTGGACTTTTTGGAATCTAGACCACGTGAACCTTATTTTACTGACTGTTATTTTTCCATAACAGACCCTATCTATGAGAAAAGCATGCTTAAGCATGGTCACATGGGAAAACAGTTTCGACACTTAGGAAATTTCTAACAATTTGAGCTGTTAGTTTTAGTTAGATTTCATCGTATTTTAAATCAAAGTATCTTGGTCATTTGAACTCCGTTTCTTAAGTTCTTTATATCCCCGGGTTCGTATTTAAGGGTACTAACATATTTTTAGTGCCTCGGAATATCTAGCTAGCTTCTAATGTCCGTTTTCATCCTTTGAAAAACCCTCAACAACAAGTTTAACTTCAGCAAATTGTTTTCGTCGTCTATCTTAGAATTAGCGTATCGCCTTCGTTATAAGACCGTTTTAATACATTCAAGCGGCCATGTTTTCATTTTCGAGTCTATCTTCTGAATTTCTAGCCTAAACTTACTCCTATCCGACTGATTCTTCCAGATTTAGCAAAATGGGATAGTTTCATTTAAAAATGTTTCAAAGTGTGTTTTCTAGTTTTAAAAGCATTCCAAATCACTTCCAATCACTTCAATACTACTCTAACTCTACCACATTATTGTAAAGAGTGTTATGAAACTTATTTATTCATAAAAATGAAAGTTTATGAAATAAAATCTAGTTGTCAACTTAATATGTTTTAAGAAAAAGTAACAAACATGTACCAAAATGATAATAACACATACGTAACCATGCAAATATAGCTCTAGGAAATGAAATAGCTCATCATTAAGTAGTATAATGTTATCAAAATTAGTTTGATGGCTTACTTGGAGTAAAAATAGGTATCAGTTCATAGTTTTTCTGGTTAAAGTTAAATACATATAATTAAGTGGGCTTAGTAAAAGAATTATAAAAGTGTAAGAAAATAATTTTTGGCACTTTTGTATTAATTTAGTAAGTGTGAGAATGTATTAAAAATAATTGTTAGGAGTGTCGGATATATTTTCCATTTAAATCGCGAAAAGTGTTTGTTAGCTTAATAAACGTATGTAAATAAAAGGGAATTGTCTTAGTGATTAAAATTTTGAACCGGAGTAGGAGCAAGGTATTGTGATTTTGTAGACTAAATATAGCCTAAAGTCATAGTTCACATGAAAGGTATTCTAAATTTTATGGTTATTCAACTAAAAAGTTATACGTAAATTGTTCTCAGATAAGCGTCAAAATAAATAGTTTGAGTTTAATAATTAGTTTTGACCTGTAAAATGGCGGGTTGTCATAGTCTACCACCCATAAAAGGAATCTCGTTCGCGAGATTCAGTCGGTGTTGGTCGTTGGTGTGGTGTCAGTGAAGAGGTGCAGATACTTTTGACGGATCCGGTCTTCTCGTTCCCAAGTGAACTCCGGACGTCGTTGAGAATTCCAGCAAACATTGAGGATAGGAATTCTAGTACGTTTCAATTTCTTGACATTGCGATCCATAATTTCTACCGGCTCTTCGATGAAATTAAGCTTATCATCGAGTTGAATCTCTTCTAATAGAATGATAAGGGATTCGTCGGATAAACACTTCTTAAGATTGGAAACATGAAATGTATTGTGCACACTACTGATCTCTGGCGGAAGCTCAAGTCTGTAGGCCACTGGACCGATTCTAGCTAGAATCTTAAATGGTCCAATATACCTAGGGTTCAATTTCCCGTGTTTCCCAAATCGTATCACACCTTTCCAAAGCGATACCTTCAACATTACCATGTCCCCGAGTTTGAACTCCAAGGCCTTACACCTCACATCGACGTAACGCTCTTGACGATCTCTGGCGGCTTTTAGTCAGTTCCGAATTTGAAAAATCTTCTCGGTTGTTTCGTGAACAATGTCTGGACCGGTGAGTTGAGCATCTCCGACTTCGGCCCAACAGACAGGTGATCGGCACTTCCTACCATAGAGTGCTTTAAATGGTGCAGCCTTTATGCTTGTGTGATAACTATTGTTGTAGGAATACTCAATCAACGGCAAATGAGTATCCCAGCTATTTCCAAAATCAATCACACAGGTACGGAGCATGTCTTTTAGTGTTTGGATGGTCCTCTCGTTCTGACCATCAGTCTGTGGATGATAGGCCGTGCTCATATCAAGGCGGGTTCCAAAGGCATCATTAAGTAATTCCCAAAATCTTGAAGTGAATCGACTATCTCGATTCGAGATGATTGAAACTGGTACACCATGTTTTGAGACTATCTCCTCGATGTAGATTTTGGTTAACTTATCCATCTTGTAGGTTTCCTTAATGGGTAAGAAATGAGCTGATTTGGTGAGACGATCAACGATCACCCAAATCGCATCGTGACCACTCGGTGTTTTAGGGAGTTTGGTGATGAAATCCATAGTAATACGCTCCCATTTCCATTGGGGAATCTCTGGTTGTTGTAGTAAACCAGACGGCTTCTGGTATTTGGCCTTAACTATGGAACAAGTAAGACATTTGCCGACATAAGTAGCAATGTCAGCCTTCATGTTCGGCCACCAATAAAGCTTTTTGAGGTCCTGGTACATCTTATCAGAACCTGGGTGTATGGAATACTTTGACTTGTGTGATTTGTGCATGTTCAAATCTCGTAGGCCACCAAAATGTGGTATTCAACTTCTATCTTTGAAGCATAACATTCTATCTGTTCTTTTTGCAAAACCATTCTTACTTTCTGGCATACCATGAAGATTCTCCTTGGGTCGGTTCTCTGCCTTAAGTGCTTCGGCCTGAGGCTCAAGAATTTTGGATGGGAGAGGTGAACTAATAGTCATACCCAATGATCTTACTCTTAGAGGTTTAAGTCGTTCTTTCCTGCTAAGAGCATCTGCTACCACGTTTGCTTTGCCTGGAAGGTATCGAATCTGGCAATCATAATCACTAAGCAATTCTAACCAACGGCATTGCCTTATATTAAGCTCTTTCTGATCTAAGATATGTTGAAGACTTTTGTGATCCGTGTACACTGTACACTTAGTACCATAGAGGTAATGTCTCCAAATCTTTAGCGCAAAGACACCCGCTCCTAACTCCAAGTCATGAGTGGTGTAATTCTTCTCATGAACTTTGAGTTGTCGAGAAGCGTAAGCTATGACTTTTTCCATCTGCATCAACACATCCCCAAGTCCTTTATGCGAAGGATTGCAAGAAACTACAAAATTTTCCATTCCTTCAGGCAATGCCAAAATTGGCGCACTGCAAAGTTTTTGCTTTAGCAACTGAAAGGCGGATTCTTGTTTCTGTCCCTATTCGTACTTCTGATTCTTCTGTGTTAGCTTGGTCTAAGGCTTCGCTATCTTAGAGAAACCCTCGATGAAGCTTCTGTAGTACCCGACAAGACTAAAAATTGACGAATCTCTATGGGAATCTTAGATGTTTCCCAATCTTTAATAGCCTTGATCTTAGCAGGGTCAACAATCAATCCTTGGCTATCAATTATGTGCCCAAGAAATTGTACTTTCCGAATCCAGAAATCACACTTAGAAAACTTAGCATACAACTTCTCATTCTTCAGTAATTCTAAGATCGTCTTGAGATGTTCTTCGTGCTCTTCTTTGCTTTTAGAGTAGATTAGAATGTTATCAATGAATACAATTACAAATTTGTCCAAATACGGCTTGTACACCCGATTCATGAGATCCATAAATACCACTGGTGAATTAGTCAATCCAAACGGCATCACTTGAAACTCTTAATGACCATAACGAGTCCTAAAGGCCGTCTTTGAAATATCTTCCTCCCGGACTTTAGGTTCATGGTAACCCGACCTCAAATCAATCTTCGATTAAAAATGGAACCTTGCAACTGATAGAACAAATCATTGATTCTTAGGAGTGGGTAACGATTCTTCACCGTTAACTTGTTCAATTCACGATAATCTATACACATCCGGAATGATCCATCCTTCTTCTTTACGAACAAGACGGGTGCACCCCAAGGCGAGGAACTTGGTCTAATAAATCCCTTGTCTAGTAGTTCTTGTAACTGATTAGACAATTCTTGCAACTCTGATGGTGCTAGCCGGTAGGGTGCTCTTGCTACTGGTGCCGCTCCTGGCACCAAATCTATCTGGAATTCTACTTGTCGGATGGGTGGTAGTCCAGGCAAGTCTTGGGGAAAGACTTTCGAAAAATCTTGAACAATCGCTACATCTTCCAATCGTTTCTCTTCCGACTTCTTTTCGGTTATGTGTGCTAGAAAAGTATGACATCTTTTCTTTATGTACTTTTCGGTCCTGATAAATGATATGATGCTTAATCGAGTCTCACTTTGTTCACCACGGATAATCAAGGTTTCACCATTAAAAGGGAGATGAACAACGTTTTTGTCGCAGATAATTCTTGCATGGTGTTTGGATAGCCAATCCATACTAATTATAACGTCAAAACAACCGAGTTCGATGGGCATAAGGTCGATGTTAAATGGATGGTTTAGGAAGTTAAAGGTACAACCAATTATAATGTCAAAACAACCGAGTTTGATGGGCATAAGGTCGATGTTAAATGGATGGTTTAGGAAGTTAAAGGTACAACCGCGGATTATGGTGTCGCAGCCAACTAAGTTACCATTAGCTAATTCAATGTTGTAGGCAGTGTTTAGGGTAGTCGGTGTGATGTTAAGTAAAGGAGCAAAAGTAGTAGACACAAAACTTTTATCGGCACCCGAATAAAATAAAACTGAAGCATAATGACCATTGAGAAGAAACGTACCCGTAACAACATTCGGTTCCTCAATAGCTTCTCTTCTTCTAAGATTGTAGACTCTTCCCCGAGATCCACTATTTTAAATTCCCATTCCCTGATTCTTCTCCTTTGGGCATTGATTACTGCAATGTCCTGTTTTGCCACATCCGAAACATGTCCTGGGAGTCCTCTGCTTTGTTACAGAAGTAGGAGACCTGCAGTCTTTGGTCGAATGCCCAATCTTCTTATAATAACACATGGAGTAGGGCATTCTCCAGGATTGTGGTGACGTTGGCACTTGTCACACTTCGGAAGAGTTCCTTCATAACCTTTCTTTTCAGCTGGGCCTACTACATAGGCCATAACAACTTCTTATCTTTTTTTGGGTTGTGGTGTAGCATTTCCTCCCTAAGTAGCATCCCACTTTCTCTTGTTGTTGTTATTGTTATGGTAGCGGTTGTTGTTGTTGCGATTACAAGTATTGCTATCTCGAGCAGCCCTTGCTCGAACAATTTGGTCCATTAAATTATGAGACATTCGGATCGTCTCGTCCAGAGTACTAGGCTTAGAAGATGTGACATTTCCCTGAATACTAGGAAGAAGTCCCCAGATGTACCTCACAATCCTTTTTCGTGTGGTAGAAACCTTCTCAGGACAGAGAGTAGCAAATTAATGGTATCACCTAGTATAAGTTGCAATATCATATCCTTTCAGTGCTATGTTCCAAAACTCGACATCCATCATTTGAACCTCATTCCTTGGACAATACTCAGCTATTACCAATTCCTTGAAATTAGCCCATGGTGTTTCAAAAGCAGTATCAATTCCCACTGACTGAGCATAAGCATTCCACCATGATAAGGCACCATCCAACAAGGTACTCGTAGCATATTTCACCTTATAGTCCTCCGCGTAGTTACACATGCGGAAAACCGATTCCAACTTCTCGAACCATCGTACCAAACCAACAGCTCCTTCAGTGCCACTGAAAGTCTACGGCTGGCAACCCAAAAATTCCTTGTAAGTACACCCACGAACCGTGGGTTCAACTCTAGCTGCCGTTCCACTGGCTTCCCCACCATTACCACTGTTGCGATGGGTCTCGTATTCAGGCATAACAGCAGCAACTTATGCAGTGACTCATTGGGCAACGAGTCTATCGATAGCAGCTGCACTCATGCTTTGTTTCTTTGGTGGCATTGTTCTTCTAATCACAAGAAATAACAATAATTATGATCCATAAGTTACAAAGGTCATCACAAGCACACACACACACACACACACACACACACACACACACACACATACACATATATATATATATATATATATATATATATACACAACCATGACATGTGTAAATCACGACAAGATCAATCACAACAATATAGGAATAAATCATGACAAAAATAAATCATGATAAGAATATGATGTGATAAGAATCAACCATAATAAATCACAATAACCATAATATATTCACATCATGAGTAGATACAACCACAACATGATAGAAATACATCACGACAAGGATAAATCATGATAAGGATATGGCGTGATAATAATCAACCATAATAAGAAAAAATCACGATAACCGTAATATAATCACAACAAGAGTAGATACAACCACAACATATATGAACATAAGATGAAAAGTCTCGGCTCACATTGACCGATATCATATCATAGCGTAATCGTACCATACATCCCAAAATAACTTGTTACATCGTTGTACAACTAACAAAAGATCACAAGTGTCACTACTAATGCCACACACCTCGTGGCTAGGATATAATTACATAAGCTACCTACGATACTAATATAATCTAAGCACTGCCTGATGTACCATCGAGACGGCACTGGAGCTCCCTGATCTACTCGGTGAGACTCGCAATCAATACTCCCTGGTCACGACAACGCTCTTGCTCATCCTCCAAGAAGAGCTCTAGAATGGCGATCCGGGAGTGGGCAATAAGCTAATGCTCAAGCTAAGTCTCTAACTGTGTGACACGTGCTAGGAGAGATACAAGCTAAGCACATAGGGAATCTATGTCATCCTGGGCACCAGCAGCTGCAGAGTACTGGTCCTCCATATGCTACTCTAGTCTGTCATGAATGTCAGTAACCTACTCTCGGGTCTGGTTTAGGGTGGTCCCCAAACCATCAATTGTCTTTCGGATAACAACTCTACTATCGAACAAGCTAACAACATCATCCTCAATAGTCTCAATGCTCTCCAAGGAAAGCTCATCAAGATGATCAAATGCTCAGTCAAGGCGGTCCTCATGGCGAACCATCCTAGCAATCAAGAGTTGGATAGTGTGGTGGATAGGCTCACGAGGGACTGGTAGGACTCGTGCAACAGCTATAGTAGAACTCTCCCCCAACTCAAAGGTACTCGGAGTACCCTCATCATACCTCCATTCACTGAGAGTATACGGAATGAACGACCACATGCGAGCGTCAACCCTCCTGCGTGTCCTGGGTTGAGCAGAAGCCTCGGCAGCAGCCTCGGCATAAGGGTCAGAAGGTGAGGTAATAAGGTAAAAGTCCTCTTACGAGGTGGTAATAAGGTATTAGGAATAGCTCTGGGTGATGGTGGTAGTGGGACTGTGGTAGTCTGATGATAAGTAAACGGTGGTGTTGGTGGTGGAGATGATGGTGGTGATGGAAAATGAAATGGAGTAGTGGGTGATAGCACATAGCTGAGCTGATGTCGTACTATTTTCCTAGTGGTACGGATCATGACGGGTCCAGTCTTGTGTAGCCTATAACGTCGACCAACAGGTATTTGGTCTGGCTGCATGACAGGGATACATCTAGCACGGCGTGCTGGAGGTGAAGCAGGTGGTGATGGAACTGGAGGAGTAGGTGCAATGGGTGGTGATGACACAGGAGGTGTAGGTGCAGTCTCGTCGTCCTCGAATGACTCAGTCTCAGTAGAGGCATCACCAAAGGGTGCGGGAACCTGAGTATTAGGTAGTACCGAAACAATAGTGGATGATGGTGTGTCCTTCATGTCTGAATCCGAATGAATGACAATAGGATGAGTGGGTGAAGACATGTTGTTGTGACCAGGTCAATATAAATATATAAGAATAAATATAAGTAACTCGCATAAAGTGAGTAAATAAAAGCATGTATAGTAATCGTACACACATCATGATATTGTGAAATGACATGACCTAATGGTTATAGTCTAGGGTCTATGATGCATCCTAGTTCTCTATAACCTTGGTTCTGGTACCAATCTGTTACACCCCCAAATTTGGATTGCAGCAGAATGGAATTTCGAGGGAGTGATGTTCTTGGATAACAAAGTTCAAGGAAATAAAGAATGACCTCTTAGTGAGTCATTTTAAAACAAGCGTTTGATTTAAACCTAAACGTATACAAAAGCATTAAGATCAGAGTTCACCATCAAATGTAAGATTTTAATAAATAACCAAATGCTAAGTAATGCAAAGAAATCTTCATCATGATGTGCGGTCCAAAATGTGACTCTAGTATGCTCCATATATAAAGTGATTATTACCATCTAGTTACCTGAGAATACACGCTAAAAAGTAAACATAATTGTTGGTGAGTTCATAAGTTTAAGTAAACAAGTACGATGCGGACCAAAATATTTCAAAAGCATGACAATCACAACAAATATAATGTCATAGCCAAAAATAATATACAGTGCCCTAAGCTCATGACCCCGAAGCTCAACGTAATGGTATGCAATCAAGCATTATAATAATCAGTTCCCAAAATAAGTGTTTGCCAGACACTCAAAAATAATCTGAATGCTATGCGTCCTTTTAACAGGTTGGCGCGACCAACTCGAACGAGGGTGTTAACCCAAATAGATCTATTCATAAAATCCGCGCTTACAAGTAATTAACGGTTCATGATTCGTGGGGACTTTACTGGCAATTCGGTAATTTAGGCAAAGTAACGGTTTTTGGTACTTATGTTCGAAAAATAAGCAATGTATTCCCACCCCGATGGTTTTAAAATAAGATACAAAAAATGTAAAAACCGGGGCTATGAAACTCACCTTAGTTATCGAATCTTGATTAGTAATATGGTAAATTGTGAATAGTGGTCCGGTAACTCTAACCGCAACCTAAATAAGTACCATGTCTTAGGTTTGAAAACAAGGTCGTGCATGCAAGTTTATATGCTATTATATCACTCGTACATGTTTGTTGCAACGTTTAACGTAAAAAATAAACACTTTGTTGGATTCCTAAAAATGACTAAGTGGCCTAGTAAAGCTAGTCGTAAAACAGTGGTTACTAAGTGTTATCGACCCAACTCAGTGGATTTTGGAAGTAGGTAGCAACGTCTACAAAGGCTAACACAGAATCTCAGCCCATTCGAATCCCGATCCCACATTTATATGGGCTTAAAGTTGGGTGGTCAGGCTGTTTTCATAGTTTCTGGACAGTTTTCGGGGAAGTTTGAGAGGTTGTAAGTTATTCATTATAAATCCGTTTGACGAACGGTTGGACTTTTTGGAATCTTTTGGAATCTAGACCACGTGAACCTTATTTTACTGACTGGTGTTATTTTTCCTTAACGGACCCTATCTATGAAAAAATGGGGCTTAAGCATGGTCACATGGGAAAACAGTTTCGACACTTAGGAAATTTCTAATAGTTTGAGCTGTTAGTTTTAGTTAGATTTCGTCGTATTTCAAATCAACGTATCTTAGTCGTTTTAGCTCCGTTTCTTAAGTTCTTTATATCCCCGGGTTCATATTTAAGGGTACTAACATATTTTTAGTGCCTCGAAATATCTAGCTAGCTTCTAATGTCCGTTTTCACCCTTTGAAAAACCCTCAACAGCAAGTTTAACTTCAGAAAATTGTTTTTGTTGTCTATCTTAGAATTAGCGTATCTCCTTCGTTATAAGCTTGTTTTAATCCATTCAAGCGGCCATGTTTTCATTTTGGAGTCTATCTTCTGAATTTATAGCTTAAACTTACTCCTATCCTACTGATTCTTCCAGATTTAGCAAAATGGGACAGCTTCATTTAAAAAAGTTTCAAAGTGTGTTTTCTAGTTTTCAAATCATTCCAAATCACTTCCAATCACTTCCAATCACTTCAATACTACTCCAACTCTACCAAATTATTGTCAAGAGTGTTATGAAACTTACGTATTCAAAAAAATGGAAGTTTATGACACTAGTACAGATTTGGGTTTTCGTCACACATGTTGTATTTTGAACGGCCACACAATAACTTATTTATGTGACTAAATGTACCAGCCTAAAATTAACTGCGACACTTGGTCCGACTTGTGTGACCATTTCGGAATTACATCTGAGGCTACAGCCACACATTTGAATATTTTCGTGACTATAGTTATCTGGTAATTTTTTTTTTGATTATTTATTCACTTATAATTTGGGACGTGTGACAGATACAAATAAGTTTGAAACATTAGTCACACTATATATATACATATGTGACAAATATATGTCACACAATTGAACAGTGTGACCAAAACCCATATATGGTCACATGAAGTAATTTTTGTATGTGGCTAAATCATATACTCAAGTTTGTCACACATTATTTAAAAGTGGCTGATAGTTTTTGTTAAAAATTTAGCCACATATGAATTTGAAATGTGTGACAACTAAATAGTAAGTTTGAAGCATTAGTCACGATATGCATTTAAAAGTGACAAATATATGTCACACACTTGAACAGTTTGACCAAATTTTATATATGGTCACACTAAACCATAGGCATACATGATTAAGTGTAACCAAAATTCGATACATATGGTCACGTAAGTTAATATGTGTGTCTAAAGTTTAGTGTGTGTTTGCTTGCCAAATCCTAATGTGTATGGTCACATTTAATTGTAGCACAATCATGTGACTATAGGCTATACAATAGTCATACCATATCACAAATGTGTATAAATTATGTTTATGGCCACATTTTAAGGGTATTATATGTGACCAATACATTCAAAATAGTCACACTGTGAAATATTCATGTGAATATTTTTTATAGCAAAATGTGAACTCAGTTATCATTAACCTTGATATTAGTCACATTGAGTGTTTGTGTGACTAAATTCAAGATGTTACATATTGTCAAATGAAGTATTTATTTAGGTGTCTAAATCACAGAGTCATTTTTTTGTCACACATTATTTAAGTGTAGTCACAATTTGATACATATGGTCACACATTTCTGATAACTTATGTAATTTTGTGGGGTTAGATATGGGATTTTATAGTCTATCTAATTTGAGTCTAATTTGATATTCACTGAATTAAGTTCAGACTATTAGTCATGACTCATCATTTGCCCCATTATTACAATGCCGTGATTATATAGTCTATCTAGTTTAATGCAGTAGTATGTTACTTGCCCCTAGGAACTAGGTTACTTGACTTTCTAAAGCCAATTTTCAACTTTAATGAAGTAACATGTTACTAAAGTGCCTGCAAGTGCATATACATGATAAATGGAAACTACAAATACAATAAATCTTGACTGCAAGTGGATATATAATAGTGAAAACTGCAAAATTTTTCATTGCCATAGAAAAGCTTGACTTTTTGGAGTCAAAATCCATTACAACAGGCTAAATTACACAAACAACTATTTAATACTAAAACTGCTAATCATCTAACAGTACTAACTTAACAATACTAGCAGTATGTTGCAATCTTCCCTTCGATATCTCTGTTTCACAGGTTCTTTGTTGGGTGTTTCTTGTGGTTATGTTGTGATAGAAACAAAGGGCATAAGTTTACACAGAAATAACAAGCGATATATTTACTGAATTGTATTGATGGAATGATTTGTTTACAGAATTCTTGCCCTATATATACTAATTGAATCGGTGCCTTGTTACAGCGTGACTTTTGGAGAAGAGACATACCGATTCAATAAAAGTCATGACCCTAAAAATGGTTTATACCATTATCCTATGACCCAACCCAATATAATGGGTCGGATTATTACTTACTTACAGAATACATAAATAAAACATACACTAAACTACCCTATTCTATTCTTTTATAACATTAAAGGTCCAACATTCTCCCCCCTAATGTTATAGACTGCAATTGAGTCTTCTTTCCTTGTCTTTACAGCAATGTTGGTTCAGTGTCAGTGTCATAGATGAGATGTGACTCTTCTTGCTTGTTGTATTTCCATTTCATGCATTCTTTGGCAAAGTGTCCATGCTTGCCACATTCATAACATTTGAGCTTTCTCTTGTCTTTAGTTCCTTGACTCGTATTCGAATTATTCTTCCATTTCGTGCTTTCCTTGCCTTCTTTGTTGAAATCTTTACCTCGCCATTTACCATAAGTTTTGTTGTTTGAACTTGCCATGAGAAGCTTGTCTTGATCATTTGCCTCTAGTATGTCTTGACTCTTGATTCGTTCTTCATAGGCTGTTAACCTTCCAATGGCTTCTTCAAACGTCATTTCGTCTAGGTCTTGATATTGTTCTATAGTTGCTACGATCGGTAAAAACTTCTTTGGAACAGAATTAAGTAGTTTCCATACTAGCACCTTATCTTCCAAAGTTTCACCAAGTCCTCTAAATTTGGCCTTTATACTACTTAACTTTCCTCCATAGTCACTTACTTTTTCGTTTGGTTTTATCCTTAGCGTCTCTAGTTCACTTCTCAAGGTTTGTAGTCGTGCCTTTTGAACAAGATCGGTTCCCAAATGCTTGACTTTGATTGAGTCCCATACTTCCTTTGCAGTCGAGTATTGTGCAACTTGCATTAAAACATCTTCTGGCAATGATTGGAAGATTATTGCCTTTGATGTGTTTTCTTTCTTCTCATTTGTTGCTATTCCTTCTTTTGCAACTATCGTTTCCCATATGCCATATGCCTTCAATATTGTCTCCATCATCAATGCCCATGTCGTGTAGTTTGTTTCGGTCAATTTTGGACATTGTAGTGAAACATTTCCTAGTTCTCGAACTGATGTGTTGTTCGATGTGTTAGCATTCTTGTCTCCTTCTACCATACTTGCTTGCTTCCTTATAATCTGAACCGAGTTGGTTTCTGATTTTCTTGCTTTTGTATTTGATCAAAAAGATCAAATCCCTTACTTGCTACTGGCCAAATTATTAACCAGGCTTTCTTGCTATTTGAACCTAAAGAAAAAGGTTCTAATCTTGCTATTTGAATCTTAAGGCTCGGAGCTTGCTATGAACCTAAAGATTCGGTTAATTTTGCTATGAATCACAAGGATTCGGTTTGACTTGCTATGAACCACAAAGGGTTCGGTTTGACTTGCTATGAACC
This sequence comes from Artemisia tridentata subsp. tridentata, assembly GCA_021014915.2. Taxonomy (NCBI): domain Eukaryota; kingdom Viridiplantae; phylum Streptophyta; class Magnoliopsida; order Asterales; family Asteraceae; genus Artemisia; species Artemisia tridentata. The sequence continues at coordinate 115,560,241 of CP139505.1, forward strand.
ACAAGGGTTCGGGTTATCTTGCTATGAACCACAAAGGGTCCGGTTTGACTTGCTATGAACCACAAGGGTTCGGGTTATCTTGCTATGAACCACAAAGGGTCCGGTTTGACTTGCTATGAACCACAAGGGTTCGGGTTATCTTGCTATGAACCACAAAGGGTCCGAGTTATCTTGCTATAAATCTAAAAGGAAATCGGTTTTTGCTATTCTAATCAATCCGGGGTTTTTTTGCTAATGGGAATTTCTATCTTAACAAAACTTTTCTAAATTTATATGGAGTATTTAGAAAAAAATAAAAAGTTGAAAGAATTAAGAAAAAAAACCGGTTGATTAGACGTGTGTTGCTTCCTTCTGATTCGTGATTCCAAAAATCCTTCCTTCTGATCAATTTCTGTGTTGTTCCTTTTTGGTTCGGTAAATAGATTTCCAGGCAGAAAAAGTTTTTCTTCTATCTTGCTTTTGATTGATTCAAGTTGAATCAAATCTGCTTTCTTTTCCTTTCGTTCTTCCCTGGATCGATTAACCTTTATCTCTGATGCCAATTGTTGCAATCTTCCCTTCGATATCTCTGTTTCACAGGTTCTTTGTTGGGTGTTTCTTGTGGTTGTGTTGTGATAGAAACAAAGTGCATAAGTTTACACAGAAATAACAAGCGATATATTTACTGAATTGTATTGATGGAATGATTTGTTTACAGAATTCTTGCCCTATATATACTAATTGAATCGGTGCCTTGTTACAGCGTGACTTTTGGAGAAGAGACATACCGATTCAATAAAAGTCATGACCCTAAAAACGGTTTATACCGTTATCCTATGACCCAACCCAATATAATGGGTCGGATTATTACTTACTTACAGAATACATAAATAAAACATACACTAAACTACCCTATTCTATTCTTCTATAACATTAAAGGTCCAACATTCTCCCCCCTAATGTTATAGACTGCAATTGAGTCTTCTTTCCTTGTCTTTACAGCAATGTTGGTTCAGTGTCAGTGTCATAGATGAGATGTGACTCTTCTTGCTTGTTGTATTTCCATTTCATGCATTCTTTGGCACAGTGTCCATGCTTGCCACATTCATAACATTTGAGCTTTCTCTTGTCTTTAGTTCCTTGACTCGTATTCGAATTATTCTTCCATTTCATGCTTTCCTTGCCTTCTTTGTTGAAATCTTTACCTCGCCATTTACCATAAGTTTTGTTGTTTGAACTTGCCATGAGAAGCTTGTCTTGATCATTTGCCTCTAGTATGTCTTGACTCTTGATTCGTTCTTCATAGGCTGTTAACCTTCCAATGGCTTCTTCAAACATCATTTCGTCTATGTCTTGATATTGTTCTATAGTTGCTACGATCGGTAAAAACTTCTTTGGAACAGAATTAAGTAGTTTCCTTACTAGCACCTTATCTTCCAAAGTTTCACCAAGTCCTCTAAATTTGGCCTTTATACTACTTAACTTTCCTCCATAGTCACTTACTTTTTCGTTTGGTTTTATCCTTAGCGTCTCTAGTTCACTTCTCAAGGTTTGTAGTCGTGCCTTTTGAACAAGATCGGTTCCCAAATGCTTGACTTTGATTGAGTCCCATACTTCCTTTGCAGTCGAGTATTGTGCAACTTGCATTAAAACATCTTCTGGCAATGATTGGAAGATTATTGCCTTTGATGTGTTTTCTTTCTTCTCATTTGTTGCTATTCCTTCTTTCGCAACTATCGTTTCCCATATGCCATATGCCTTCAATATTGTCTCCATCATCAATGCCCATGTCGTGTAGTTTGTTTCGGTCAATTTTGGACATTGTAGTGAAACATTTCCTAGTTCTCGAACTGATGTGTTGTTCGATGTGTTAGCATTCTTGTCTCCTTCTACCATACTTGCTTGCTTCCTTATAATCTGAACCGAGTTGGTTTCTGATTTTCTTGCTTTTGTGTTTGATCAAAAAGATCAAATCCCTTACTTGCTACTGGCCAAATTATTAACCAGGTTTTCTTGCTATTTGAACCTAAAGAAAAAGGTTCTAATCTTGCTATTTGAATCTTAAGGCTCGGAGCTTGCTATGAACCTAAAGATTCGGTTAATTATGCTATGAATCACTAGGATTCGGTTTGACTTGCTATGAACCGCAAAGGGTTCGGTTTGACTTGCTATGAACCACAAGGGTTCGGGTTATCTTGCTATGAACCACAAAGGGTCCGGTTTGACTTGCTATGAACCACAAGGGTTCGGGTTATCTTGCTATGAACCACAAAGGGTCCGAGTTATCTTGCTATAAATCTAAAAGGAAATCGGTTTTTGCTATTCTAATCAATCCGGGGTTTTTTTGCTAATGGGAATTTCCATCTTAACAAAACTTTTCTAAATTTATATGGAGTATTTAGAAAAAAATAAAAAGTTGAAAGAATTAAGAAAAAAAACCGGTTGATTAGACGTGTGTTGCTTCCTTCTGATTCGTGATTCCAAAAATCCTTCCTTCTGATCAATTTCTGTGTTGTTCCTTTTTGGTTCGGTAAATAGATTTCCAGGCAGAAAAAGTTTTTCTTCTATCTTGCTTTTGATTGATTCAAGTTGAATCAAATCTGCTTTCTTTTCCTTTCGTTCTTCCCTGGATCGATTAACCTTTATCTCTGATGCCAATTGTTGCAATCTTCCCTTCGATATCTCTGTTTCACAGGTTCTTTGTTGGGTGTTTCTTGTGGTTGTGTTGTGATAGAAACAAAGTGCATAAGTTTACACAGAAATAACAAGCGATATACTTACTGAATTGTATTGATGGAATGATTTGTTTACAGAATTCTTGCCCTATATATACTAATTGAATCGGTGCCTTGTTACAGCGTGACTTTTGGAGAAGAGACATACCGATTCAATAAAAGTCATGACCCTAAAAACGGTTTATACCGTTATCCTATGACCCAACCCAATATAATGGGTCGGATTATTACTTACTTACAGAATACATAAATAAAACATACACTAAACTACCCTATTCTATTCTTCTATAACATTAAAGGTCCAACACAGTAACCTTGTAGTTAGCCTTGAGCAGCAGTCTTAACTTCAACCGGTAGTCTTAACTGTTACACTAGCAGTCTTAACTTGTAGCCAGACATGCTTCACTTGGATTTTCGTATAACAATACCTTCACAGTCGGTTCGATAGTAGTCACTTCGTGATTCATTACCCAAGTCATTTTTACTTACATGTGGCAATATGTTTTCATTGTGCTCGTGAATGACTGTACTAAACTCCTCATCGACTTTGTCATATGTATGTTTGTAATTCTTTATAGGTGTTTTAAAGATAATAGACAATTTTTTATCTACCTAGTCTTTCATATAAAACACTTATGTTGCCTGTGAGGCTAATATGAATGGATCACCCTTGTGGCCTATACTATTCAGGTCTACCAACGTATAACCAAGAGTATCGCGTTTGACCCTAGTTTTGTGATTAATCCAATCACATTTGAAAAGAGGAATTTGCCTGAAACGGTTATCTAGTACCCATATCTCTTGTAAAACCCCATAATAAAATGCTTTTCTTGTGGTTGCAACTTCTTTAGATATGTGAAGATCTACTGCCTCAACACTACCCCCACTGTTCTGGTAAACTATCCCATCATTACTTTTTGTACGAAATGTATTCCCATTGATGTTATACGCCTCGTATTTCACTATGCTGGTGCGTGGTCCAAATGATATCCACCTCACAGTTTCTGATACACTATCTTTGGATATCTCTAACTCTCTCTCAACCTGAATTTCATTACAAGTATATATTACCTTTAAATTGCAGGAACAATAAATAAACAATTAAAGAATAGGAGTGTTTGGGATAATGAAATGGTGTGCTGGTGGACCTCTATCTAATGTCATATATAGGAGGGACAATTATGATGATAGGTTCTATGACTAACAAAGTTGCTGGGCAGATCATTGGTAAGTGTTTATTTATTATAGACTACTACTATTGGTTTTGGAGTTTTTAGCTATGAGTTTTTCTGGGTGAATGGTACACCTAATTAATGGTTTATACAACTTAGCACAAACACCAGTTAAGGACTTATCAATAAAACACACTTCACATTTTATCTCAACTCACTTATTTTTAGCAACAAACAAACAATTATAAACAACATACGAGTAATTACCTCTTCACGTAACCACTTAGCAAAATATTTACTGTGCTCATTCTCCAACAATGCCATTTTTTTCCCCGGGTTTTTTGTTTTCAAAACTTCCTTGTGTCGCCTGAAACAAATAAATGTCTTTGATTATTATATTTGTTAGAACATTTTAAGCAACAAAATCGACATGTGTTAGTAATACTTACTCAATATATGGTTAAATTTCATCTGTATTTTGTATTACATACAAATGTGCTTTCTGAAAAAATTCTCCGAAAACTTCACTTGATTTGCCGCCCGACAATGGCTTTCCATCCTCATTTTCATTGGTTACATGTTTTTCAGGTGGGATACCAATAGTTTTCATGGTTTTAGGATATTCGCTAAAAAACTCTATTGTTTCTTCCGCGATAGTCTCCTCAGCAATGCATCCCTCTGGTCTATTTCTGTTTCGCACATGTCCTTTAATAACCTTCATACATCTTTCGAAGGGATACATCCACCGAAAGCATATGGGACCACATAATTTTACCTCCCTATTTAGGTGCACAGTCAAGTGTACCATAATATCAAAAAATGACAGAGGAAAGAACTTCTCGAGTAGGCACAGTGTCACAACAAGTTCTTCTTGCATCTTATCTAGTTCTTGCAAGCTGATTTTTTCCTACATATAGATTTAAAGAAAAAGCAAAACTTGATAATAGCATATCGTGTGGGTAGGTGCATGATTGAACATACAGCAATGGGCAAAAACTCTTGCATTAGCATGTGATACTCATGTGATTTAAGGCCAATGAGCTTCCTATCATTTAGGCTGACCAAACTAGAGAAATGTGAACAATAGCCTTGTGGTACCCTGATGTTGCATAACGTTTCACAAAAGATGTCTTTTTCAGCATTAGTTAATGTGTAACCTGCTGGAGGTAGTGTTGTTTTGTCTGCTTCTTACCTAGCAAACAATTCTTTTTTTTAACCCCAACTCTTCCAGATCCAATCGAGCATTCATTCCATCTTTTTTTCTTTCCAGGAACATTCAACAAAGTTCCAACTAGACTCTCACCAACATTCTTTTCTATATTCACGAAGTCAATACAATGCGGGACAGAATTATGCCTCTAATACCTTAGCTTTCGATACCAAATGTTGAATTTCTTCCAATATGCTTCATTTACTTGGCTTGAACTACCCTCTTCTTCTGTTGTTTTCCTTTTCTGCTTTTTAATCTTCCCACCTCTGCCTCTGGTATCTTCTTGGTTTTTTGAGGTTTTTCCTTTTCCCCACTTATTTTTAATATGTTGTACCTCGTTGTATATTTGTTCCCCGGTCAATGGATCTGGAGCATGCTGAAATTCTTCTTGTCCATTAAACGCCTTTATTTTCCTTCTAAATGGATGGTTGTATGGTAGATATCGTCTGTATCCAGCATAACTTTTCTTGGATGAGGCGGAAAGTCTAACACAGTGTGTATCTTTCCCACATACTACACAACCTTTGAATCCACTGTATGGGCAGCCACATAATGTACCAAGTGCAGGGTAATCATTTATCGTCCATAACACAATGGCACGCAGATTAAACTTTTCTTTTATGGAAGCATCATATGTATCAACCCCTTTCTCGAATAAGGTATGCAGATCATCAACCAACGGTTCTAAAAATACATCGATATCATTTCCCGGGTATCCCGATATTAATACCGAAAGCATTATAAACTTTCTTTTCATACACAACCATGGAGGAAGGTTGTATATGATAGATAAAACTGGCCATACACTGTGATGCCTATTTCCTGAGTTGACGTCAACCCCATCAGCCGATATTCCTAGCCGTAGATTTCTTGGATCTTTAGCAATTTCGGGGAATTTTTCATCTATGGTACGCCATGCCTGTGAATCTGCGGGGTGACATAAAACACCATCTGTTATCCTCCTTGTTGTGTGCCATGTTAGATCTTCTGAAATACTTTCTAACTTAAAGAGTCATTGCAGTCTTGGTATAATTGGAAAGTACTACATTACCTTTTCCAGAATGTTTTCGTACACTTTATGTGTCTTATTATCCACCTTCCATCTTGATATCCCACAAGTTGGACAAACAGTCAACTCCTTGTTATCCTTCCAGTAAAGAATGCAGTTGTTGCTACATACATGTATCTTTTTGTATCCTGATCCCATCATTCTCACTAGTTTTTTGGCCTGATGAGTTTTTTCAACCATTTCGTTACCAGCAGGTAGC